>CM028698.1:27534408-27644930 GCA_016771965.1 Brassica carinata | reverse complement strand
TGACATCCTAATCAAACCAGGATGAATCACATGTGAGAAGCTTGATTTTGATACATAAAGTTGTGGAGAATCATTAGGAAGTGGAATAAATCTCATAGGAGTTAGATGAAGAAGCTATCACACTTTCAAATCAGGTGATCCCAGTTTTCTGTTTGGGAATATGACAACTTTGTCATCCTAATCAAACCAGGATGAATCGCCATGTAAGAAGCTTGATTTTGGTACATAAAATAGTGGATAACCCCAAGAAGTTTATTAAATCTCATAGGAGTTAGGATGAAGAAGCTATCCCACTTTCAAATCAGGTGATCCCAGCTTTTCCTGTTTGGGAATATGACAACTTTGTCATTCTAATCAAACTAGGAAGAATCACATGTAAGAAGCTTGATTTGGATACATAAAGTAGTGGAGAATCATTAGGAAGTGGAATAAATCTCAAAGGAATTAGGATGAAGAAGCTATCACACTTTCAAATCAGGTGATCCCAGCCTTGTTTGGGAATATGACAACTTCTTTGACATCCTAATCAAACCAGGATGAATCACATGTAAGAAGCTTGATTTTGATACATAAAGTAGTGGAGAATCATTAGGAAGTGGAATAAATCTCATAGGAGTTAGGATGAAGAAGCTATCCCACTTTCCAATCAGGTGATTCCAGTTTTCCTGTTTGGGAATATGACAACTTCTTTGTCATTCAAATCAAACCAGGATGAATCGCGATCTAAGAAGCTTGATTTTGATACATAAAATAGTGGATAACCACCAAGAAGTTTATTAAATCTCATAGGAGTGAGGATGAAGAAGCTATCCCACTTTCAAATCGTGATCCCAGCCTGTTTGGGAATATGACAACTTCTTTATCATTCTAATCAAACCAGGAAGAATCGCGATGTAAGAAGCTTGATTTTGGTACATAAAATAGTGGATAACCCCCAAGAAGTTTATTAAATCTCATAGGAGTTAGGATGAAGAAGCTATCCCACTTTCAAATCAGGTGATCCCAGTTTTCCTGTTTGGGAATATGACAACTTCTTTGTCATTCTAATCAAACTAGGAAGAATCGCGATGTAAGAAGCTTGATTTGGATACATAAAGTAGTGGAGAATCATTAGGAAGTGGAATAAATCTCATAGGAATTAGGATGAAGAAGCTATCACACTTTCAAATCAGGTGATCCCAGCTTTTCCTGTTTGGGAATATGACAACTTTGTCATTCTAATCAAACCAGGATGAATCACATGTGAGAAGCTTGATTTTGATACATAAAGTTGTGGAGAATCATTAGAAGTGGAATAAATCTCATAGGAGTTAGGATGAAGAAGCTATCCCACTTTCAAATCGTGATCCCAGCCCTGTTTGGGAATATGACAACTTCTTTGTCATTCAAATCAAACCAGGATGAATCACATGTAAGAAGCTTGATTTTGATACATAAAGTAGTGGATAATCACCAAGAAGTTTATTAAATCTCATAGGAGTTAGGATGAAGAAGCTATCCCACTTTCAAATCGTGATCCCAGCTTTTCCTGTTTGGGAATATGACAACTTCATTGTCATTCTAATCAAACCAGGAAGAATCGCGATGTAAGAAGCTTGATTTTGATACATAAAGTAGTGGAGAATCACTAGTAAGTGGAATAAATCTCACAGGAGTTAGGATGAAGAAGCTATCCCACTTTCAAATCAGGTGATCCCAGTTTTCCTGTTTGGGAATATGACAACTTCTTTGTCATCCTAATCAAAACAGGAAGAATCGCCATGTAAGAAGCTTGATTTTGATACATAAAGTAGTGGAGAATCATTAGGAAGTGGAATAAATCTCATAGGAGTTAGGATGAAGAAGCTATCCCACTTTCAAATCGTGATCCCAGCTCTGTTTGGGAATATGACAACTTCTTTGTCATTCTAATCAAACCAGGAAGAATCACATGTAAGAAGCTTGATTTTGATACATAAAATAGTGGAGAATCATTAGAAGTGGAATAAATCTCATAGGAGTTAGGATGAAGAAGCTATCCCACTTTCAAATCAGGTGATTCCAGTTTTCCTGTTTGGGAATATGACAACTTCTTTGTCATTCTAATCAAACCAGGAAGAATCGCCATGTAAGAAGCTTGATTTTGATACATAAAGTAGTGGAGAATCATTAGAAGTGGAATAAATCTCATAGGAATTAGGATGAAGAAGCTATCACACTTTCAAATCGTGATCCCAGTTTTCCTGTTTGGGAATATGACAACTTTGTCATTCTAATCAAACCAGGAAGAATCACGATGTAAGAAGCTTGATTTTGATACATAAAGTAGTGGAGAATCACTAGTAAGTGGAATAAATCTCATAGGAGTTAGGATGAAGAAGCTATCCCACTTTCAAATCAGGTGATCCCAGTTTTCCTGTTTGGGAATATGACAACTTCTTTGTCATTCTAATCAAAACAGGAAGAATCGCCATGTAAAAAGCTTGATTTTGATACATAAAGTAGTGGAGAATCATTAGGAAGTGGAATAATGTGAGATTTGAGAGCCTGTGTATGTGTATGAAAAGCAATTAAAGGCAAATATAAGGTCTCTGAACTAATAATAAGAGGTCTGATGAAACTAGTATGAACTTGAATCAGAAACAAAGAGACTTTGAGAGATTAAGAGATTAGAGACTAAGAAAGGGGTAGATTAAGGAATCTGATCAAGAACACACTTTTATAATTATGAAGGAGATGGGAAACCCCCATACTCTTAAGAGAGTTACAACGCCCATGAGGGTCTTTATATAGGTTTTACACTCTTGCAAACTCATAAACCTATATCTAATGGATAGAAATAACTTAAGAGGAATGGATGGTGGGGATGAGTTGGTCTTGTTGCAATCTGAGTGATGTGTGCTGATGGATAAGCTAAGCTGGCTCACTTTAATTCAAACCAAGGCAAGCTGGCTTTTGCTTGTGATTGGTCTAAAGCTCCTCCTAATCTTCCCATGATCTGTCCAGGTTCATGGTCGTGGCTCTTCTCTTTAAAGCAAGAGACAGCCTGTCCAAGACCAGAACTAGCCAATCACACACAAGGAAGCTCCCAGCCACCTCTCGATTCCTTTGACTAGATTCAAACCTGGTGCCTTATCCATATACTATACTCTTTCACATCCTAAAAGGACCCAAATAGTGAATAGTCATCCCTGAATAGTGACTAGTGATTCACTATTCACTTTTACACCAACTTGCCCAAACTTCTCCAATCTTATCAGAACTCTCTAAGTTAATGTGGTAACTTTAGAAGGATCACACTGACCCAAATCTTCTAAATGGTGTCTAAGTCCCTCCTGGACTTAACCCTATCTTTGCACACTCATCAGACCACTTCTGAGCCTTAAGATCTCCCAAAGCCTTAACATACAATCTCCAAGATCTTGCCATGTCTTTGCACAAGCACCAACTCAACTCATCACTTTTGTTTTCCACTTCTTCTTCTGCTACCCCCTCAGCTTGACTCTAGCTGATCCTAAGTCAGCTGGAACTCAAGAACTTCCTCATAAAAACCTCACCAAGGAAAACCCTTGGGACAAAACCTGATGAGGGGAAGAGTAAAGTCTCCAAGGCCTAGGGATTACAGTGAGTCTGTTCTTACCAACAATGTAGGGACACAAAGACTTGGATCATGGCTCCTCATGTGATGCAAGATAACCCACTCTTGCTCATCATCAACACTTCTGTACTTTTCTTTAGACAGATCTTGGTCTTCCCTTTCTCACAACCTTCTTGTTGGTGATCAAGTGCTCGACTACCAGATCTTCCTTGATAGATACAAGCTGAGTCTTGGCTGCTTCTTCTTCATGATCACCACCATGTTACTGGAACCTTCATGACAGATGCTTCAGACTGTAGTACCAATCACTCACTCTAGAGGCCGCATTGGTGATTGCTTTTCATCCTTCATTATGCTTCATAACTGATCTGCTCCTTTCTTGAATAACCACCAAGTACTCTCAGATCATGTAAGCTTCAACATCTCAAGCCAGACTCTCACAGGAACAAGCTTGGATGGATAGCTTCATGATCTGCACCATTACTCCATTGCAACACCTTCTGACCTCGCCATCTTCATGGAGTGCTTGTGGAAGCTCAGCCACCTCTTCAGCCACCTCTCACTAGAAGCAGACTGATAGAGTTCATCTTCTCACAGCCAAGAGTGCTCTGAACACTCTCTTGCCTGTTTTCACTGCCTGGACTCGATGACAACTTCTTTATCATTCTAATCAAACCAGGATGAATCACTTTGTAAAAGCTTGATTTGGATACATAAAGTAGTGCAGAATCATTAGAAGTGAAATAAATCTCATAGGAGTTGGCATGAAGAAGTTATCCCACTTTCAAATCAGGTGATCCCAGCCTGTTTGGGAATATGACAACTTCTTTGTCATTCTAATCAAACCAGGAAGAATCGCCATGTAAAAAGCTTGATTTTGATACATAAAATAGTGGATAACCCCAAGAAGTTTATTAAATCTCATAGGAATTAGGATGAAGAAGCTATCCACTTTCAAATCGTGATCCCAGCTCTGTTTGGGAATATGACAACTTCTTTATCATTCTAATCAAACCAGGAAGAATCATGTAAGAAGCTTGATTTGGATACATAAAGTGGTGGAGAATCACCAGGAAGTTGAATAAATCTCATAGGAGTTAGGATGAAGAAGCTATCACACTTTCAAATCAGGTGTTCGAAGTTTTCCTGTTTGGGAATATGACAACTTTGTCATTCTAATCAAAACATGAAGAATTGCCATGTAAAAAGCTTGATTTGGATACATAAAGTAGTGCAGAATCATTAGAAGTGAAATAAATCTCATAGGAGTTAGATGAAGAAGCTATCACACTTTCAAATCGTGATCCCAGTTTTCCTGTTTGGGAATATGACAACTTCTTTATCATTCTAATCAAACCAGGATGAATCACTTTGTAAGAAGCTTGATTTTGATACATAAAGTAGTGGAGAATCATTAGAAGTGGAATAAATCTCATAGGAGTTAGATGAAGAAGCTATCCACTTTCAAATCGTGATCCCAGTTTTCCTGTTTGGGAATATGACAACTTTGTCATTCTAATCAAAACAGGAAGAATCGCATGTAAGAAGCTTGATTTTGATACATAAAGTTGTGGAGAATCACCAGGAAGTTGAATAAATCTCATAGGAGTTAGATGAAGAAGCTATCACACTTTCAAATCAGGTGATCCCAGTTTTCCTGTTGGGAATATGACAACTTCTTTATCATTCTAATCAAACCAGGAAGAATCACATGTAAGAAGCTTGATTTGGATACATAAAGTGGTGGAGAATCACCAGGAAGTTGAATAAATCTCATAGGAGTTAGATGAAGAAGCTATCCACTTTCAAATCGTGATCCCAGCCTGTTTGGGAATATGACAACTTTGTCATTCTAATCAAACCAGGAAGAATCATGTAAGAAGCTTGATTTTGATACATAAAGTTGTGGAGAATCACCAGGAAGTTGAATAAATCTCATAGGAGTTGGCATGAAGAAGTTATCCCACTTTCAAATCGTGATCCCAGCTTTTCCTGTTTGGGAATATGACAACTCTTTGTCATTCTAATCAAACCAGGATGAATCACTTTGTAAGAAGCTTGATTTGGATACATAAAGTAGTGGAGAATCATTAGGAAGTGAAATAAATCTCATAGGAGTTAGATGAAGAAGCTATCACACTTTCAAATCGTGATCCCAGCTCTGTTTGGGAATATGACAATTTCTTTGTCATTCTAATCAAACCAGGAAGAATCATGTAAAAAGCTTGATTTTGATACGTAAAGGAGTGGAGAATCATAAGGAAGTGGAATAATGTGAGATTTGAGAGCTCTGGCTGTGTATGTGTATGAAAAGCAATTAAAGGCAAATATAAGGTCTTGAACTAGTTGAATAAGAGGTCTGATGAAACTAGTATGAACTTGAATCAGAAACAAAGAGACTTTGAGAGATTAAGAGATTAGAGACTAAGAAAGGGGTAGATTAAGGGAATCTGATCAAGAACACACTTTTATAATTATGAAGGAGATGGGGAAACCCCCCATACTCTCTTAAGAGAGTTACAAACGCCCATGAGGGTCTTTATATAGGTTTTACACTCTTGCAAACTCATAAACCTATATCTAATGGATAGAAATAACTTAAGAGGAATGGATGGTGGGGATGAGTTGGTCTTGTTGCAATCTGAGTGATGTGTGCTGATTGGATAAGCTAAGCTGGCTCACTTTAATTCAAACCAAGGCAAGCTGGCTTTTTGCTTGTGATTGGCTCTCCTTAGGCTCCTCCTAATCTTCCCATGCATCTGTCCAGGTTCATGGTCGTGGCTCCCTTCTCTTTAAAGCAAGAGACAGCCTGTCCAAGACCAGAACTAGCCAATCACACACAAGGAAGCTCCCATTGGTTGTTTTCCTCCACAAAGCATCTTCTTGATTCCCTTTGACTAGATTCAAACCTTGGTGCCTTATCCATATACTATGCACTCTTCACATCCTAAATAGTGACCCAAATAGTGAATAGTCAACCTGAATAGTGACTAGTGATTCACTATTCACTTTTACACCAACTTGCCCAAACTTCTCCAATCTTATCAGGTAACTCTAAAGTTACTGTGGTAACTTTAGAGTTACTGTCTGACCCAAATCTTCTAAATGGTGTCTAAGTCCCTCCTGGACTTAACCCTATCTTTGCACACTCATCAGACCACTTCTGAAGCCTTAAGACTCTCCCAAAGCCTTAACATACAATCTCTGAAGATCTTGCCATGTCTTTGCACAAGCACCAACTCAACTCATCACTTTTGCTTCTCCACTTCTTCTCTTCAAGTTAACATCTTCCTCAAGCTTGACTCTAGCTGATCCTAAGTCAGTTTGGAACCTTGAAGAACTTCCTCATTAAAAACCTCACCAAGGAAAACCCTTTGGGACAAAACCTTGATGAGGGGAAAAGAGTAAAGTCTCCAAGGCCTAGGATTACAGTGAGTCTTTGTTCCTACCAACAATGTAAGGGACACAAAGACTCTGGATCATGGCCTCATGTGATGCAAGATAGAACCCACTCCTCTTGCTCATCATCAACACTTCTTGTACTTTTCTTTAGACAGATCTTGGTCTCTCCCCTTTCTCACAACCTTCTTGTTGTGATCAAGTGCTCGACTACCAGATCTTCCTTGATAGATACAAGCTGAGTCTTGGCTGCTTCTTCTTCATGAGTCACCACCATGTTACTGAAACCTTCATGACAGGATGCTTCAGACTGTAGTACCAATCACCTCACTCTAGAGGCCGATTGGTGATTGCTTCTTCATCCTTCATTATGCTTCATAACTGATCTGCTCCTCTTCTTGAATAACACCCAAGTACTCTCAGATCATGTAAGCTTCAACACTCCCCCTCAAGCTTGAGACTCTCACAGGAACAAGCTTGGATGGATAGCTTCATGATCTGCACCATTACCCATTGCAACACCTTCTGACCTCGCCATCTTCATGGAGTGCTTGTATTTCAGCTACCTCTTCAGCCACCTCTCACTAGAAGCCGCGACTGATAGAGTCTTCATCTTCTCACAGCCAAGAGTGCTCTGAACACTCTCTTGCCTAGACACGCCACTGCCTAGACCCGGATGGCTCCTTCTTCTTCAGTTGCTTGCAATGGACCTTCTGAACCTTCTTGGTCCGACAGATAGCTCACTAAACTCCCCTCCTCAAGCTTGGATTGAGTATAGGTCCAAGCTTGCAAGTGAGCTTCAGTGAGACTACACACCAGTGGCGCATCACCACTTCTTTCTCAACTCTCCATTGCTCCACACAATGGGCAAAGTCTTCCTCTTTCAACTCGGATGGATGGTGAACCAAGAACACCTCTTGTGAACCTGAAACATCACTCAAACTCCAGCAAAGATAAGACACAAGTGCATTGGTCAACCCTTGATGCATCATCAAGTTTGAACACCAATGTCTTTAAGCAATGCAACAGATTAAACTAGACATTTTCAAGTTCTAATCTTTGCAAGCAACCTCTCTAAGCACTAGCATGATCCTAGCAGATTCAATACAAGCTACTTAGGCAATTTTAAAGCTTTACTCAGCATTTAGACATGAATCTAATGCTTCAATGTAAGACAGCCATTTGACAGTATGCACTAACCTTAATCAGTTTCAATTCATGAATGCAACAATACAATTCATCACACATTCATTTATAACTGAGGCTAAGCATTACTATCATCACATAACATCAGACAATGCATTACTTTCAATCTGTTTTAAGTTCATGAGCTTCAAACAATACCATTTCACATTTAGCAAACTCATTACTTAACAGGAGCAAGCATTTTACTCTTTAAACACTAAACAAGCCTTTAAAGCATCCTGGGACAGATTCAACTAATTTTATTTAGCAATCACACATTATCCTCAGGTTTTTCAATCAATACACATCACAATAACCAGGCACAGTCACAAGTTCATTTTAAGAGAGGTAGGATTAGCTTACAAACAAGGAACTAGCTAGTTCCTTGAGCCTCCTTTGCAACCGGTCATGCTCTTTGATGGACTGGAGATGTTGAATCGCCACCCAACCGCCTCCTGGTGTTCATGACCACTACTTGAACTTTCACCTCCAAAGGTTCCTCCTTTCTTCATCTCTTGAACTCGCCAGCTTCTGGAACTAGGGAAAGAACTCTTCTTCAAAGGTTTCTTGGACAGAAGGAATGGCTCGCCTTGTATGGACTGGAACAGGAAGGAACCGCCATGATAAACCTCCATAATAGCTTCAGACATCTTCTTCTTGAAGTGAGAGAGCTGGCTGGACAGATCTTCATGGTTTGGCTTCATGGTGAGACAGACTTGTGACTTGAATGAAGTTACAGCTCAGGTTCTGATGAACCTGGCTCTGATACCATGTGAGATTTGAGAGCTCTGGCTGTGTATGTGTATGAAAAGCAATTAAAGGCAAATATAAGGTCTTGAACTAGTTGAATAAGAGGTCTGATGAAACTAGTATGAACTTGAATCAGAAACAAAGAGACTTTGAGAGATTAAGAGATTAGAGACTAAGAAAGGGTAGATTAAGGAATCTGATCAAGAACACACTTTTATAATTATGAAGGAGATGGGGAAACCCCCCATACTCTCTTAAGAGAGTTACAAACGCCCATGAGGGTCTTTATATAGGTTTTACACTCTTGCAAACTCATAAACCTATATCTAATGGATAGAAATAACTTAAGAGGAATGGATGGTGGGGATGAGTTGGTCTTGTTGCAATCTGAGTGATGTGTGCTGATTGGATAAGCTAAGTTGGCTCACTTTAATTCAAACCAAGGCAAGCTGGCTTTTTGCTTGTGATTGGCTCTCCTTAGGCTCCTCCTAATCTTTCCATGCATCTGTCCAGGTTCATGGTCGGCTCTTCTCTTTAAAGCAAGAGACAGCCTGTCCAAGACCAGAACTAGCCAATCACACACAAGGAAGCTCCCATTGGTTGTTTGCCTCCACAAAGCATCTTCTTGATTCCCTTTGACTAGATTCAAACCTTGGTGCCTTATCCATATACTATGCACTCTTCACATCCTAAATAGTGACCCAAATAGTGAATAGTCAACCTGAATAGTGACTAGTGATTCACTATTCACTTTTACACCAACTTGCCCAAACTTCTCCAATCTTACTGTGGTAACTCTCTAAAGTTACTGTGGTAACTTTAGAGTTACTGTCTGACCCAAATCTTCTCTAAATGGTGTCTAAGTCCCTCCTGGACTTAACCCTATCTTTGCACACTCATCAGACCACTTCTGAAGCCTTAAGACTCTCCCAAAGCCTTAACATACAATCTCTGAAGATCTTGCCATGTCTTTGCACAAGCACCAACTCAACTCATCACTTTTGCTTCTCCACTTCTTCTCTTCAAGTTAACACTCCCCTCAAGCTTGACTCTAGCTGATCCTAAGTCAGCTTGGAACCTTGAAGAACTTCCTCATTAAAACCTCACCAAGGAAAACCCTTTGGGACAAAACCTTGATGAGGGGAAAAGAGTAAAGTCTCCAAGGCCTAGGGATTGGCCAGTGAGTCTTTGTTCCTTACCAACAATGTAAGGGACACAAAGACTCTGGATCATGGCCCTCATGTGATGCAAGATAGAACCCACTCCTCTTGCTCATCATCAACACTTCTTGTACTCTTCTTTAGACAGATCTTGGTCTCTCCCCCTTTCTCACAACCTTCTTGTTGTGATCAAGTGCTCGGACTACCAGATCTTCCTTGATAGATACAAGCTGAGTCTTGGCTTCTTCTTCTTCATGAGTCACCACCATGTTACTGAAACCTTCATGACAGGATGCTTCAGACTGTAGTACCAATCACCTCACTCTAGAGGCCGCATTGGTGATTGCTTCTTCATCCTTCATTATGCTTCATAACTGATCTGCTCCTCTTCTTGAATAACCACCAAGTACTCTCAGATCATGTAAGCTTCAACAAATAAATCTCATATGAGTTAGGATGAAGAAGCTATCCCACTTTCAAATCAGGTGATTCCAGTTTTCCTGTTTGGGAATATGACAACTTCTTTGTCATTCAAATCAAACTAGGATGAATCGCGATGTAAGAAGCTTGATTTTGATACATAAAGTAGTGGATAATCACCAAGATGTTTATTAAATCTCATAGGAGTTAGGATGAAGAACCTATCCCACTTTCAAATCAGGTGATCCCAGTTTTCCTGTTTGGGAATATGACAACTTCATTGTCATTCTAATCAAACCAGGAAGAATCGCGATGTAAGAAGCTTGATTTTGATACATAAAGTAGTGGAGAATCACTAGTAAGTGGAAAAAATCTCACATGAGTAAGAATGAAGAAGCTATCCCACTTTCAAATCAGGTGATCCCAGTTTTCCTTTTTGGGAATATGACAACTTCTTTGTCATCCTAATCAAAACAGGAAGAATCGCGATGTAAGAAGCTTGATTTTGATACATAAAGTAGTGGAGAATCACGTAAGTGGAATAAATCTCATAGGAGTTAGGATGAAGAAGCTATCCCACTTTCAAATCAGGTGATCCCAGTTTTCCTGTTTGGGAATATGACAACTTCTTTGTCATTCAAATCAAACCAGGATGAATCGCGATGTAAGAAGCTTGATTTTGATACATAAAGTAGTGGATAATCACCAAGAAGTTTATTAAATCTCATGGGAGTTAGGATGAAGAAGCTATCACACTTTCAAATCAGGTGATCCCAGTTTTCCTATTTGGGAATATGACAACTTCTTTATCATTCTAATCAAACCAGGAAGAATGTGATGTAAGAAGCTTGATTTTGATACATAAAGTAGTGGAGAATCATTAGGAAGTGGAAAAAATCTCACAGGAGTTAGGGTAAAGAAGCTATCCCACTTTCAAATTAGGTGATCCCAGTTTTCCTATTTGGGAATATGACAACTTCTTTATCATTCTAATCAAACCAGGAAGAATTGAGGTGTAAGAAGCTTGATTTTGATACATAAAGTAGTGGAGAATCATTAGGAAGTGGAATAAATCTCATAGGAGTTAGGATGAAGAAGCTATCACACTTTCAAATCAGGTGATCCCAGTTTTCCTGTTTGGGAATATGACAACTTCTTTATCATTCTAATCAAACCAGGAAGAATTGAGGTGTAAGAAGCTTGATTTTGATACATAAAGTAGTGGAGAATCATTAGGAAGTGGAAAAAATCTCATAGGAGTTAGGATGAAGCTATCCCACTTTCAAATTAGGTGATCCCAGTTTTCCTTTTTGGGAATATGACAACTTCTTTGTCATTCTAATCAAAACAGGAAGAATCGCGATGTAAACTTGATTTTGATACATAAAGTAGTGGAGAATCATTAGGAAGTGGAATAAATCTCATAGGAGTTAGGGTGAAGAAACTATCCCACTTTCAAATCAGGTGATCCGGTTTTCTGTTTGGGAATATGACAACTTCTTTGTCATTCTAATCAAACCAGGAAGAATCACATGTAAGAAGCTTGATTTGGATACATAAAGTAGTGGAGAATCATTAGGAAGTGGAATAAATCTCATAGGAATTAGGATGAAGAAGTTATCACACTTTCAAATCAGGTGATCCCAGTTTTCCTGTTTGGGAATATGACAACTTCTTTGTCATTCTAATCAAAACAGGAAGAATCGCCATGTAAAAAGCTTGATTTTGATACATAAAGTAGTGGAGAATCATTAAGAAGTGGAATAAATCTCATAGGAGTTAGGATGAAGAAGCTATCCCACTTTCAAATCAGGTGATCCCAGTTTTCCAGTTTGGGAATATGACAACTTCTTTGTCATTCTAATCAAACCAGGAAGAATCGCGATGTAAAAAGCTTGATTTTGATACATAAAATAGTGGATAACCACCAAGAAGTTTATTAAATCTCATAGGAGTTAGGATGAAGAAGCTATCCCACTTTCAAATCAGGTGATCCCAGTTTTCCTGTTTGGGAATATGACAACTTCTTTATCATTCTAATCAAACCAGGATGAATCGCGATGTAAGAAGCTTGTTTTTGATACATAAAGTAGTGCAGAATCATTAGGAAGTGGAAAAAATCTCAAAGGAATTAGGATGAAGAAGCTATCACACTTTCAAATCAGGTGATCCCAGTTTTCCTGTTTGGGAATATGACAACTTCTTTGTCATTCTAATCAAACCAGGAAGAATCGCGATGTAAGAAGCTTGATTTTGATAAATAAAGTTGTGGAGAATCACTAGTAAGTGGAAAAAATCTCATAGGAGTTAGGATGAAGAAGCTATCCCACTTTCAAATCAGGTGATCCCAGTTTTTCTGTTTGGGAATATGACAACTTCTTTGTCATTCTAATCAAAACAGGAAGAATCGCCATGTAAAAAGCTTGATTTTGATACATAAAGTAGTGGAGAATCATTAGAAGTGGAATAAATCTCATAGGAGTTAGGATGAAGAAGCTATCCCACTTTCAAATCGTGATCCCAGCCTGTTTGGGAATATGACAACTTCTTTGTCATTCAAATCAAACTAGGAAGAATCGCGATGTAAGAAGCTTGATTTTGATACATAAAGTAGTGGATAATCACCAAGATGTTTATTAAATCTCATAGGAGTTAGGATGAAAAAGCTATCCCACTTTCAAATCAGGTGATTCCAGTTTTCCTGTTTGGGAATATGACAACTTCTTTGTCATCTAATCAAAACAGGAAGAATCATGATGTAAGAAGCTTGATTTTGATACATAAAGTAGTGGAGAATCACTAGTAAGTGGAATAAATCTCATAGGAGTTAGGATGAAGAAGCTATCCACTTTCAAATCAGGTGATCCCAGTTTTCCTTTTTGGGAATAAGACAACTTCTTTGTCATTCAAATCAAACCAGGAAGAATCGCATGTAAGAAGCTTGATTTTGATACATAAAGTAGTGCAGAATCATTAGAAGTGGAATAAATCTCATAGGAGTTAGGATGAAGAAGCTATCCCACTTTCAAATCAGTGATCCCAGTTTTCCTGTTTGGGAATATGACAAGTTATTAGTCATTCTAATCAAAACAGGAAGAATCATGATGTAAGAAGCTTGATTTTGATACATAAAGTAGTGGAGAATCACTAGTAAGTGGAATAAATCTCATAGGAGTTAGGATGAAGAAGCTATCCACTTTCAAATCAGGTGATCCCAGTTTTCCTTTTTGGGAATAAGACAACTTCTTTGTCATTCAAATCAAACCAGGAAGAATCGCATGTAAGAAGCTTGATTTTGATACATAAAGTAGTGCAGAATCATTAGAAGTGGAATAAATCTCATAGGAGTTAGGATGAAGAAGCTATCCCACTTTCAAATCAGGTGATCCCAGTTTTCCTGTTTGGGAATATGACAACTTCTTTGTCATTCAATCAAACTAGGAAGAATCACATGTAAGAAGCTTGATTTTGATACATAAAGTAGTGGATAATCACCAAGATGTTTATTAAATCTCATAGGAGTTAGGATGAAAAAGCTATCCCACTTTCAAATCAGGTGATCCCAGTTTTCCTGTTTGGGAATATGACAACTTCTTTGTCATCTAATCAAAACAGGAAGAATCACATGTAAGAAGCTTGATTTTGATACATAAAGTAGTGGAGAATCACTAGTAAGTGGAATAAATCTCATAGGAGTTAGGATGAAGAAGCTATCCCACTTTCAAATCAGGTGATCCCAGCTCTTTTTGGGAATAAGACAACTTCTTTGTCATTCAAATCAAACCAGGATGAATCACATGTAAGAAGCTTGATTTTGATACATAAAGTAGTGCAGAATCATTAGGAAGTGGAATAAATCTCATAGGAGTTAGGATGAAGAAGCTATCCCACTTTCAAATCGTGATCCCAGCCTGTTTGGGAATATGACAAGTTATTAGTCATTCTAATCAAACCAGGAAGAATCGCGATGTAAGAAGCTTGATTTTGATACATAAAGTAGTGGAGAATCATTAGGAAGTGAAATAAATCTCATAGGAATTAGGATGAAGAAGCTATCACACTTTCAAATCAGGTGATCCCAGCCTGTTTGGGAATATGACAACTTCTTTGTCATTCTAATCAAACCAGGAAGAATCGCGATGTAAGAAACTTGATTTTGATAAATAAAGTTGTGGAGAATCACTAGTAAGTGGAAAAAATCTCATAGGAGTTAGGATGAAAAAGCTATCCCACTTTCAAATCAGGTGATTCCAGTTTTCCTGTTTGGGAATATGACAACTTCTTTGTCATCTAATCAAAACAGGAAGAATCGCGATGTAAGAAGCTTGATTTTGATACATAAAGTAGTGGAGAATCACTAGTAAGTGGAATAAATCTCATAGGAGTTAGGATGAAGAAGCTATCCCACTTTCAAATCAGGTGATCCCAGTTTTCCTTTTTTGGAATAAGACAACTTCTTTGTCATTCAAATCAAACCAGGATGAATCGCGATGTAAGAAGCTTGATTTTGATACATAAAGTAGTGCAGAATCATTATGAAGTGGAAAAAATCTCACAGGAGTTAGGATGAATAAGCTATCCCACTTTCAAATCAGGTGATCCCAGTTTTCCTGTTTGGGAATATGACAACTTCTTTGTCATCCTAATCAAAACAGGAAGAATCGTGATGTAAGAAGCTTGATTTTGATACATAAAGTAGTGGAGAATCATTAGGAATTGGAATAAATCTCATAGGAGTTAGGATGAAGAAGCTATCCCACTTTCAAATCAGGTGATCCCAGTTTTCCTATTTGGGAATATGACAACTTCTTTGTCATTCTAATCAAACCAAGAAGAATCGCGATGTAAGAAGCTTGATTTTGATACATAAAGTAGTGGAGAATCATTAGGAAGTGGAATAAATCTCATAGGAATTAGGATGAAGCTAGCACACTTTCAAATCAGGTGATCCAGTTTTCTGTTTGGGAATATGACAACTTCTTTGTCATTCTAATCAAAACAGGAAGAATCGCCATGTAAAAGCTTGATTTTGATACATAAAGTAGTGGAGAATCATTAGGAAGTGGAATAAATCTCATAGGAGTTAGGATGAAGAAGCTATCCACTTTCAAATCAGGTGATCCCAGTTTTTCTGTTTGGGAATATGACAACTTCTTTGTCATTCAAATCAAACCAGGAAGAATCGCGATGTAAACTTGATTTTGATACATAAAGTAGTGGATAATCACCAAGAAGTTTATTAAATCTCATAGAGTTAGGATGAAAAAGCTATCCCACTTTCAAATCAGGTGATTCCAGCCTGTTTGGGAATATGACAACTTCTTTGTCATCTAATCAAAACAGGAAGAATCGCGATGTAAGAAGCTTGATTTTGATACATAAAGTAGTGGAGAATCACTAGTAAGTGGAATAAATCTCATAGGAGTTAGGATGAAGAAGCTATCCCACTTTCAAATCAGGTGATCCCAGTTTTCCTTTTTGGAATAAGACAACTTCTTTGTCATTCAAATCAAACCAGGATGAATCACATGTAAGAAGCTTGATTTTGATACATAAAGTAGTGCAGAATCATTAGGAAGTGGAATAAATCTCATAGGAGTTAGGATGAAGAAGCTATCCCACTTTCAAATCAGGTGATCCCAGTTTTCCTGTTTGGGAATATGACAAGTTATTAGTCATTCTAATCAAACCAGGAAGAATCGCGATGTAAGAAGCTTGATTTTGATACATAAAGTAGTGGAGAATCATTAGGAAGTGAAATAAATCTCATAGGAGTTAGGATGAAGAAGCTATCACACTTTCAAATCAGGTGATCCCAGTTTTCCTGTTTGGGAATATGACAACTTCTTTGTCATTCTAATCAAACCAGGAAGAATGTGATGTAAGAAGCTTGATTTTGATAAATAAAGTAGTGGAGAATCACTAGTAAGTGGAAAAAATCTCATAGGAGTTAGGATGAAGAAGCTATCCCACTTTCAAATCAGGTGATTCCAGTTTTCCTGTTTGGGAATATGACAACTTCTTTGTCATCTAATCAAAACAGGAAGAATCATGATGTAAACTTGATTTTGATACATAAAGTAGTGGAGAATCACTAGTAAGTGGAATAAATCTCATAGGAGTTAGGATGAAGAAGCTATCCCACTTTCAAATCAGGTGATCCCAGTTTTCCTGTTTGGGAATATGACAACTTCTTTGTCATTCAAATCAAACCAGGATGAATCGCGATGTAAGAAGCTTGATTTTGATACATAAAGTAGTGGAGAATCATTAGGAAGTGGAAAAAATCTCATAGGAGTTAGGATGAAGAAGCTATCCACTTTCAAATCAGGTGATCGGTTTTCTGTTTGGGAATATGACAACTTCTTTGTCATCCTAATCAAAACAGGAAGAATCGTGATGTAAACTTGATTTTGATACATAAAGTAGTGGAGAATCATTAGGAATTGGAATAAATCTCATAGGAGTTAGGATGAAGAAGCTATCCCACTTTCAAATCAGGTGATCCCAGTTTTCCTATTTGGGAATATGACAACTTCTTTGTCATTCTAATCAAACCAGGAAGAATCAGCGATGTAAGCTTGATTTTGATACATAAAGTAGTGGAGAATCATTAGGAAGTGGAATAAATCTCATAGGAATTAGGATGAAGAAGCTATCACACTTTCAAATCAGGTGATCCCAGTTTTCCTGTTTGGGAATATGACAACTTCTTTGTCATTCTAATCAAACCAGGAAGAATCGCGATGTAAGAAGCTTGATTTTGATACATAAAGTAGTGGAGAATCACTAGTAAGTGGAAAAAATCTCACAGGAGTTAGGATGAAGAAGCTATCCCACTTTCAAATCAGGTGATCCAGTTTTCCTGTTTGGGAATATGACAACTTCTTTGTCATTCTAATCAAACCAGGATGAATCGCGATGTAAGAAGTTTATTTTGATACATAAAGTAGTGGAGAATCATTAGGAAGTGGAATAAATCTCATAGGAGTTAGGATGAAGAAGCTATACCACTTTCAAATCAGGTGATTCCAGTTTTCCTGTTTGGGAATATGACAACTTCTTTGTCATTCAAATCAAACCAGGATGAATCGCGATGTAAGAAGCTTGATTTTGATACCTAAAGTAATGGATAATCACCAAGAAGTTTATTAAATCTCATAGGTGTTGAGATGAGATCCTTAGATGAGAAGAGAAGGCTTGAGAGGTTAAGTATGAATGGAGAAGAAGGAGCTTAGGAGGAATGGAGGTGTAAGGCTGAGGCATCCGTACAAGGCCGTACAAGGCCGTACATGGCCGTACACACTCACCTCAGCCACGGTTAAGCCAAGAGTTACTTAAGTAACTTCACTAGATAAGAAGAAGCTCTGATCACTTATCTGAAGGATCAGACCGTTACCAAAAGGAAGAAGGAGCGTGTGACAGCCTGTCTTGGGCTGGAAAGAAGAAGGCATAAAGCAAAGATGCTTCACACACCCGGTAACTCCCATTGGATAGATTCAAATGCATTCTTATCCTATCCATTGACTCCACATGCTTTCTCCCTTTGTATCCGAAACCCTAGAGTCTCTCTCTCACTATATAATGTATCCTAATCTCATTAATGAAGATCAGACAGTTCTAAACAAATCAATCTCTCTATACTTTTCACAATGATTCTCCATTAGTCTCTTAATCTCTCAAATCTACTCTAATCTCTTCTCTATTCTTATCTAAGCTCAGATTATCTTTTACATTACTCAAATCTCACATGGTATCAGAGCCAGGTTGATTTCAATCTGAGTTCTTGGCGTTTTTCTCTTGAAGATTCAAACTTGAAACTTTGGGAGATCAAGTGAGAGTGGTGTGAGTGTTCTTGGTAGAAGCTGCATCCCGGGAGCTACATCTTCATTCCGGAAGTCTTATCTAGCTTTTTGAGGGTTCTTTGAAGAGTAAAGACAAGGCACAGAAGGGTTTGAGCTGGTGTTGTAGTTCTGAGTCTCAAGATCAAGTCTTTTACAAGTTATTGAAGTGAAACTGTTGAAGATGGAGAGTGGTTCCAAGATGAAGGTTGCTGTGACTTTCAAGGGAAGTAACTACCTAGTATGGTCTAGGATGGTGAAGACTGCTGTGGGAAGTAAGGGTTTATGGAAGCACATCACATCTGGTGAGGCTCCAAAGCTCATTACTCAAGGAGGAGACAAGGAGAGTGTCTCGGAAGCTGAAGCTGAGAAGTGGCAACAAGAGGACATGATGGTGATGTCTGCTCTTCATAGCTCGTTGGAGCCAGCCATTCTAGACGCTTACAGCTATTGTGAGACAGCCAAGGAGCTGTGGGAAACATTGAAGAAGGTGTATGGAAACACCTCTAACCTCAGCTGGTCTTTGAAGTGAAGAAAGCTTTGAATGATCTAACTCGAGGACATGGAGTTCACTAAGCATTTGGGAGGTTCCGACACTCTGGTCAGAGCTGGAGATGCTGAGGCCGAGCACAACTGATCCAGAGCTGCTAAATGAAAGAAGAGAACAAGATAAGGTCTTTGGGTTGTTGCTTACATTGAATCCAAGCTACAGTGGGTTGATTCAGCATATGTTGAGGGCTGAGAAGCTTCCGGACCTGGAGGATGCGTGTGCTCAGATACAAAAGGAGCAAGGCTCCATTGGCTTATTTGGTGGTAAAGGAGACTTGTCTCTAGCCAATGCTGCTCGAACTGATCATGAGGAGATACCACAAGCCAACAGAGCAGCACACGGCAAGTATGAGGATAGGAAGTTCAATGGCAATTGTGATCACTGCAAGAAGCATGGACACAAGAAGAGCCAATGCTGGATACTACATCCTCATTTGAAGCCGGGCGGTTCATGAAGGAAAGGGAGGCAAGAGCTCATGCTTCGAGGGAACAAGTGGAGCCGATCATCTAGCCGTGGAGCTGAAGGAGAGGGCGGAGGGTGATGGCAAGGCACTGGTGACATACTCAGGAGCTCCTAACATCCGTGGCAATGATCAAGACTTCATTAGGAGATCCGAGATGGATGCTCTCATCAAAATGCTCAAGGAGAATGGTAACACTCATGGGTACTCCTTTGGTGCATCCATGATAGCTAAGACTATAGAAACATCTCCTTGTGTTGCTGATATTGCTAGGATGGATAGAGTTAAAAGCAATGAACATGCTAGACATGAGTACACCTTGCTAGAAATGCTAGGATGAATCATGAACTAAATGCATTTAGATCACCTTTGAACCTTTGTCATAATGCTAGCAGTATAACTAAGCCATTAATTGTTGATTCTGGTGCATCTCATCACATGATTAGTGATACAAATCTGATTAAGGATATAGAACCAACTAGTGGACATGTTATGATTGCAAATGGGGACAAGATCCCTATTAGAGGAATAGGAAATTTGAAATTGTTTGATAAGAACACTAGAGCTTTCTACATGCCTGAATTTACATCTAACTTGCTATCTGTTAAGAAATGCACAACTGATTTGAATTGCAATGTTATATTCAGTCCTAATGATGTAAAGTTTCAGGATATTGAGAGCAGCCACTTGATTGGAAAAGGAATCACTAAAGGAGAGTTGTATTTGCTTGAAGAACTTGATCCTGTTTCCAATTACAATTGCTCGTTTACCACTGCTTCTAGTTTAAATAAAAATGCTTTGTGGCATGCTAGATTAGGACATCCTCATGGTAGAGCTTTAAACTTGATGTTACCAGGTGTTTTATTTGAGAATAAGGATTGTGAAGCTTGCATTTTAGGCAAGCATTGTAAAACTGTGTTTCCAAACTCTACTAGTGTTTATGATAAGTGCTTTGATCTTATTCATTCTGATGTGTGGACTGCACCTTGCATATCTAGAGACAATCATAAATACTTTGTCACATTCATTGATGAAAATCCAAATACACCTGGTTAACTTTAATCCCATCAAAAGATAGAGTGATAGATGCATTTAAGAACTTTCAAGCTCATGTGACTAACCATTATAATGCCAAGATTAAAATTTTAGATCAGATAATGGAGGTGAGTACACAAGCTATGCTCAAGAGTCATCTAGAGCATCATGGGATCTTGCATCAAACAAGCTGTCCTTATACTCCACAACAGAATGGGGTAGCTGAGAGGAAGAACCGACACTTGATGGAGGTTGCTAGGTCAATGATGTTCCAAGCAAATGTTCCAAAGAGGTTTTGGAGTGATGCTGTGGCTACTGCTTGTTACTTGATCAACAGGATTCCCACAAAGGTGTGAAGGATCAAGCACCATTTGAAGTTCTAAACAAGCACAAGCCATCAGTGGATTACTTGAGAGTATTTGGATGTTTATGCTTTGTGTTGGTACCAGGAGAGTTAAGAAACAAGCTAGATGCAAGGAGCACTAAGGCTATGTTTATTGGCTATTCAACAACACAAAAGGGATACAAGTGCTATGATCCAGATACTAGAAGAGTCCTAATCTCAGAGATGAAGTTCATAGAAGCTAGAGGATACTACGAAGAAAGGAATCAAGAGGAGCTAAAGGATCTAACATCAGATAAGGTGCTTAAGACTGATTTTGGAAGGTCTAGGTATCAAGATGAACCAGGATCCAAAAGTGGGGAGTAGGAACCAACATGAGAGTTCTCCCACCCCTGTTGAAGCTGATCAGTCACCTCACTTTGATCGTGAGGGGGCAGGGAATCTGAAACTCAAGAAGATGGTCAGGATGGAGCCGGCTTGAGTGAAGAAGAAGAAGAGTGTTTCAGGCTCTCACAATCAAGGTGATCAAAGCCAAGGAGAAGTAGAAGCTCAGGCTGAAGCACCAGAACCGAGTGTCCAAGAGGAGCAGGTTCAGAACCAACCAGTATTGAGAAGAAGCACAAGGCTGAGAAAGGATCCTTCTAGTTGGGTAAACACGAGTGTACTACAATGCCCAAGCTGTGGAGCATCCTTCTCAGGCTGTGTGTTCCTTTGCTCAATACCCTGAAGAACATTGTGCTTTTATGGTAAACTTGGATGAGAACTACATACCAAGAAACTATGAAGAGGCAATGATGGATAAAGAATGGAAGGAATCAGTTGGAGCTGAGGCAGGAGCTATGATCAAGAATGATACATGGTATGAGAGTGAGTTACCAAAAGGGAAGAAGGCTGTGACTAGTAGATGGATCTTCACAATCAAGTATAAGGCTGATGGAAAGGTTGAGAGGAAGAAGTCAAGACTGGTTGCAAGAGGCTTTACTCAAACTTATGGAGAAGATTACATTGAGACCTTTGCACCAGTAGCTAAACTACACACAATCCGGATTGTATTAAGCATAGCTGTGAACCTTGGATGGGGCTTATGGCAAATGGATGTGAAGAATGCATTTCTACAAGGAGAGCTGGAGGATGAAGTGTATATGCATCCACCTCCAGGCTTGGAACACTTAGTGAAGAAGGGGAATGTGTTGAGACTGAAGAAAGCTATCTATGGACTAAAGCAATCACCAAGAGCTTGGTACAACAAGCTGAGTACTACTCTGAATGGCCGAGGCTTCAAGAAGTCTGAACTAGACCACACCCTCTTCACTCTCACTACTCCCTCAGGTATGATTGCACTTCTTGTGTATGTTGATGACATCATTATCACAGGAAGTGATAAGGAAGGTATCATAGCAACCAAGGAGTTCCTTAAATCCATGTTTGAGATTAAAGACTTGGGAGAAATGAAATACTTTCTTGGAATTGAGATATGTAGATCCAAGGAAGGTTTATTCATGTCTCAAAGGAAGTATACACTTGATCTTTTGAAAGGTTCTTGTGCTTATGGTGGCAAGACAGCAAGGATGCCTATGGAGGATGGCTACAAAGTCCCACGAGAGGGGGAGATTGAAGACAGCAAACCTTATCAGGATCCTAGACTCTATAGAAAACTAGTTGGTAAACTGATTAACCTTACCATAACTAGACCTGACATTTGTTTTGCTGTGAATCAGGTGAGTCAACATATGCAAGTGCCTAAGGAGCATCACTGGCGTATGGTGGAGAGAATCTTGATGTATCTCAACGGCTCACCTGATCAAGGAGTATGGATGGGTTGCAATGGGAGCACTGAAGTGGTTGGATACTGTGATGCGGATTGGGCCGGTGATAGAGCAGACAGGAGATCAACCACAGGCTATTGCACATTCATTGGAGGCAACTTGGTTACGTTGAAGAGTAAGAAGCAGAAGGTTGTCTCTTGCTCAAGCGCAGAAGCTGAGTATAGAGCTATGCTGAAGCTTACCAACGAGCTGGTGTGGATCAAAGGCATCTTGAAGCATTTGGAGATTGATCAAGCCACGCCAATGACAATGCATTGTGATAACCAAGCAGCTATCCACATTGCCTCCAACTCGGTGTTCCATGAGAGAACCAAGCACATTGAAGTTGATTGCCACAAGGTGAGGCAGATGATCATCCTAGGAGTCATCTTGCCATGCTACACAAGGAGTGAAGATCAGTTGGCTGATGTGTTCACCAAGGCTGCAAGACAGAAGACAATGGAGTCCATTCACATCAGGTTGGGCCTCATTGATCTTGGGAAGAGAAGGAGCTGATCCCCTTTGGCTGTGAGGTCTTTACTCTTTTTCCCTCATCAAGGTTTTGTCCCAATGGGTTTTCCTTGGTGAGGTTTTTAATGAGGAAGATTTCATGGCTGTCCAAGCTTAGGCTTTCACAAAGCTAAGCTTGAGGGGGAGTGTTGAGATGAGATCCTTAGATGAGAAGAGAAGGCTTGAGAGGTTAAGTATGAATGGAGAAGAAGGAGCTTAGGAGGAATGGAGGAGGTCAGGTGATCCGTGACAAGGTCAGCATAAGGCCGCATATGGCCGCACACACTCACCTCAGCCACTTAAGCCAAGAGTTACTTAAGTAACTTCACTAGATAAGAAGAAGCTCTGATCACTTATCTGAAGGATCAGACCGTTACCAAAAGGAAGAAGGAGCGTGTGACAGCCTGTCTTGGGCTGGAAAGAAGAAGGCATAAAGCAAAGATGCTTCACACACGCGGTCACTCCCATTGGATAGATTCAAATGCATTCTTATCCTATCCATTGACTCCACATGCTTTCTCCCTTTGTATCCGAAACCCTAGAGTCTCTCTCTCACTATATAATGTATCCTAATCTCATTAATGAAGATCAGACAGTTCTAAACAAATCAATCTCTCTATACTTTTCACAATGATTCTCCATTAGTCTCTTAGTCTCTCAAATCTACTCTAATCTCTTCTCTATTCTTATCTAAACTCAGATTATCTTTTACATTACTCAAATCTCACAATAGGAGTTAGGATGAAGAACCTATCCGACTTTCAAATCAGGTGATCTCAGTTTTTCTGTTTGGGAATATGACAACTTCATTGTCATTCTAATCAAACCAGGAAGAATCGCGATGTAAGAAGCTTGATTTTGATACATAAAGTAGTGGAGAATCATTAGGAAGTGGAATAAATCTCAAAGGAATTAGGATGAAGAAGCTATCACACTTTCAAATCAGGTGATCCCAGTTTTCCTGTTTGGGAATATGACAACTTCTTTGTCATTCTAATCAAACCAGGATGAATCGCGATGTGAGAAGCTTGATTTTGATACATAAAGTTGTGGAGAATCATTAGGAAGTGGAATAAATCTCATAGGAGTTAGGATGAAGAAGCTATCCCACTTTCAAATCAGGTGATTCCAGTTTTCCTGTTTGGGAATATGACAACTTCTTTGTCATTCAAATCAAACCAGGATGAATCGCGATGTAAGAAGCTTGATTTTGATACATAAAGTAGTGGATAATCACCAAGAAGTTTATTAAATCTCATAGGAGTTAGGATGAAGAACCTATCCCACTTTCAAATCAGGTGATCCCAGTTTTCCTGTTTGGGAATATGACAACTTCATTGTCATTCTAATCAAACCAGGAAGAATCGCGATGTAAGAAGCTTGATTTTGATACATAAAGTAGTGGAGAATCACTAGTAAGTGGAAAAAATCTCACAGGAGTTAGGATGAAGAAGCTATCCCACTTTCAAATCAGGTGATCCCAGTTTTCCTGTTTGGGAATATGACAACTTCTTTGTCATTCTAATCAAACCAGGATGAATCGCGATGTGAGAAGCTTGATTTTGATACATAAAGTTGTGGAGAATCATTAGGAAGTGGAATAAATCTCATAGGAGTTAGGATGAAGAAGCTATCCCACTTTCAAATCAGGTGATCTCAGTTTTCCTGTTTGGGAATATGACAACTTCTTTGTCATTCAAATCAAACCAGGATGAATCGCGATGTAAGAAGCTTGATTTTGATACATAAAGTAGTGGATAATCACCAAGAAGTTTATTAAATCTCATAGGAGTTAGGATGAAGAAGCTATCCCACTTTCAAATCAGGTGATCCCAGTTTTCCTGTTTGGGAATATGACAACTTCATTGTCATTCTAATCAAACCAGGAAGAATCGCGATGTAAGAAGCTTGGTTTTGATACATAAAGTAGTGGAGAATCACTAGTAAGTGGAAAAAATCTCACAGGAGTTAGGATGAAGAAGCTATCCCACTTTCAAATCAGGTGATCCCAGTTTTCCTGTTTGGGAATATGACAACTTCTTTGTCATCCTAATCAAAACAGGAAGAATCACATGTAAGAAGCTTGATTTTGATACATAAAGTAGTGGAGAATCATTAGGAAGTGGAATAAATCTCATAGGAATTAGGATGAAGAAGCTATCACACTTTCAAATCAGGTGATCCCAAATGGCTTGGGAATATGACAACTTCTTTGTCATTCTAATCAAACCAGGAAGAATCGCGATGTAAGAAGCTTGATTTTGATACATAAAGTAGTGGAGAATCACTAGTAAGTGGAAAAAATCTCACAGGAGTTAGGATGAAGAAGCTATCCCACTTTCAAATCAGGTGATCCCAGCTTTTCCCCGCTTGGGAATATGACAACTTCTTTGTCATCCTAATCAAAACAGGAAGAATCGCGATGTAAGAAGCTTGATTTTGATACATAAAGTAGTGGAGAATCATTAGGAAGTGGAATAAATCTCATAGGAATTAGGATGAAGAAGCTATCACACTTTCAAATCAGGTGATCCCAGTTTTCTGTTTGGGAATATGACAACTTCTTTGTCATTCTAATCAAACCAAGAAGAATCACATGTAAGAAGCTTGATTTTGATACATAAAGTAGTGGAGAATCACTAGTAAGTGGAAAAAATCTCACAGGAGTTAGGATGAAGAAGCTATACCACTTTCAAATCAGGTGATTCCAGTTTTCCTATTTGGGAATATGACAACTTTGTCATACAAATCAAACCAGGATGAATCACATGTAAGAAGCTTGATTTTGATACCTAAAGTAGTGGATAATCACAAAGAAGTTTATTAAATCTCATAGGAGTTAGGATGAAGAACCTATCCCACTTTCAAATCAGTGATCTCAGTTTTCCTGTTTGGGAATATGACAACTTCTTTGTCATTCTAATCAAACCAGGAAGAATCGCTATGTAAGAAGCTTGATTTTGATACATAAAGTAGTGGAGAATCATTAGAAGTGGAATAAATCTCATAGGAATTAGGATGAAGAAGCTATCACACTTTCAAATCAGGTGATCCCAGTTTTCCTGTTTGGGAATATGACAACTTCTTTGTCATTCTAATCAAACCAGGAAGAATCGCGATGTAAGAAGCTTGATTTTGATACATAAAGTAGTGGAGAATCACTAGTAAGTGGAAAAAATCTCACAGGAGTTAGGATGAAGAAGCTATACCACTTTCAAATCAGGTGATTCCAGTTTTCCTATTTGGGAATATGACAACTTCTTTGTCATACAAATCAAACCAGGATGAATCGCGATGTAAGAAGCTTGATTTTGATACCTAAAGTAGTGGATAATCACAAAGAAGTTTATTAAATCTCATAGGAGTTAGGATGAAGAACCTATCCCACTTTCAAATCAGGTGATCTCAGTTTTCCTGTTTGGGAATATGACAACTTCATTGTCATTCTAATCAAACCAGGAAGAATCGCTATGTAAGAAGCTTGATTTTGATACATAAAGTAGTGGAGAATCATTAGGAAGTGGAATAAATCTCATAGGAATTAGGATGAAGAAGCTATCACACTTTCAAATCAGGTGATCCTAGTTTTCCTGTTTGGGAATATGACAACTTCTTTGTCATTCTAATCAAACCAGGATGAATCGCGATGTAAGAAGCTTGATTTTTGATACATAAAGTAGTGGAGAATCATTAGGAAGTGGAATATATCTCATAAGAGTTAGAATGAAGAAGCTATCCCACTTTCCAATCATGTGATTCCAGTTTTCCTGTTTGGGAATATGACAACGTCTTTGTCATTCAAATCAAACCAGGATGAATTACGATGTAAGAATCTTAATTTTGATACATAAAATAGTGGATAACCACCAAGAAGTTTATTAAATCTCATAGGAGTTAGGATGAAGAAGCTATCACTTTCAAATCAGGTGATCTCAGCCTGTTTGGGAATATGACAACTTTATTATCATTCTAATCAAACCAGGAAGAATGTAAGAAGCTTGATTTTGATACATAAAGTAGTGGAGAATCACTAGTAAGTGGAAAAAATCTCACAGGAGTTAGGATGAAGAATCTATCCCACTTTCAAATCAGGTGATCCCAGTTTTCCTGTTTGGGAATATGACAACTTCTTTGTCATTCTAATCAAACCAGGATGAATCGCGATGTAAGAAGCTTGATTTTTGATACATAAAGTAGTGGAGAATCATTAGGAAGTGGAATAAATCTCATAAGAGTTAGAATGAAGAAGCTATCCCACTTTCCAATCATGTGATTCCAGTTTTCCTGTTTGGGAATATGACAACGTCTTTGTCATTCAAATCAAACCAGGATGAATTACGATGTAAGAATCTTAATTTTGATACATAAAATAGTGGATAACCACCAAGAAGTTTATTAAATCTCATAGGAGTTAGGATGAAGAAGCTATCCCACTTTCAAATCAGGTGATCTCAGTTTTTCTGTTTGGGAATATGACAACTTTATTATCATTCTAATCAAACCAGGAAGAATTGGGGTGTAAGAAGCTTGATTTTGATACATAAAGTAGTGGAGAATCACTAGTAAGTGGAAAAAATCTCACAGGAGTTAGGATGAAGAATCTATCCCACTTTCAAATCATGTGATCCCAGTTTTCCTGTTTGGGAATATGACAACTTCTTTGTCATTCTAATCAAACCAGGATGAATCGCGATGTAAGAAGCTTGATTTTTGATACATAAAGTAGTGGAGAATCATTAGGAAGTGGAATAAATCTCATAAGAGTTAGAATGAAGAAGCTATCCCACTTTCCAATCATGTGATTCCAGTTTTCCTGTTTGGGAATATGACAACGTCTTTGTCATTCAAATCAAACCAGGATGAATTACGATGTAAGAATCTTAATTTTGATACATAAAATAGTGGATAACCACCAAGAAGTTTATTAAATCTCATAGGAGTTAGGATGAAGAAGCTATCCCACTTTCAAATCAGGTGATCTCAGCTTTTCTGTTTGGGAATATGACAACTTTATTATCATTCTAATCAAACAAGGAAGAATTGGGGTGTAAGAAGCTTGATTTTGATACATAAAGAAGTGGAGAATCATTAGGAAGTGGAAATAATCTCACAGGAGTTAGGATGAAGAAGCTATCTCACTTTCAAATCAGGTGATCCCAGTTTTCCTGTTTGGGAATATGACAACTTCTTTGTCATCCTAATCAAAACAGGAAGAATCACGATGTAAGAAGCTTGATTTTGATACATAAAGTAGTGGAGAATCATTAGGAAGTGGAATAAATCTCATAGGAGTTAGGATGAAGAAGCTATCCCACTTTCAAATCAGGTGATCCCAGTTTTCCTGTTTGGGAATATGACAACTTCATTGTCATTCTAATCAAACCAGGAAGAATCGCGATGTAAGAAGCTTGATTTTGATACATAAAGTAGTGGAGAATCACTAGTAAGTGGAAAAAATCTCACAGGAGTTAGGATGAAGAAGCTATCCCACTTTCAAATCAGGTGATCCCAGTTTTCCTGTTTGGGAATATGACAACTTCTTTGTCATCCTAATCAAAACAGGAAGAATCAGCATGTAAGAAGCTTGATTTTGATACATAAAAGTGGAGAATCATTAGGAAGTGGAATAAATCTCATAGGAGTTAGGATGAAGAAGCTATCACACTTTCAAATCAGGTGATCCCGGTTTTCCTGTTTGAATATGACAACTTCATTGTCATTCTAATCAAACCAGGATGAATCGCGATGTAAGAAGCTTGATTTTGATACATAAAGTAGTGGAGAATCATTAGGAAGTGGAATAAATCTCATAGGAGTTAGGATGAAGAAGCTATCCCACTTTCAAATCAGGTGATTCCAGTTTTCCTGTTTGGAATATGACAACTTCTTTGTCATTCAAATCAAACCAGGATGAATCACATGTAAGAAGCTTGATTTTGATACATAAAATAGTGGATAACCACCAAGAAGTTTATTAAATCTCATAAGAGTTAGGATGAAGAAGCTATCCCACTTTCAAATCAGGTGATCCCAGCCTGTTTGGGAATATGACAACTTCTTTATCATTCTAATCAAACCAGGATGAATTACGATGTAAGAATCTTGATTTTGATACATAAAGTAGTGGATAACCACCAAGAAGTTTATTAAATCTCATAGGAGTTAGGATGAAGAAGCTATCCCACTTTCAAATCAGGTGATCCCAGTTTTCCTGTTTGGGAATATGACAACTTCTTTATCATTCTAATCAAACCAGGAAGAATCACGATGTAAGAAGCTTGATTTTGATACATAAAGTAGTGGAGAATCATTAGGAAGTGGAATAAATCTCATAGGAATTAGGATGAAGAAGCTATCACACTTTCAAATCAGGTGATCCCAGTTTTCCTGTTTGGGAATATGACAACTTCTTTGTCATTCTAATCAAACCAGGAAGAATCGCGATGTAAGAAGCTTGATTTTGATACATAAAGTAGTGGAGAATCACTAGTAAGTGGAAAAAATCTCATAGGAGTTAGGATGAAGAAGCTATCCCACTTTCAAATCAGGTGATCCCAGCTCCTGTTTGGGAATATGACAACTTCTTTGTCATTCTAATCAAACCAGGAAGAATCAGCATGTAAGAAACTTGATTTTGATACATAAAGTAGTGGAGAATCATTAGGAAGTGGAATAAATCTCATAGGAGTTAGGATGAAGAAGCTATCCACTTTCAATCATGTGATCCCAGTTTTCCTGTTTGAATATGACAACTTTTTGTCATTCTAATCAAACCAGGAAGAATCGCATGTAAGAAGCTTGATTTTGATACATAAAGTAGTGGAGAATCACTAGTAAGTGGAAAAAATCTCATAGGAGTTAGGATGAAGAAGCTATCCACTTTCAAATCAGTGATCCTGCTTGGGAATATGACAACTTTATCATTCTAATCAAACCAGGATGAATCAGATGCAGGTGATCCTTTTCCTGTTTGGGAATATGAAAACTGGATCACCATTGGAAAATTTCTTCATCCTAATCAAAACAGGATGAATGCGATGTAAGAATCTTGATTTTGATACCTAAAGTAGTGGATAATCACCAAGAAGTTTATTAAATCTCATAGGAGTTAGAATGAAGAAGCTATCACTTTCAAATCAGGTGATCTCAGCCTGTTTGGGAATATGACAACTTCTTTGTCATCCTAATCAAAACAGGAAGAATCGCTATGTAAGAAGCTTGATTTTGATACATAAAATAGTGGATAATCACCAAGAAGTTTATTAAATCTCATAGAGTTAGAATGAAGCTATCCACTTTCAATCATGTGATTCCAGTTTTCCTATTTGGGAATATGACAAGCGTCTTTGTCATTCAAATCAAAACAGGAAGAATCACATAAGAAGCTTGATTTTGATACATAAAGTAGTGGATAATCACCAAGAAGTTTATTAAATCTCATAGAGTTAGGATGAAGAATCTATCCACTTTCAATCATGTGATTCGGTTTTCCTGTTTGAATATGACAACTTTGTCATTCTAATCAAACCAGGAAGAATTGGTGTAAGAAGCTTGATTTTGATACATAAAATAGTGGATAACCACCAAGAAGTTTATTAAATCTCATAGGAGTTAGGATGAAGAATCTATCCCACTTTCAAATCAGGTGATCCCGGTTTTCCTGTTTGAATATGACAACTTTGTCATCCTAATCAAAACAGGAAGAATCACATGTAAGAAGCTTGATTTTGATACATAAAGTAGTGGAGAATCATTAGAAGTGGAATAAATCTCATAGAGTTAGAATGAAGCTATCCCACTTTCCAATCATGTGATTCCAGTTTTCCTATTTGGGAATATGACAACTTCATTGTCATTCTAATCAAACCAGGATGAATCATGTAAGAAGCTTGATTTTGATACATAAAGTAGTGGAGAATCACTAGTAAGTGGAAAAATCTCACAGGAGTTAGGATGAAGAAGCTATCCCACTTTCAAATCAGGTGATCTCAGTTTTCCTGTTTGGGAATATGACAACTTCTTTGTCATCCTAATCAAAACAGGAAGAATCGCGATGTAAGAAGCTTGATTTTGATACATAAAGTAGTGGAGAATCATTAGGAAGTGGAATAAATCTCATAGGAGTTAGGATGAAGAAGCTATCACACTTTCAAATCAGGTGATCCCAGTTTTCCTGTTTGAATATGACAACTTCTTTGTCATTCTAATCAAACCAGGATGAATCGCGATGTAAGAAGCTTGATTTTGATACATAAAGTAGTGGAGAATCATTAGGAAGTGGAATAAATCTCATAGGAGTTAGGATGAAGAAGCTATCCCACTTTCAAATCAGGTGATCCCAGTTTTCCTGTTTGGGAATATGACAACTTCTTTGTCATTCAAATCAAACCAGGATGAATCGTGATGTAAGAAGCTTGATTTTGATACATAAAATAGTGGATAACCACCAAGAAGTTTATTAAATCTCATAGGAGTTAGGATGAAGAAGCTATCCCACTTTCAAATCAGGTGATCCCAGTTTTCCTGTTTGGGAATATGACAACTTCTTTATCATTCTAATCAAACCAGGAAGAATCGCGATGTAAGAAGCTTGATTTTGATACATAAAATAGTGGATAACCACCAAGAAGTTTATTAAATCTCATAGGAGTTAGGATGAAGAAGCTATCCTACTTTCAAATCAGGTGATCCCAGCCTGTTTGGGAATATGACAACTTCTTTATCATTCTAATCAAACCAGGAAGAATCACATAAGAAGCTTGATTTTGATACATAAAGTAGTGGAGAATCATTAGGAAGTGGAATAAATCTCATAGGAATTAGGATGAAGAAGCTATCACACTTTCAAATCAGGTGATCCCAGTTTTCCTGTTTGGGAATATGACAACTTCTTTGTCATTCTAATCAAACCAGGATGAATCGCGATGTAAGAAGCTTGATTTTGATACATAAAGTAGTGGAGAATCATTAGGAAGTGGAATAAATCTCATAGAGTTAGAATGAAGAAGCTATCCCACTTTCCAATCATGTGATCCCAGTTTTCCTGTTTGGGAATATGACAACGCTTTGTCATTCAAATCAAACCAGGATGAATTACGATGTAAGAATCTTAATTTTGATACATAAAATAGTGGATAACCACCAAGAAGTTTATTAAATCTCATAGGAGTTAGGATGAAGAAGCTATCCCACTTTCAAATCAGGTGATCTCAGTTTTCCTGTTTGAATATGACAACTTTATTATCATTCTAATCAAACCAGGAAGAATTGGTGTAAGAAGCTTGATTTTGATACATAAAGTAGTGGAGAATCACTAGTAAGTGGAAAAAATCTCACAGGAGTTAGGATGAAGAATCTATCCCACTTTCAAATCAGGTGATCCCAGCTTTTCCTGTTTGGGAATATGACAACTTCTTTGTCATTCTAATCAAACCAGGATGAATCACATGTAAGAAGCTTGATTTTGATACATAAAGTAGTGGAGAATCATTAGAAGTGGAATAAATCTCATAGGAGTTAGATGAAGAAGCTATCCCACTTTCCAATCATGTGATTCCAGCCTGTTTGGGAATATGACAACGTCTTTGTCATTCAAATCAAACCAGGATGAATTACGATGTAAGAATCTTAATTTTGATACATAAAATAGTGGATAACCACCAAGAAGTTTATTAAATCTCATAGGAGTTAGGATGAAGAAGCTATCCCACTTTCAAATCAGGTGATCCCAGCCTGTTTGGGAATATGACAACTTTATTATCATTCTAATCAAACCAGGAAGAATTGGGGTGTAAGAAGCTTGATTTTGATACATAAAGTAGTGGAGAATCACTAGTAAGTGGAAAAAATCTCACAGGAGTTAGGATGAAGAATCTATCCCACTTTCAAATCAGGTGATCCCAGTTTTCCTGTTTGGGAATATGACAACTTCTTTGTCATTCTAATCAAACCAGGATGAATCGCGATGTAAGAAGCTTGATTTTTGATACATAAAGTAGTGGAGAATCATTAGGAAGTGGAATAAATCTCATAAGAGTTAGAATGAAGAAGCTATCCCACTTTCCAATCATGTGATTCCAGTTTTCCTGTTTGGGAATATGACAACGTCTTTGTCATTCAAATCAAAACAGGATGAATTACGATGTAAGAATCTTAATTTTGATACATAAAATAGTGGATAACCACCAAGAAGTTTATTAAATCTCATAGGAGTTAGGATGAAGAAGCTATCCCACTTTCAAATCGGTGATCTCAGTTTTTCTGTTTGGGAATATGACAACTTTATTATCATTCTAATCAAACCAGGAAGAATCACATGTAAGAAGCTTGATTTTGATACATAAAGAAGTGGAGAATCATTAGGAAGTGGAAATAATCTCACAGGAGTTAGGATGAAGAAGCTATCTCACTTTCAAATCAGGTGATCCCAGTTTTCCTGTTTGGGAATATGACAACTTCTTTGTCATCCTAATCAAACCAGGATGAATCATGATCTAAGAAGCTTGATTTTGATACATAAAGTAGTGGAGAATCATTAGAAGTGGAATAAATCTCATAGGAGTTAGGATGAAGAAGCTATCCCACTTTCAAATCAGGTGATCCCAGTTTTCCTGTTTGGGAATATGACAACTTCATTGTCATTCTAATCAAACCAGGAAGAATCGCGATGTAAGAAGCTTGATTTTGATACATAAAGTAGTGGAGAATCACTAGTAAATGGAAAAAATCTCATAGGAGTTAGGATGAAGAAGCTATCCCACTTTCAAATCAGGTGATCCCAGTTTTCCTGTTTGGGAATATGACAACTTCTTTGTCATCCTAATCAAAACAGGAAGAATCGCGATGTAAGAAGCTTGATTTTGATACATAAAGTAGTGGAGAATCATTAGGAAGTGGAATAAATCTCATAGGAGTTAGGATGAAGAAGCTATCACACTTTCAAATCAGGTGATCCCAGTTTTCCTGTTTCAGAATATGACAACTTCTTTGATATCCTAATCAAACCAGGATGAATCGCGATGTAAGAAGCTTGATTTTGATACATAAAGTAGTGGAGAATCATTAGGAAGTGGAATAAATCTCATAGGAGTTAGGATGAAGAAGCTATCCCACTTTCCAATCAGGTGATTCCAGTTTTCCTGTTTGGGAATATGACAACTTCTTTGTCATTCAAATCAAACCAGGATGAATCGCGATCTAAGAAGCTTGATTTTGATACATAAAATAGTGGATAACCACCAAGAAGTTTATTAAATCTCATAGGAGTTAGGATGAAGAAGCTATCCCACTTTCAAATCAGGTGATCCCGGTTTTCTGTTTGGGAATATGACAACTTCTTTATCATTCTAATCAAACCAGGAAGAATGCGATGTAAGAAACTTGATTTTGATACATAAAGTAGTGGATAACCACCAAGAAGTTTATTAAATCTCATAGGAGTTAGGATGAAGAAGCTATCCCACTTTCAAATCAGGTGATCCCAGCTCTGTTTGGGAATATGACAACTTCTTTATCATTCTAATCAAACCGATGAATCATGATTTAAGAAGCTTGATTTTGATACATAAAGTAGTGCAGAATCATTAGGAAGTGGAATAAATCTCATAGGAATTAGGATGAAGAAGCTATCACACTTTCAAATCAGGTGATCCCAGTTTTCTGTTTGGGAATATGACAACTTCTTTGTCATTCTAGTCAAACCAGGAAGAATCACGATGTAAGAAGCATGATTTTGATACACAAAGTTGTGGACAATCACTAGTAAGTGGAAAAAATCTCATAGGAGTTAGGATGAAGCTATCCCACTTTCAAATCAGGTGATCCAGTTTTCTGTTTGGGAATATGACAACTTCTTTGTCATTCTAATCAAACCAGGAAGAATCGCGATGTAAGAAGCTTGATTTTGATACATAAAGTAGTGGAGAATCACTAGGAAGTTGAATAAATCTCATAGGAGTTAGGATGAAAAAGCTATCCCACTTTCAAATCAGGTGATCCCAGTTTTCCTGTTTAGGAATATGACAACTTCTTTGTCATTCTAATCAAACCAGGAATAATCGCGATGTAAACTTGATTTTGATACATAAAGTAGTGCAGAATCATTAGGAAGTGGAATAAATCTCATAGGAATTAGGATGAAGAAGCTATCACACTTTCAAATCAGGTGATCCCAGTTTTCCTGTTTGGGAATATGACAACTTCTTTGTCATTCTAGTCAAACCAGGAAGAATCGCATGTAAGAAGCATGATTTTGATACACAAAGTTGTGGACAATCACTAGTAAGTGGAAAAATCTCATAGGAGTTAGGATGAAGAAGCTATCCCACTTTCAAATCAGGTGATCCCAGCTTTTCCTGTTTGGGAATATGACAACTTCTTTGTCATTCTAATCAAACCAGGAAGAATCACATGTAAGAAACTTGATTTTGATACATAAAGTACAGGAGAATCACTAGGAAGTTGAATAAATTTCATAGGAGTTAGGATGAAAAAGCTATCCCACTTTCAAATCAGGTGATCCCAGTTTTCTGTTTAGGAATATGACAACTTCTTTGTCATTCTAATCAAACCAGGAATAATCGCTGATGTAAGAAGCTTGATTTTGATACATAAAGTTGTGGAGAATCACTAGTAAGTGGAAAAATCTCATAGGAGTTGGGATGAAGAAGCTATCCCACTTTCAATCAGGTGATCCCAGCCTGCTTGGGAATATGACAACTTTATCATTCTAATCAAACCAGGAAGAATCACATGTAAGAAACTTGATTTTGATACATAAAGTAGTGGATAACCACCAAGAAGTTTATTAAATCTCATAGGAGTTAGGATGAAGAAGCTATCCCACTTTCAAATCAGTGATCCCAGCCTGTTTGGGAATATGACAACTTCTTTATCATTCTAATCAAACCGGGATGAATCGCGATTTAAGAAGCTTGATTTTGATACATAAAGTAGTGCAGAATCATTAGGAAGTGGAATAAATCTCATAGGAATTAGGATGAAGAAGCTATCACACTTTCAAATCAGGTGATCCCAGTTTTCCTGTTTGGGAATATGACAACTTCTTTGTCATTCTAGTCAAACCAGGAAGAATCGCATGTAAGAAGCATGATTTTGATACACAAAGTTGTGGACAATCACTAGTAAGTGGAAAAAATCTCATAGGAGTTAGGATGAAGAAGCTATCCCACTTTCAAATCAGGTGATCCCAGTTTTCCTGTTTGGGAATATGACAACTTCTTTGTCATTCTAATCAAACCAGGAAGAATCGCGATGTAAGAAACTTGATTTTGATACATAAAGTACAGGAGAATCACTAGGAAGTTGAATAAATTTCATAGGAGTTAGGATGAAAAAGCTATCCCACTTTCAAATCAGGTGATCCAGTTTTCCTGTTTAGAATATGACAACTTCTTTGTCATTCTAATCAAACCAGGAAGAATCACATGTAAGAAGCTTGATTTTGATACATAAAGTTGTGGAGAATCACTAGTAAGTGGAAAAATCTCATAGGAGTTGGGATGAAGAAGCTATCCCACTTTCAAATCAGGTGATCCCAGTTTTCCTGTTTGGGAATATGACAACTTCTTTATCATTCTAATCAAACCAGGATGAATCGCGATGCAAGGTGATCCCAGTTTTCCTGTTTGGGAATATGAAAACTGGGATCACCTGATTTGAAAGTGGGATAGCTTCTTCATCCTAACTCCTATGAGATTTAATAAACTTCTTGGTGATTATCCACTACTTTATGTATCAAAATCAAGCTTCTTACATCACATTCATCCGGTTTGATTTGAATGATAAAGAAGTTGTCATATTCCCAAACAGGAAAACTGGGATCACCTGATTGGAAAGTGGGATAGCTTCTTCATCCTAACTCCTATGAGATTTATTCCATTTACTAGTGATTCTCCACTACTTTATGTATCAAAATCAAGCTTCTTACATCGCGATTCTTCCTATTTTGATTAGGATGACAAAGAAGTTGTCATATTCCCAAACAGGAAAACTGGGATCACCTGATTTGAAAGTGTGATAGCTTCTTCATCCTAATTCCTATGAGATTTATTCCACTTCCTAATGATTCTCCACTACTTTATGTATCAAAATCAAGCTTCTTACATCGCGATTCTTCCTGTTTTGATTAGGATGGCAAAGAAGTTGTCATATTCCCAAACAGGAAAACTGAGATCACCTGATTTGAAAGTGGGATAGCTTCTTCATTCTAACTCCTGTGAGATTTTTTCCACTTACTAGTGATTCTCCACTACTTTATGTATCAAAATCAAGCTTCTTACATCGCGATTCTTCCTGGTTTGATTAGAATGACAATGAAGTTGTCATATTCCCAAACAGGAAAACTGGGATCACCTGATTTGAAAGTGGGATAGGTTCTTCATCCTAACTCCTATGAGATTTAATAAACATCTTGGTCATATGACAACTTCTTTGTCATTCTAATCAAACCAGGAAGAATCGCATGTAAGAAGCTTGATTTTGATACATAAAGTACAGGAGAATCACTAGGAAGTTGAATAAATTTCATAGGAGTTAGGATGAAAAAGCTATCCCACTTTCAAATCAGGTGATCGGTTTTCCTGTTTGGGAATATGACAACTTCTTTGTCATTCTAATCAAACCAGGAATAATCGCGATGTAAGAAGCTTGATTTTGATACATAAAGTTGTGGAGAATCACTAGTAAGTGGAAAAAATCTCATAGGAGTTGGGATGAAGAAGCTATCCCACTTTCAAATCAGGTGATCCCAGTTTTCCTGTTTGGGAATATGACAACTTCTTTATCATTCTAATCAAACCAGGATGAATCGCGATGCAAGGTGATCCCAGTTTTCTGTTTGGGAATATGAAAACTGGGATCACCTGATTGAAAGTGGGATAGCTTCTTCATCCTAACTCCTATGAGATTTAATAAACTTCTTGGTGATTATCCACTACTTTATGTATCAAAATCAAGCTTCTTACATCGCGATTCATCGATTTGATTTGAATGATAAAGAAGTTGTCATATTCCAAACAGGAAAACTGGGATCACTGATTGAAAGTGGGATAGCTTCATCCTAACTCCTATGAGATTTATTCCATTTACTAGTGATTCTCCACTACTTTATGTATCAAAATCAAGCTTCTTACATCGCGATTCTTCTATTTTGATTAGATGACAAAGAAGTTGTCATATTCCCAAACAGGAAAACTGGGATCACCTGATTTGAAAGTGTGATAGCTTCTTCATCCTAATTCTATGAGATTTATTCCACTTCCTAATGATTCTCCACTACTTTATGTATCAAAATCAAGCTTCTTACATCGCGATTCTTCCTGTTTTGATTAGATGGCAAAGAAGTTGTCATATTCCAAACAGGAAAACTGGGATCACCTGATTTGAAAGTGGATAGCTTCTTCATTCTAACTCCTGTGAGATTTTTCCACTTACTGTGATTCTCCACTACTTTATGTATCAAAATCGCTTCTTACATCGCGATTCTTCCTGGTTTGATTAGAATGACAATGAAGTTGTCATATTCCCAAACAGGAAAACTGGGATCACCTGATTTGAAAGTGGGATAGCTTCATCCTAACTCCTATGAGATTTAATAAACATCTTGGTCATATGACAACTTCATTGTCATTCTAATCAAACCAGGAAGAATCGCATGTAAGAAGCTTGATTTTGATACATAAAGTAGTGGAGAATCCCTAGTAAGTGGAAAAATCTCACAGAGTTAGGATGAAGAAGCTATCCCACTTTCAAATCAGTGATCCCAGTTTTCCTGTTTGGGAATATGACAACTTCTTTGTCATCCTACTCAAAACAGGAAGAATCGCATGTAAGAAGCTTGATTTTGATACATAAAGTAGTGGAGAATCATTAGAAGTGGAATAAATCTCATAGGAGTTAGGATGAAGAAGCTATCACACTTTCAAATCATGTGATCCCAGTTTTCCTGTTTCAGAATATGACAACTTCTTTGACATCCTAATCAAACCAGGATGAATCGCGATGTAAGAAGCTTGATTTTGATACATAGAGTAGTGGAGAATCATTAGGAAGTGGAATAAATCTCATAGGAGTTAGGATGAAGAAGCTATCCCACTTTCCAATCAGGTGATTCCAGTTTTCTGTTTGGGAATATGACAACTTCTTTGTCATTCAAATCAAACCAGGATGAATCATGATCTAAGAAGCTTGCTTTTGATACATAAAATAGTGGATAACCACCAAGAAGTTTATTAAATCTCATAGGAGTTAGGAAGAAGAAGCTATCCCACTTTCAAATCAGGTGATCCTAGTTTTCCTGTTTGGGAATATGACAACTTCTTTATCATTCTAATCAAACCAGGAAGAATCATGATAAGAAGCTTGATTTTGATACATAAAATAATGGATAACCACCAAGAAGTTTATTAAATCTCATAGGAGTTAGGATGAAGAAGCTACTTTCAAATCAGGTGATCCCAGTTTTCCTGTTTGGGAATATGACAACTTCTTTGTCATTCAAATCAAACCAGGATGAATCATGATCTAAGAAGCTTGCTTTTGATACATAAAATAGTGGATAACCACCAAGAAGTTTATTAAATCTCATAGGAGTTAGGAAGAAGAAGCTATCCCACTTTCAAATCAGGTGATCCTAGTTTTCCTGTTTGGGAATATGACAACTTCTTTATCATTCTAATCAAACCAGGAAGAATCACATGTAAGAAGCTTGATTTTGATACATAAAATAATGGATAACCACCAAGAAGTTTATTAAATCTCATAGGAGTTAGGATGAAGAAGCTACTTTCAAATCAGGTGATCCCAAGCCCTGTTTGGGAATATGACAACTTCTTTATCATTCTAATCAAACCAGGAAGAATCACATAAGAAGCTTGATTTTGATACATAAAGTAGTGGAGAATCATTAGGAAGTTGAATAAATCTCATAGGAATTAGGATGAAGAAGCTATCACACTTTCAAATCAGGTGATCCCAGTTTTCCTGTTTTGGAATATGACAACTTCTTTGTCATTCTAATCAAACCAGGATGAATCACATAAGAAGCTTGATTTTGATACATAAAGTAGTGGAGAATCATTAGGAAGTGGAATAAATCTCATAAGAGTTAGAATGAAGAAGCTATCCCACTTTCCAATCATGTGATTCCAGCCTGTTTGGGAATATGACAACGCCTTTGTCATTCAAATCAAACCAGGATGAATTACGATGTAAGAATCTTAATTTTGATACATAAAATAGTAAAGGATAACCACCAAGAAGTTTATTAAATCTCATAGGAGTTGGGATGAAGAAGCTATCCCACTTTCAAATCAGTGATCTCATTTTCCCTTTGGAATATGACAACTTTATTATCATTCTAATCAAAACAGGAAGAATCAAGAAGTGATTTTGATACATAAAGTAGTGGAGAATCATTAGGAAGTGGAAAAAATCTCACAGGAGTTAGGATGAAGAAGCTATCTCACTTTCAAATCAGGTGATCCCAGCTTTTCCTGTTTGGGAATATGACAACTTTGTCATCCTAATCAAAACAGGAAGAATCACATGTAAGAAGCTTGATTTTGATACATAAAGTAGAGAATCATTAGGAAGTTGAATAAATCTCATAGGAATTAGGATGAAGAAGCTATCACACTTTCAAATCAGGTGATCCAGCTTTTCCTGTTTTGAATATGACAACTTCTTTGTCATTCTAATCAAACCAGGATGAATCGCATAAGAAGCTTGATTTTGATACATAAAGTAGTGGAGAATCATTAGAAGTGGAATAAATCTCATAAGAGTTAGAATGAAGAAGCTATCCCACTTTCCAATCATGTGATTCCAGCCCTGTTTGGGAATATGACAACGTCTTTGTCATTCAAATCAAACCAGGATGAATTACGATGTAAGAATCTTGATTTTGATACATAAAATAGTGGATAACCACCAAGAAGTTTATTAAATCTCATAGGAGTTGATGAAGAAGCTATCCCACTTTCAAATCAGGTGATCTCTCAGCCCTGTTTGGGAATATGACAACTTTATTATCATTCTAATCAAACCAGGAAGAATCGGGGTAGCTTGATTTTGATACATAAAGTAGTGGAGAATCAGGAAGTGGAAAAAATCTCACAGGAGTTAGGATGAAGAAGCTATCTCACTTTCAAATCGTGATCCCAGCTCTGTTTGGGAATATGACAACTTCTTTGTCATCCTAATCAAAACAGGAAGAATCACATGTAAGAAGCTTGATTTTGATACATAAAGTAGTGGAGAATCATTAGGAAGTGGAATAAATCTCATAGGAGTTAGGATGAAGAAGCTATCCCACTTTCAAATCGTGATCCTTCCTATTTGGAAATATGACAACTTTGTCATTCTAATCAAACCAGGAAGAATCATGATGAAGCTTGATTTTGATACATAAAGTAGTGGAGAATCATTAGGAAGTGGAATAAATCTCATAGGAATTAGGATGAAGAAGCTATCACACTTTCAAATCAGGTGATCCCAGCCTCTGTTTGGGAATATGACAACTTCTTTGTCATTCTAATCAAACCAAGAAGAATCGCCATGTAAGAAGCTTGATTTTGATACATAAAGTAGTGGAGAATCACTAGTAAGTGGAAAAAATCTCACAGGAGTTAGGATGAAGAATCTATCCCACTTTCAAATCGTGATCCTTCCTGTTTGGGAATATGACAACTTCTTTGTCATTCAAATCAAACCAGGATGAATCGCATGTAAGAAGCTTGATTTTGATACATAAAGTAGTGGATAATCACCAAGAAGTTTATTAAATCTCATAGGAGTTAGGATGAAGAACCTATCCCACTTTCAAATCAGGTGATCCCAGTTTTCCTGTTTGGGAATATGACAACTTCTTTGTCATTCTAATCAAACCAAGAAGAATCGCGATGTAAGAAGCTTGATTTTGATACATAAAGTAGTGGAGAATCACTAGTAAGTGGAAAAATCTCACAGGAGTTAGGATGAAGAAGCTATCCCACTTTCAAATCAGGTGATCCCAGTTTTCCTGTTTGGGAATATGACAACTTCTTTGTCATTCAAATCAAACCAGGATGAATCACGTAAGAAGCTTGATTTTGATACATAAAGTAGTGGATAATCACCAAGAAGTTTATTAAATCTCATAGGAGTTAGGATGAAGAACCTATCCCACTTTCAAATCAGGTGATCCCAGTTTTCCTGTTTGGGAATATGACAACTTCATTGTCATTCTAATCAAACCAGGAAGAATCACGATGTAAGAAGCTTGATTTTGATACATAAAGTAGTGGAGAATCACTAGTAAGTGGAAAAATCTCACAGGAGTTAGGATGAAGAAGCTATCCCACTTTCAAATCGTGATCCCAGCCTCTGTTTGGGAATATGACAACTTCTTTGTCATCCTAATAAAACAGGAAGAATCGCGATGTAAGAAGCTTGATTTTGATACATAAAGTAGTGGAGAATCATTAGGAAGTGGAATAAATCTCATAGGAGTTAGGATGAAGAAGCTATCACACTTTCAAATCAGGTGATCCCAGTTTTCCTGTTTCAGAATATGACAACTTCTTTGATATCCTAATCAAACCAGGATGAATCGCGATGTAAGAAGCTTGATTTTGATACATAAAGTAGTGGAGAATCATTAGGAAGTGGAATAAATCTCATAGGAGTTAGGATGAAGAAGCTATCCCACTTTCCAATCAGGTGATCCCAGTTTTCCTGTTTGGGAATATGACAACTTCTTTATCATTCTAATCAAACCAGGAAGAATCGCGATGTAAGAAGCTTGATTTTGATACATAAAATAGTGGATAACCACCAAGAAGTTTATTAAATCTCATAGGAGTTAGGATGAAGAAGCTATCCCACTTTCAAATCAGGTGATCCCAGTTTTCCTGTTTGGGAATATGACAACTTCTTTATCATTCTAATCAAACCGGGATGAATCGCGATTTAAGAAGCTTGATTTTGATACATAAAGTAGTGCAGAATCATTAGGAAGTGAAATAAATCTCATAGGAATTAGGATGAAGAAGATATCACACTTTCAAATCAGGTGATCCCTTCCTGTTTGGGAATATGACAACTTCTTTGTCATTCTAGTCAAACCAGGAAGAATCGCGATGTAAGAAGCTTGATTTTGATACACAAAATTGTGGAGAATCACTAGTAAGTGGAAAAATCTCATAGGAGTTAGGATGAAGAAGCTATCCCACTTTCAAATCGTGATCCCAGCCTCTGTTTGGGAATATGACAACTTCTTTGTCATTCTAATCAAACCAGGAAGAATCACATGTAAGAAGCTTAATTTTGATACATAAAGTACAGGAGAATTACTAGAAGTTGAATAAATTTCATAGGAGTTAGATGAAGAAGCTATCCCACTTTCAAATCAGGTGATCCAGTTTTCCTGTTTAGGAATATGACAACTTCTTTGTCATTCTAATCAAACCAGGATGAATCATGATAAGAAGCTTGATTTTGATACATAAAGTTGTGGAGAATCATTAGTAAGTGGAAAAATCTCATAGGAGTTGATGAAGAAGCTATCCCACTTTCAAATCGTGATCCCAGTTTTCCTGTTTGGGAATATGACAACTTCTTTATCATTCTAATCAAACCAGGATGAATCGCGATGCAAGGTGATCCCAGTTTTCCTGTTTGGGAATTTGAAAACTGGGATCACCTGATTTGAAAGTGGGATAGCTTCTTCATCATAACTCCTATGAGATTTAATAAACTTCTTGGTGATTATCCACTACTTTATGTATCAAAATCAAGCTTCTTACATCGCTGATTCATCCTGGTTTGATTTAAATGACAAAGAAGTTGTCATATTCCCAAACAGAAAACTGGGATCACCTGATTTGAAAGTGGATAGCTTCTTCATCCTAACTCCTATGAGATTTATTCCATTTACTAGTGATTCTCCACTACTTTATGTATCAAAATCAAGCTTCATCAGCGATTCTTCCTATTTTGATTAGGATGACAAAGAAGTTGTCATATTCCCAAACAGAAAACTGGGATCACCTGATTTGAAAGTGGGATAGCTTCTTCATTCTAACTCCTGTGAGAGTTTTTCCACTTACTAGTGATTCTCCACTACTTTATGTATCAAAATCAAGCTTCTTACATCGCTGATTCATCCTGGTTTGATTAGAATGACAATGAAGTTGTCATATTCCCAAACAGAAAACTGGGATCACCTGATTTGAAAGTGGATAGCTTCTTCATCCTAACTCCTATGAGATTTAATAAACATTTTGGTCATATGACAACTTCATTGTCATTCTAATCAAACCAGGAAGAATCGCGATAAGAAGCTTGATTTTGATACATAAAGTAGTGGAGAATCACTAGTAAGTGGAAAAATCTCACAGGAGTTAGGATGAAGAAGCTATCCCACTTTCAAATCGTGATCCCAGTTTTCCTGTTTGGGAATATGACAACTTTGTCATTCTAATCAAACCAGGAAGAATCGCGATGTAAGAAGCTTAATTTTGATACATAAAGTACAGGAGAATTACTAGGAAGTTGAATAAATTTCATAGGAGTTAGGATGAAAAAGCTATCCCACTTTCAAATCAGGTGATCCCAGTTTTCCTGTTTAGGAATATGACAACTTCTTTGTCATTCTAATCAAACCAGGAATAATCGCGATGTAAGCTTGATTTTGATACATAAAGTTGTGGAGAATCATTAGTAAGTGGAAAAAATCTCATAGGAGTTGGGATGAAGAAGCTATCCCACTTTCAAATCAGGTGATCCCAGTTTTCCTGTTTGGGAATATGACAACTTCTTTATCATTCTAATCAAACCAGGATGAATCGCGATGCAAGGTGATCCCAGTTTTCCTGTTTGGGAATTTGAAAACTGGGATCACCTGATTTGAAAGTGGGATAGCTTCTTCATCATAACTCCTATGAGATTTAATAAACTTCTTGGTGATTATCCACTACTTTATGTATCAAAATCAAGCTTCTTACATCGCTGATTCATCCTGGTTTGATTTAAATGACAAAGAAGGTCATATTCCCAAACGGAAAACTGGGATCACCTGATTTGAAAGTGGGATAGCTTCTTCATCCTAACTCCTATGAGATTTATTCCATTTACTAGTGATTCTCCACTACTTTATGTATCAAAATCAAGCTTCTTACATCAGCGATTCTTCCTATTTTGATTAGATGACAAAGAAGTTGTCATATTCCCAAACAGGAAAACAGGATCACCTGATTTGAAAGTGGGATAGCTTCTTCATCATAACTCCTATGAGATTTAATAAACTTCTTGGTGATTATCCACTACTATGTATCAAAATCAAGCTTCTTACATCGCTGATTCATCCTGGTTTGATTTAAATGACAAAGAAGTTGTCATATTCCCAAACAGAAAACAGGGATCACCTGATTTGAAAGTGGGATAGCTTCTTCATCCTAACTCCTATGAGATTTATTCCATTTACTAGTGATTCTCCACTACTTTATGTATCAAAATCAAGCTTCTTACATCAGCGATTCTTCCTATTTTGATTAGGATGACAAAGAAGTTGTCATATTCCCAAACGGAAAACTGGGATCACCTGATTTGAAAGTGGATAGCTTCTTCATTCTAACTCCTGTGAGAGTTTTTCCACTTACTAGTGATTCTCCACTACTTTATGTATCAAAATCGCTTCTTACATCGCTGATTCATCCTGGTTTGATTAGAATGACAATGAAGTTGTCATATTCCCAAACAGGAAAACAGGATCACCTGATTTGAAAGTGGGATAGGTTCTTCATCCTAACTCCTATGAGATTTAATAAACATTTTGGTCATATGACAACTTCATTGTCATTCTAATCAAACCAGGAAGAATCGCGATGTAAGAAGCTTGATTTTGATACATAAAGTAGTGGAGAATCACTAGTAAGTGGAAAAATCTCACAGGAGTTAGGATGAAGAAGCTATCCCACTTTCAAATCAGGTGATCCCAGTTTTCCTGTTTGGGAATATGCCAACTTCTTTGTCATCCTAATCAAAACAGGAAGAATCGCGATGTAAGAAGCTTGATTTTGATACATAAAGTAGTGAAGAATCATTAGGAAGTGGAATAAATCTCATAGGAGTTAGGATGAAGAAGCTATCACACTTTCAAATCAGGTGATCCCAGTTTTCCTGTTTCAGAATATGACAACTTCTTTGACATCCTAATCAAACCAGGATGAATCGCGATGTAAGAAGCTTGATTTTGATACATAAAGTAGTGGAGAATCATTAGGAAGTGGAATAAATCTCATAGGAGTTAGGATGAAGAAGCTATCCCACTTTCCAATCAGGTGATTCCAGTTTTCCTGTTTGGGAATATGACAACTTCTTTGTCATTCAAATCAAACCAGGATGAATCGCGATCTAAGAAGCTTGCTTTTGATACATAAAATAGTGGATAACCACCAAGAAGTTTATTAAATCTCATAGGAGTTACGAAGAAGAAGCTATCCCACTGTCAAATCAGGTGATCCTAGTTTTCCTGTTTGGGAATATAACAACTTCTTTATCATTCTAATCAAACCAGGAAGAATCGCGATGTAAGAAGCTTGATTTTGATACATAAAATAGTGGATAACCACCAAGAAGTTTATTAAATCTCATAGGAGTTAGGATGAAGAAGCTACTTTCAAATCAGGTGATCCGAGTTTTCCTGTTTGGGAATATGACAACTTCTTTATCATTCTAATCAAACCAGGAAGAATCGCGATGTAAGAAGCTTGATTTTGATACATAAAGTAGTGGAGAATCATTAGGAAGTGGAATAAATCTCATAGGAGTTAGGATGAAGAAGCTATCCCACTTTCCAATCAGGTGATTCAGTTTTCTGTTTGGGAATATGACAACTTCTTTGTCATTCAAATCAAACCAGGAAGAATCGCGATGTAAGAAGCTTGATTTTGATACATAAAATAGTGGATAACCACCAAAGTTTATTAAATCTCATAGGAGTTACTTAAGAAGAAGCTATCCACTTTCAAATCAGGTGATCCTAGTTTTCTGTTTGGGAATATAACAACTTTATCATTCTAATCAAACCAGGAAGAATCGCGATGTAAGAAGCTTGATTTTGATACATAAAATAGTGGATAACCACCAAGAAGTTTATTAAATCTCATAGGAGTTAGGATGAAGAAGCTACTTTCAATCAGGTGATCGGTTTTCTGTTTGGGAATATGACAACTTCTTTATCATTAATCAAACCAGGAAGAATCGCGATGTAAGAAGCTTGATTTTGATACATAAAGTAGTGGAGAATCTTTAGGAAGTTGAATAAATCTCATAGGAATTAGGATGAAGAAGCTATCACACTTTCAAATCAGGTGATCCCAGTTTTCCTGTTTGGGAATATGACAACTTCTTTGTCATTCAAATCAAACCAGGATGAATCATGATGTAAACTTGATTTTGATACATAAAGTAGTGGATAATCACCAAGAAGTTTATTAAATCTCATAGGAGTTAGGATGAAGAACCTATCCCACTTTCAAATCAGGTGATCCCAGTTTTCCTGTTTGGGAATATGACAACTTCATTGTCATTCTAATCAAACCAGGAAGAATCGCGATGTAAGAAGCTTGATTTTGATACATAAAGTAGTGGAGAATCACTAGTAAGTGGAAAAAATCTCACAGGAGTTAGGATGAAGAAGCTATCCCACTTTCAAATCAGGTGATCCCAGTTTTCCTGTTTGGGAATATGACAACTTCTTTGTCATCCTAATCAAAACAGGAAGAATCGCGATGTCAGAAGCTTGATTTTGATACATAAAGTAGTGGAGAATCATTAGGAAGTGGAATAAATCTCATAGGAGTTAGGATGAAGAAGCTATCACACTTTCAAATCAGGTGATCCTAGTTTTCCTGTTTCAGAATATGACAACTTCTTTGTCATTCTAATCAAACCAGGAAGAATCGCGATGTAAGAAGCTTGATTTTGATACATAAAGTAGTGGAGAATCATTAGGAAGTGGAATAAATCTCATAGGAGTTAGGATGAAGAAGCTATCCCACTTTCCAATCAGGTGATTCCAGTTTTCCTGTTTGGGAATATGACAACTTCTTTGTCATTCAAATCAAACCAGGATGAATCGCGATCTAAGAAGCTTGCTTTTCATACATAAAATAGTGGATAACCACCAAGAAGTTTATTAAATCTCATAGGAGTTAGGATGAAGAAGCTATCCCACTTTCAAATCAGGTGATCCCAGTTTCCTGTTTGGGAATATGACAACTTCTTTATCATTCTAATCAAACCAGGAAGAATCGCGATGTAAGAAGCTTGATTTTGATACATAAAATAGTGGATAACCACCAAGAAGTTTATTAAATCTCATAGGTATCAGATTTAAGTAAAGTAAAAGATAATCTGAGTTTAGATAAGAATAGAGAAGAGATTAGAGTAGATTTGAGAGATTAAGAGACTAATGGAGAATCATTGTGAAAAGTATAGAGAGATTGATTTGTTTAGAACTGTCTAATCTTTATTAATGATGAGCTCACAATATATAGAGGTCCATACACATTAGGGTTTTCGAAATCATAAGGATAAGCAAGCATGTAGAGTCAAAGATGAGCTGGTGCTTTAGTTTGAATCGGCCAATGAGTGTCCTCACACGTTTGGAGCATCTTCCTTATCCAAGACCAGATGCTCTTCCTTTCCAGCCCTTGCCAGCCTGTCCTAGCTGTCAAGCCGCGCCTCCCTTATCCTCTCAACATTCGGATAAGGCCTTGGCCGAGTGTAACTCCACCTCAGTACATAAGAGTTACTCGGATAGTTACTTGGCCGCTTTCACCTTGTACGGATGCTCACTTGTACGGCCTGGTACGGCCTCTCCGTCCGTACCATCCCTATCAGCCCATTCCTCCTCTTAACTCCTTGCTCTCTCTTTATGTTCTCAACTCCTTTGTCTTTACCTCAAATGTCTCAACTCATCTCAACACTCCCCCTCAAGCTTAGCTTTGTGAAAGCCTAAGCTTGGACAACAATGAGATCTTCCTCATTAAAAACCTCACCAAGGAAAACCCATTGGGACAAAACCTTGATGAGGGAAAAAGAGTAAAAGACCTCACAGCCAAAGGGGATCAGCTCCTTCTCTTCCCAAGATCAATGAGGCCCAACCTGATGTGAATGGACTCCATTGTCTTCTGTCTTGCAGCCTTGGTGAACACATCAGCCAACTGATCTTCACTCCTTGTATAGCATGGCAAGATGACTCCTAGGATGATCATCTGCCTCACCTTGTGGCAATCAACTTCAATGTGCTTGGTTCTCTCATGGAACACCAAGTTGGAGGCAATGTGGATAGCTGCTTGGTTATCACAATGCATTGTCATTGGCGTGGCTTGATCAATCTCCAAATGCTTCAAGATGCCTTTGATCCACACCAGCTCGTTGGTAAGCTTCAGCATAGCTCTATACTCAGCTTCTGCGCTTGAGCAGGAGACCACCTTCTGCTTCTTACTCTTCCACGTAACCAAGTTGCCTCCAATGAATGTGCAATAGCCTGTGGTTGATCTCCTGTCTGCTCTATCACCGCCCAACTGCATCACAGTATCCAACCACTTCAGTGCTCCCATTGCAACCCATCCATACCTCTTGATCAGGTGAGCCGCTGAGATACATCAAGATTCTCTCCACCATACGCCAGTGAAGATCAGTTGGCTGATGTGTTCACCAAGGCTGCAAGACAGAAGACAATGGAGTCCATTCACATCAGGTTGGGCCTCATTGATCTTGGGAAGAGAAGGAGCTGATCCCCTTGGCTGTGAGGTCTTTTACTTTTTCCTCATCAAGGTTTTGTCCCAATGGGTTTTCCTTGGTGAGGTTTTTAATGAGGAAGATCTCATATTGTCCAAGCTTAGGCTTTCACAAAGCTAAGCTTGAGGGGAGTGTTGAGATGAGTTGAGACATTTGAGGTAAAGACAAAGGAGTTGAGAACATAAAGAGAGAGCAAGGAGTTAAGAGGAGGAATGGGCTGATAGGATGGTAATGGACGAGAGGCCGCACTGGCCGCATAAGGAGCATCCGCATAAGGTGAAAGCGCTAAGTAACTATCCGAGTAACTCTTATGTACTGAGGTGGAGTTACACTGGCCAAGGCCTTATCCTAATGTTGAGAGGATAAGGGAGGCTGCTTGACAGCTAGGACAGGCTGGCAAGGGCTGGAAAGGAAGAGCATCTGGTCTTGATAAGGAAGATGCTCCAAACGCAGGAGGACACTCATTACCGATTCAAACTAAAGCACCAGCCATCTTTGACTCTACATGCTTGCTTATCTTATGATTTCGAAACCCTAATGTGTATGGACCTCTATATATTGTGAGCTCATCATTAATAAAGATTAGACAGTTCTAAACAAATCAATCTCTCTATACTTTTCACAATGATTCTCCATTAGTCTCTTAATCTCTCAAATCTACTCTAATCTCTTCTCTATTCTTATCTAAACTCAGATTATCTTTACTTTACTTAAATCTGATACCTATGAGATTTAATAAACTTCTTGGTGGTTATCCACTATTTTATGTATCAAAATCAAGCTTCTTACATCGCGATTCTTCCTGGTTTGATTAATGATAGAAGTTGTCATATTCCCAAACAGAAACTGATCACCTGATTTGAAAGTGGGATAGCTTCTTCATCCTAACTCCTATGAGATTTAATAAACTTCTTGGTGGTTATCCACTATTTTATGTATGAAAAGCAAGCTTTAGATTCGATTCATCCTGGTTTGATTTGAATGACAAAGAAGTTGTCATATTCCCAAACAGAAAACTGAATCACCTGATTGGAAAGTGGGATAGCTTCTTCATCCTAACTCCTATGAGATTTATTCCACTTCCTAATGATTCTCCACTACTTTATGTATCAAAATCAAGCTTCTTACATCACATTCATCCTGGTTTGATTAGATGTCAAAGAAGTCATATTCTCAAACAGAAAACTAGGATCACCTGATTTGAAAGTGTGATAGCTTCATCCTAACTCCTATGAGATTTATTCCACTTCCTAATGATTCTCCACTACTTTATGTATCAAAATCAAGCTTACATCGTGATTCTTCCTGTTTTGATTAGGATGACAAAGAAGTTGTCATATTCCCAAACAGAAAAACTGATCACCTGACTTGAAAGTGGGATAGCTTCTTCATACTAACTCCTGGAGATTTTTTCCACTTACTAGTGATTCTCCACTACTTTATGTATCAAAATCAAGCTTCTTACATCATGATTCTTCCTGGTTTGATTAGAATGACAATGAAGTTGTCATATTCCCAAACAGGAAAATGGATCACCGATTTGAAAGTGGGATAGGTTCTTCATCCTAACTCCTATGAGATTTAATAAACTTCTTGGTGATTATCCACTACTTTATGTATCAAAATCAAGCTTCTTACATCATGATTCATCCTGGTTTGATTTGAATGACAAAGAAGTTGTCATATTCCCAAACAGGAAAACCGATCACCTCGGGATTTTGAAAGTGTGATAGCTTCTTCCTGATCCACTACTTTATGTATTAATATTTTACATCGCGATTCTTCCTGGTTTGATTAGAATGATAAAGAAGTTGTCATATTCCCAAACAGGAAAACTCGATCACCTGATTTGAAAGTAGCTTCTTCATCCTAACTCCTATGAGATTTAATAAACTTCTTGGTGGTTATCCACTATTTTATGTATCAAAATCAAGCTTCTTACATCACATTCTTCCTGGTTTGATTAGAATGATAAAGAAGTTGTTATATTCCCAAACAGAAAACTAGGATCACCTCGATTGACAAAGGGATAGCTTCTTCTTCGTAACTCCTATGAGATTTAATAAACTTCTTGGTGGTTATCCACTATTTTATGTATCAAAAGCAAGCTTCTTAGATCACATTCATCCTGGTTTGATTAGAATGACAAAGAAGTTGTCATATTCCCAAACAGGAAAACTGAATCACCTGATTGAAAGTGGGATAGCTTCTTCATCCTAACTCCTATGAGATTTATTCCACTTCCTAATGATTCTCCACTACTTTATGTATCAAAATCAAGTTTACATCGCGATTCATCCTGGTTTGATTAGGATGTCAAAGAAGTTGTCATATTCTCAAACAGAAAACTGGGATCACCTGATTTGAAAGTGTGATAGCTTCTTCATCCTAACTCCTATGAGATTTATTCCACTTCCTAATGATTCTTCACTACTTTATGTATCAAAATCAAGCTTCTTACATCACGATTCTTCCTGTTTTGATTAGGATGACAAAGAAGTTGGCATATTCCCAAACAGGAAACCGATCACCTGATTTGAAAGTGGGATAGCTTCTTCATCCTAACTCCTGTGAGATTTTTCCACTTACTAGTGATTCTCCACTACTTTATGTATCAAAATCAAGCTTCTTACATCGCGATTCTTCCTGGTTTGATTAGAATGACAATGAAGTTGTCATATGACCAAAAATGTTTATTAAACTCATAGGAGTTAGGATGAAGAACATCCCACTTTCAAATCAGTGATCCCGCCTCTGCTTGGGAATATGACAACTTCATTGTCATTCTAATCAAACCAGGAAGAATCACATGTAAGAAGCTTGATTTTGATACACAAAGTGTGGAGAATCACTGTAAGGGAAAACTCTCACAGGAGTTAGAATGAAGAAGCATCCCACTTTCAAATCAGGTGATCCTCGCTTTCTCCGCTTGGGAATATGACAACTTTGTCATCCTAATCAAAATAGAAGAATCACATGTGTTAAGCTTGATTTGATACATAAAGTAGTGGAGAATCACTAGTAAATGGAATAAATCTCATAGGAGTTAGGATGAAGAAGCTATCCCACTTTCAAATCAGGTGATCCCAGATTTCCTGTTTGGGAATATGACAACTTCTTTGTCATTTAAATCAAACAGGATGAATCACATGTGTTAAGCTTGATTTGATACATAAAGAAGTGGATAATCACCAAGAAGTTTATTAAATCTCATAGGAGTTATGATGAAGAAGCTATCCCACTTTCAAATCGTGATCCCAGCCAAATTCCCAAATGAAAACTGACCTTGCATCATGATTCATCCTGGTTTGATTAGAATGATAAAGAAGTTGTCATATTCCCAAACAGAAAACTGATCACCTGATTTGAAAGTGGGATAGCTTCTTCATCCCAACTCCTATGAGATTTTTTCCACTTACTAATGATTCTCCACAACTTTATGTATCAAAATCAAGCTTCTTACATCCATTATTCCTGGTTTGATTAGAATGACAAAGAAGTTGTCATATTCCTAAACAGAAAACTGATCACCTGATTTGAAAGTGGGATAGCTTTTTCATCCTAACTCCTATGAAATTTATTCAACTTCCTAGTAATTCTCCTACTTTATGTATCAAAATTAAGCTTACATCGCGATTCTTCCTGGTTTGATTAGAATGACAAAGAAGTTGTCATATTCCCAAACAGGAAACTGGGATCACCTGATTTGAAAGTGGGATAGCTTCTTCATCCTAACTCCTATGAGATTTTTTCCACTTACTAGTGATTCTCCACAATTTTATGTATCAAAATCAAGCTTTACATCAGCGATTCTTCCTGGTTTGACTAGAATGACAAAGAAGTTGTCATATTCCCAAACAGGAAAAACTGATCACCGATTTGAAAGTGATATCTTCTTCATCCTAATTCCTATGAGATTTATTTCACTTCCTAATGATTCTGCACTACTTTATGTATCAAAATCAAGCTTTTAAATCATGATTCATCCCGGTTTGATTAGAATGATAAAGAAGTTGTCATATTCCCAAACAGAAAACTGATCACCTGATTTGAAAGTGGGATAGCTTCTTCATCCTAACTCCTATGAGATTTAATAAACTTCTTGGTGGTTATCCACTATTTATGTATCAAAATCAAGCTTCTTACATGATTCTTCCTGGTTTGATTAGAATGATAAAGAAGTTGTCATATTCCCAAACAGGAAAACTGAATCACCTGAGAAAGTGGGATAGCTTCTTCATCCTAACTCCTATGAGATTTATTCCACTTCCTAATGATTCTCCACTACTTTATGTATCAAAATCAAGCTTCTTACATCGCGATTCATCCTGGTTTGATTAGGATATCATAGAAGTTGTCATATTCTCAAACAGAAAACTGGGATCACCTGATTTGAAAGTGTGATAGCTTCTTCATCCTAACTCCTATGAGATTTATTCCACTTCCTAATGATTCTCCACTACTTTATGTATCAAAATCAAGCTTCTTACATCACATTCTTCCTGTTTTTATTAGGATGACAAAGAAGTTGTCATATTCCCAAACAGGAAAACTGGGTTCACCTGATTTGAAAGTGGGATAGCTTCATCCTAACTCCTGAGATTTTTTCCACTTACTAGTGATTCTCCACTACTTTATGTATCAAAATCAAGCTTCTTACATCACATTCTTCCTGGTTTGATTAGAATGACAATGAAGTTGTCATATTCCCAAACAGAAAAACGGGATCACCTGATTTGAAAGTGGGATAGGTTCTTCATCCTAACTCCTATGAGATTTAATAAACTTCTTGGTGATTATCCACTACTTTATGTATCAAAATCAAGCTTCACATCACATTCATCCTGGTTTGATTTGAATGACAAAGAAGTTGTCATATTCCCAAACAGGAAAACTGGATCACCTGATTTGAAAGTGGGATAGTTCTTCATCCTAACTCCTGTGAGATTTTTTCCACTTACTAGTGATTCTCCACTACTTTATGTATCAAAATCAAGCTTTTACATCGCGATTCTTCTTGGTTTGATTAGAATGACAAAGAAGTTGTCATATTCCCAAACAGGAAAACCGATCACCCGATTTGAAAGTGTGATAGCTTCTTCATCCTAATTCCTATGAGATTTATTCCACTTCCTAATGATTCTCCACTACTTTATGTATCAAAATCAAGCTTCTTACATCGCGATTCTTCCTGGTTTGATTAGAATGACAAAGAAGTTGTCATATTTCCAAATAGGAAAACTGATCACCTGATTTGAAAGGGATAGCTTCTTCATCCTAACTCCTATGAGATTTATTCCACTTCCTAATGATTCTCCACTACTTTATGTATCAAAATCAAGCTTCTTACATCGTGATTCTTCCTGTTTTGATTAGGATGACAAAGAAGTTGTCATATTCAGGAAAACCGGATCACCTGATTTGAAAGTGAGATAGCTTCTTCATCCTAACTCCTATGAGATTTTTTCCACTTCCTAATGATTCTCCACTACTTTATGTATCAAAATCAAGCTTTACACCCCAATTCTTCCTGGTTTGATTAGAATGATAATAAAGTTGTCATATTCCCAAACAGAAAACTGAGATCACCTGATTTGAAAGTGGGATAGCTTCTTCATCCTAACTCCTATGAGATTTAATAAACTTTGGTGGTTATCCACTATTTTATGTATCAAAATCAAGATTCTTACATCGTATTCATCCTGGTTTGATTTGAATGACAAAGAAGTTGTCATATTCCCAAACAGGAAAACTGGAATCACATGATTGGAAAGTGGGATAGCTTCTTCATTCTAACTCTTATGAGATTTATTCCACTTCCTAATGATTCTCCACTACTTTATGTATCAAAATCAAGCTTCTTACATCACATTCATCCTGGTTTGATTAGAATGACAAAGAAGTTGTCATATTCCAAACAGGAAAACTGGGATCACCGATTTGAAAGTGATAGCTTCTTCATCCTAATTCCTATGAGATTTATTCAACTTCCTAATGATTCTCCACTACTTTATGTATCAAAATCAAGCTTCTTACATCACATTCTTCCTGGTTTGATTAGAATGATAAAGAAGTCATATTCCCAAACAGAAAACTGGATCACCTGATTTGAAAGTAGCTTCATCCTAACTCCTATGAGATTTAATAAACTTCTTGGTGGTTATCCATTATTTTATGTATCAAAATCAAGCTTCTTACATCATGATTCTTCCTGGTTTGATTAGAATGATAAGAAGTTGTCATATTCCCAAACAGGAAAACTAGATCACCTGATTTGAAAGTGGGATAGCTTCTTCCTAACTCCTATGAGATTTAATAAACTTGGTGGTTATCCACTATTTTATGTATCAAAATCAAGCTTTAGATCGCGATTCATCCTGGTTTGATTTGAATGACAAAGAAGTTGTCATATTCCCAAACAGAAAACTGAATCATTGGAAAGGGATAGCTTCTTCATCCTAACTCCTATGAGATTTATTCCACTTCCTAATGATTCTCCACTACTCTATGTATCAAAATCAAGCTTCTTACATCACATTCATCCTGGTTTGATTAGGTCAAAGAAGTTGTCATATTCTGAAACAGGAAAACCGGGATCACATGATTTGAAAGTGTGATAGCTTCTTCATCCTAACTCCTATGAGATTTATTCCACTTCCATGATTCTCCACTACTTTATGTATCAAAATCAAGCTTCTTACATCACATTCTTCCTGTTTTGATTAGGATGACAAAGAAGTTGTCATATTCCCAAACAGGAAACCGATCACCTGATTTGAAAGTGGGATAGCTTCTTCATCCTAACTCCTATGAGATTTTTCCACTTACCAGATTCTCCACTACTTTATGTATCAAAATCAAGCTTCTTACATCACATTCTTCCTGGTTTGATTAGAATGACAATGAAGTTGTCATATGACCAAGATGTTTATTAAATTAGATAGATGAAGAATCTATTCCATCTTTAAACAGATCCAGTTTTCTGTTTGATATGACAACTTCATTGTCATTCTTAATCAAACCAGGAAGATCGCTGATAGAAGAGTTGATTTTTGATATGATGGAAGGGAGAATCACTTTTGGAAAAATTAGGAGTTAGAATGAAGAAAGCATCCCACTAAATCAGATTCAGCTCTCGCTTAGAATATGACAATTTTGCCATCCCAATCAAAACAGGAAGAATCGCTGATAGAAGCTGATTGATACATAAAGTAGTGGAGAATATTAGAAAGGGAATAAATTCATAGAATTAGATGAAGAGCATTATCAAAATCAGGTGATCCACTTCGCTTGGGAGATAACTTCGTCATCCTAACAAAATAGAAGAATCGCTGATGTAAAGAAGCTTGATTTTGATACATGCGGGAGAAGTAAATGGAATAACTCATAGAGTTATCCTACCTTTCATCAGATTTCAGTTTCTGTTTGAATATGACAATTTCACATTCAAATCAAACCGATGAATCATGATAGAAAGTTGATTTTGATACATAGCAAGGATAATCACCAAGAAGTTTATTAAATTCATAGGAGTTAGATGAAGAAGCTTATCCCACTTTCAACAGATCCTCCATAAACAGAAAACGGATCACCTTTGCACATCGCATTCATCCTGGTTTGATTAGAATGATAAAGAAGTTGTCATATTCCCAAACAGAAAACTGGATCACCTGATTTGAAAGTGGGATAGCTTCTTCATCCTAACTCCTATGAGATTTTTTCCACTTACTAGTGATTCTCCACAACTTTATGTATCAAAATCAAGCTTCTTACATCGCATTATTCCTGGTTTGATTAGAATGACAAAGAAGTTGTCATATTCCAAACAGGAAAACTGGGATCACCTGATTTGAAAGTGGGATAGCTTTTTCATCCTAACTCCTATGAAATTTATTCAACTTCCTAGTGATTCTCCTGTACTTTATGTATCAAAATCAAGTTTCTTACATCGCGATTCTTCCTGGTTTGATTAGAATGACAAAGAAGTTGTCATATTCCCAAACAGAAAAACTGATCACCTGATTGAAAGTGGGATAGCTTCTTCATCCTAACTCCTATGAGATTTTTCCACTTACTAGTGATTGTCCACAACTTTATGTATCAAAATCATGTTTACATCACATTCTTCCTGGTTTGATTAGAATGACAAAGAAGTTGTCATATTCCCAAACAGGAAAACGGATCACCTGATTTGAAAGTGTGATAGCTTCTTCATCCTAATTCTATGAGATTTATTCCACTTCCTAATGATTCTGCACTACTTTATGTATCAAAATCAAGCTTCTTAAATCGCGATTCATCCCGGTTTGATTAGAATGATGAAGTTGTCATATTCCCAAACAGGAAAACTGATCACCTGATTTGAAAGTGGGATAGCTTCATCCTAACTCCTATGAGATTTAATAAACTTCTTGGTGGTTATCCACTACTTTATGTATCAAAATCAAGTTTCTTACATCACATTCTTCCTGGTTTGATTAGAATGATAAAGAAGTTGTCATATTCCCAAACAGGAAAACTGATCACCCGATTTGAAAGTGGATAGCTTCTTCATCCTAACTCTATGAGATTTAATAAACTTGGTGGTTATCCACTATTTTATGTATCAAAATCAAGCTTCTTAGATCGCATTCATCCTGGTTTGATTTGAATGACAAAGAAGTTGTCATATTCCCAACAGGAAAACTGGAATCACCTGATTGAAAGTGGATAGCTTCTTCATCCTAACTCCTATGAGATTTATTCCACTTCCTAATGATTCTCCACTACTTTATGTATCAAAATCAAGCTTACATCGCATTCATCCTGGTTTGATTAGATATCAAAGAAGTTGTCATATTCAAACAGAAAACTGGGATCACCTGATTTGAAAGTGTGATAGCTTCTTCATCCTAACTCCTATGAGATTTATTCCACTTCCTAATGATTCTCCACTACTTTATGTATCAAAATCAAGCTTCTTACATCATGATTCTTCCTGTTTTGATTAGGATGACAAAGAAGTTGTCATATTCCCAAACAGGAAACTGATCACCTGATTTGAAAGTGGGATAGCTTCATCCTAACTCCTGTGAGATTTTTTCCATTTACTAGTGATTCTCCACTACTTTATGTATCAAAATCAAGTTTACATCGCATTCTTCCTGGTTTGATTAGAATGACAAAGAAGTTGTCATATTCCCAAACAGAAAAACTGGGATCACCTGATTTGAAAGGGATAGCTTCTTCATCCTAACTCCTATGAGATTTATTCCACTTCCTAATGATTCTCCACTACTTTATGTATCAAAATCAATTTACATCGCGATTCTTCCTGTTTGATTAGATGACAAAGAAGTTGTCATATTCCCAAACAGAAAACTGGGATCACCCGATTTGAAAGTGAGATAGCTTCTTCATCCTAACTCCTGTGAGATTATTTCCACTTCCTAATGATTCTCCACTTTTATGTATCAAAATCAAGCTTCTTACATCCCAATTCTTCCTTGTTTGATTAGAATGATAAAGTTGTCATATTCCCAAACAGAAAACTGAGATCACCCGATTTGAAAGTGGGATAGCTTCTTCATCCTAACTCCTATGAGATTTAATAAACTTCTTGGTGGTTATCCACTATTTTATGTATCAAAATTAAGATTCTTACATCGCATTCATCCTGTTTTGATTTGAATGACAAAGAAGTTGTCATATTCCCAAACAGAAAAACTGAATCACTGATTGGAAAGTGGATAGCTTCTTCATCCTAACTCTTATGAGATTTATTCCACTTCCTAATGATTCTCCACTACTTTATGTATCAAAATCAAGCTTCTTACATCGCGATTCATCCTGGTTTGATTAGAATGACAAAGAAGTTGTCATATTCCCAAAGGAAAACCGGATCACATGATTTGAAAGGATAGATTCTTCATCCTAACTCCTGTGAGATTTTTTCCACTTACTAGTGATTCTCCACTACTTTATGTATCAAAATCAAGCTTCTTACACCCCAATTCTTCCTGGTTTGATTAGAATGATAATAAAGTTGTCATATTCCCAAACAGAAAACTGAGATCACCTGATTTGAAAGTGGGATAGCTTCATCCTAACTCCTATGAGATTTAATAAACTTCTTGGTGATTATCCACTACTTTATGTATCAAAATTAAGATTCTTATCATAATTCATCCTGGTTTGATTTGAATGACAAAGAAGTTGTCATATTCCCAAACAGAAAACTGGAATCACATGATTGAAAGTGGATAGCTTCTTCATTCTAACTCTATGAGATTTATTCCACTTCCTAATGATTCTCCACTACTTTATGTATCAAAATCAAGCTTCTTACATCATGATTCATCCTGGTTTGATTAGAATGACAAAGAAGTTGTCATATTCCCAAACAGGAAAACCTGATCACCGATTTGAAAGTGGGATAGATTCTTCATCCTAACTCCTGTGAGATTTTTCCACTTACTAGTGATTCTCCACTACTTTATGTATCAAAATCAAGTTTACACCCCAATTCTTCCTGGTTTGATTAGAATGATAATAAAGTTGTCATATTCCCAAACAGGAAAACTGAGATCACCTGATTTGAAAGTGGGATAGCTTCTTCATCCTAACTCCTATGAGATTTAATAAACTTCTTGGTGTTATCCACTATTTTATGTATCAAAATCAAGATTCTTACATCGCATTCATCCTGGTTTGATTTGAATGACAAAGACGTTGTCATATTCCCAAACAGAAAACCGAATCACATGATTGGAAAGTGGGATAGCTTCATTCTAACTCTTATGAGATATATTCCACTTCCTAATGATTCTCCACTACTTTATGTATCAAAAATCAAGCTTCTTACATCGCGATTCATCCTGGTTTGATTAGAATGACAAAGAAGTTGTCATATTCCCAAACAGGAAAACTAGGATCACCTGATTTGAAAGTGTGATAGCTTCTTCATCCTAATTCCTATGAGATTTATTCCACTTCCTAATGATTCTCCACTACTTTATGTATCAAAATCAAGCTTCTTACATAGCGATTCTTCCTGGTTTGATTAGAATGACAATGAAGTTGTCATATTCCCAAACAGGAAAACTGAGATCACCTGATTTGAAAGTGGATAGGTTCTTCATCCTAACTCCTATGAGATTTAATAAACTTCTTTGTGATTATCCACTACTTTAGGTATCAAAATCAAGCTTCTTACATCAGGATTCATCCTGGTTTGATTTGAATGACAAAGAAGTTGTCATATTCCCAAACAGGAAAACCGAATCACCGATTTGAAAGTGGTATAGCTTCTTCATCCTAACTCCTGTGAGATTTTTTCCACTTACTAGTGATTCTCCACTACTTTATGTATCAAAATCAAGCTTCTTACATCACATTCTTCTTGGTTTGATTAGAATGACAAAGAAGTTGTCATATTCCCAAACAGGAAAAACTGATCACTTGATTTGAAAGTGATAGCTTCTTCATCCTAATTCCTATGAGATTTATTCCACTTCCTAATGATTCTCCACTACTTTATGTATCAAAATCAAGCTTCTTACATCACATTCTTCCTGTTTTGATTAGATGACAAAGAAGTTGTCATATTCCCAAACAGAAAACTGATCTTTGAAAGTGGGATAGCTTCTTCATCCTAACTCTATGAGATTTTTTCCACTACTAGTGATTCTCCACTACTTTATGTATCAAAATCAAGCTTCTTACATCACGATTCTTCTTGGTTTGATTATAATGACAAAGAAGTTGTCATATTCCCAAACCGAAAACCGATCACCCGATTTGAAAGTGTGATAGCTTCTTCATCCTAATTCCTATGAGATTTATTCCACTTCCTAATGATTCTCCACTACTTTATGTATCAAAATCAAGCTTACATCATGATACTTCCTGTTTTGATTAGATGACAAAGAAGTTGTCATATTCCCAAACAGAAAAACTGGGATCACCGATTTGAAAGTGGGATAGCTTCTTCATCCTAACTCCTGTGAGATTTTTTCCACTTACTAGTGATTCTCCACTACTTTATGTATCAAAACCAAGCTTTTACATCGCGATTCTTCCTGGTTTGATTAGAATGACAATGAAGTTGTCATATTCCCAAACAGGAAAACTGGGATCACCTGATTTGAAAGTGAGATAGGTTCTTCATCCTAACTCCTATGAGATTTAATAAACTTGGTGATTATCCACTACTTTATGTATCAAAATCAAGTTTACATCGCGATTCATCCTGGTTTGATTTGAATGACAAAGAAGTTGTCATATTCCCAAACAGGAAACTGAATCACCATTTGAAAGGGGATAGCTTCTTCATCCTAACTCCTATGAGATTTATTTCACTTCCTAATGATTCTCCACAACTTTATGTATCAAAATCAAGCTTCACATCATGATTCATCCTGGTTTGATTAGAATGACAAAGAAGTTGTCATATTCCCAAACAGGAAAACCGGGATCACCTGATTTGAAAGTGTGATAGCTTCTTCATCCTAATTCCTTTGAGATTTATTCCACTTCCTAATGATTCTCCACTACTTTATGTATCAAAATCAAGCTTACATCAGCGATTCTTCCTGGTTTGATTAGAATGACAATGAAGTTGTCATATTCCCAAACAGAAAAAACTGAGATCACCCGATTTGAAAGTCGGATAGTTCTTCATCCTAACTCCTATTGTGAGATTTGAGTAATGTAAAGATAATCTGAGTTTAGATAAGAATAGAGAAGAGATTAGTAGATTTGAGAGACTAAGAGACTAATGGAGAATCATTGTGAAAGTATAGAGAGATTGATTTGTTTAGAACTGTCTGATCTTCATTAATGAGATTAGACATTATATAGGAGAGAGAGACTCTAGGGTTTGGATAAAAGGAGAAAGCATGTGGAGTCAATGGATAGGATAAGAATGCATTTGAATCTATCCATGGGAGTGACCGCGCGGTGTGAAGCATCTTGCTTTATGCTCTTCTTCCAGCCCAAGACACTGTCACATTCTTCTTCCTTTTATAACGGTCTGATCCTTCAGATAAGGATCAGAGCTTCTTCTTATCTAGTGAAGTTACTTTGGTAACTTGGCTTAACTGGTGGCTGAGGTGAGTGTACGGCCATGCCTTTGAATGGCTCCTTGTACGGATGCTCACTTGACGGCCTGGTACGGCCTCTCCGTCCTACTCACCTCCCTATCAGCCCATTCCTCCTCTTAACTCCTTGCTCTCTCTTATGTTCTCAACTCCTTTGTCTTTACCTCAAATGTCTCAACTCATCTCAACATCTCTGCTTAGCTTTGTGAAAGCCTAAGCTTGGAGCCATGAAATCTTCCTCATTAAAACCTCACCAAGGAAAACCCATTGACAAAACTTGATGAGGGAAAAGAGAAGACCTCACAGCCAAAGGGGATCAGCTCCTTCTCTTCCCAAGATCAATGAGGCCCAACCTGATGTGAATGGACTCCATTGTCTTCTCTCTTGCAGCCTTGGTGAACACATCAGCCAACTGATCTTCACTCCTTGTGTAGCATGGCAAGATGACTCCTAGGATGATCATCTGCCTCACCTTGTGGCAATCAACTTCAATGTGCTTGGTTCTCTCATGGAACACCGAGTTGGAGGCAATGTGGATAGCTGCTTGGTTATCACAATGCATTGTCATCAAGGCTTGATCAATCTCCAAATGCTTCAAGATGCCTTTGATCCACACCAGCTCATGGTAAGTCAGCAAGATAGCTCTATACTCTCCGGCTGAGCAAGAGACAACCTTTCGCTTCTACTCTTCAACGTGAACAAGTTGCCTCCAATGAATGTGCAATAGCCTGTGGTTGATCTCCTGTCTGCTCTATCACCGCCCAATCCGCATCACAGTATCCAACCACTTCAGTGCTCCCATTGCAACCCATCCATATTCCTTGATCAGGTGAGCCATGAGATACATCAAGATTCTCTCCACCATACGCCAGTGATGCTCCTTAGGCACTTGCATATGTTGACTCACCTGATTCACAGCAAAACAAATGTCAGGTCTAGTTATGGTAAGGTTAATCAGTTTACCAACTAGTTTTCTATAGAGCTTAGATCCTGATAAGGTTTGCTGTCTCACCCTCGTGGGACTTTGTAGCCATCCTCCATAGGCATCCTTGCTGTCTTGCCACCATAAGCACAAGAACCTTTCAAAAGATCAAGTGTATACTTCCTTTGAGACATGAATAAACCTTCCTTGGATCTACATATCTCAATTCCAAGAAAGTATTTCATTTCTCCCAAGTCTTTAATCTCAAACATGGATTTAAGGAACTCCTTGGTTGCTATGATATTCTCCTTATCACTTCCTGTGATAATGATGTCATCAACATACACACAAGAAGTGCAATCATACCTGAGGGAGTAGTGAGAGTGAAGAGGGTGTGGTCTAGTTCAGACTTCTTGAAGCCTCGGCCATTCAGAGTAGTATCAGCTTGTTGTACCAAGCTCTTGGTGATTGCTTTAGTCCATAGATAGCTTTCTTCAGTCTCAACATTCCCTCTCTTCACTAAGTGTTCCAAGCCTGAGGTGGATGCATATACTTCATCCTCCAGCCTCCTTGTAAATGCATTCTTCACATCCATTTGCCATAAGCCCCATCCAAGGTTCACAGCTTAATACAACTGATTGTGTGTAGTTTAGCTACTGGTGCAAAGGTCTCAATGTAATCTTCTCCATAAGTTTGAGTAAAGCCTCTTGCAACCAGTCTTGACTTCTTCTCTCAACCTTTCCATCAGCCTTATACTTGATTGTGAAGATCCATCTACTAGTCACAGCCTTCTTCCCTTTGGTAACTCACTCTCATACCATGTATCATTCTTGATCATAGCTGCCTCACCAACTGATTCCTTCCATTCTTTATCCATCATTGCCTCTTCAGTTTCTTGGTATGTAGTTCTCATCCAAGTTTACCATAAAAGCACAATGTTCTTCAGGGTATTGAGCAAAGGAACACACAGCCTGAGAAGGATGCTCCAGCTTGGGCATTGTAGTACACTCGCTGTTTACCCAACTAGAAGGATCCTTTCTCAGCCTTGTGCTTCTTCTCAATACTGGTTGGTTCTGAACCTGCTCCTCTTGGACACTCGGTTCTGGTGCTTCAGCCTGAGCTTCTACTTCTCCTTGGCTTTGATCACCTTGATTGTGAGAGCCTGAAACACTCTTCTTCTTCTTCACTCGCCGCTCCATCCTGACCATCTTCTTGAGTTTCAGATTCCCTGCCCCCTCACGATCAAAGTGAGGTGACTGATTAGCTTCAACAGGGTCGAGAACTCTCATGTTGGTTCCTACTCCCCACTTTGATCGTGAGGGGGCAGGGAATCTGAAACTCAAGAAGATGGTCAGGATGGAGCGGCGAGTGAAGAAGAAAGAAGAAGAGTGTTTCAGGCTCTCACAATCAAGGTGATCAAAGCCAAGGAGAAGTAGAAGCTCAGGCTGAAGCACCAGAACCGAGTGTCCAAGAGGAGCAGGTTCAGAACCAACCATGAGAGAAGCACAAGGCTGAGAAAGGATCCTTCTAGTTGGGTAAACAGCGAGTGTACTACAATGCCCAAGCTGGAGCATCCTTCTCAGGCTGTGTGTTCCTTTGCTCAATACCCTGAAGAACATTGTGCTTTTATGGTAAACTTGGATGAGAACTACATACCAAGAAACTGAAGAGGCAATGATGGATAAAGAATGGAAGGAATCAGTTGGTGAGGCAGCTATGATCAAGAATGATACATGGTATGAGAGTGAGTTACCAAAGGGAAGAAGGCTGTGTGTAGATGGATCTTCACAATCAAGTATAAGGCTGATGGAAAGGTTGAGAGAAGAAGTCAAGACTGGTTGCAAGAGGCTTTACTCAAACTTATGGAGAAGATTACATTGAGACCTTTGCACCAGTAGCTAAACTACACACAATCAGTTGTATTAAGCTGTGAACCTTGGATGGGGCTTATGGCAAATGGATGTGAAGAATGCATTTACAAGGAGGCTGGAGGATGAAGTATATGCATCCACCTCAGGCTTGGAACACTTAGTGAAGAAGGGGAATGTTGAGACTGAAGAAAGCTATCTATGGACTAAAGCAATCACCAAGAGCTTGGTACAACAAGCTGATACTACTCTGAATGGCCGAGGCTTCAAGAAGTCTGAACTAGACCACACCCTCTTCACTCTCACTACTCCCTCAGGTATGATTGCACTTCTTGTGTGTATGTTGATGACATCATTATCACAGGAAGTGATAAGGAGAATATCATAGCAACCAAGGAGTTCCTTAAATCCATGTTTGAGATTAAAGACTTGGGAGAAATGAAATACTTTCTTGGAATTGAGATATGTAGATCCAAGGAAGGTTTATTCATGTCTCAAAGGAAGTATACACTTGATCTTTTGAAAGGTTCTTGTGCTTATGGTGGCAAGACAGCAAGGATGCCTATGGAGGATGGCTACAAAGTCCCACGAGGGTGAGACAGCAAACCTTATCAGGATCTAAGCTCTATAGAAAACTAGTTGGTAAACTGATTAACCTTACCATAACTAGACCTGACATTTGTTTTGCTGTGAATCAGGTGAGTCAACATATGCAAGTGCCTAAGGAGCATCACTGGCGTATGGTGGAGAGAATCTTGATGTATCTCATGGCTCACCTGATCAAGGAATATGGATGGGTTGCAATGGGAGCACTGAAGTGGTTGGATACTGTGATGCGGATTGGGCGGTGATAGAGCAGACAGGAGATCAACCACAGGCTATTGCACATTCATTGGAGGCAACTTGTTCACGTTGAAGAGTAGAAGCGAAAGGTTGTCTCTTGCTCAGCCGGAGAGTATAGAGCTATCTTGCTGACTTACCATGAGCTGGTGTGGATCAAAGGCATCTTGAAGCATTTGGAGATTGATCAAGCCTTGATGACAATGCATTGTGATAACCAAGCAGCTATCCACATTGCCTCCAACTCGGTGTTCCATGAGAGAACCAAGCACATTGAAGTTGATTGCCACAAGGTGAGGCAGATGATCATCCTAGGAGTCATCTTGCCATGCTACACAAGGAGTGAAGATCAGTTGGCTGATGTGTTCACCAAGGCTGCAAGAGAGAAGACAATGGAGTCCATTCACATCAGGTTGGGCCTCATTGATCTTGGGAAGAGAAGGAGCTGATCCCCTTTGGCTGTGAGGTCTTCTCTTTTCCCTCATCAAGTTTTGTCAATGGGTTTCCTTGGTGAGGTTTTTAATGAGGAAGATTTCATGGCTCCAAGCTTAGGCTTTCACAAAGCTAAGCAGAGATGTTGAGATGAGATCCTTAGATGAAGGAGAGGTTGAAGGTATATGAATGGAGAAGAAGGAGCTTAGGAGGAATGGAGGTAAAAGGCTGAGGCATCCGTACAAGGAGCCATTCAAAGGCATGGCCGTACACTCACCTCAGCCACCAGTTAAGCCAAGTTACCAAAGTAACTTCACTAGATAAGAAGAAGCTCTGATCCTTATCTGAAGGATCAGACCGTTATAAAAGGAAGAAGAATGTGACAGTGTCTTGGGCTGGAAGAAGAGCATAAAGCAAGATGCTTCACACCGCGCGGTCACTCCCATGGATAGATTCAAATGCATTCTTATCCTATCCATTGACTCCACATGCTTTCTCCTTTTATCCAAACCCTAGAGTCTCTCTCTCCTATATAATGTCTAATCTCATTAATGAAGATCAGACAGTTCTAAACAAATCAATCTCTCTATACTTTCACAATGATTCTCCATTAGTCTCTTAGTCTCTCAAATCTACTAATCTCTTCTCTATTCTTATCTAAACTCAGATTATCTTTACATTACTCAAATCTCACAATAGGAGTTAGGATGAAGAACTATCCGACTTTCAAATCGGGTGATCTCAGTTTTTTCTGTTTGGGAATATGACAACTTCATTGTCATTCTAATCAAACCAGGAAGAATCGCTGATGTAAGCTTGATTTTGATACATAAAGTAGTGGAGAATCATTAGGAAGTGGAATAAATCTCAAAGGAATTAGGATGAAGAAGCTATCACACTTTCAAATCAGGTGATCCCGGTTTTCCTGTTTGGGAATATGACAACTTCTTTGTCATTCTAATCAAACCAGGATGAATCATGATGTGAAGCTTGATTTTGATACATAAAGTTGTGGAGAATCATTAGGAAGTGAAATAAATCTCATAGGAGTTAGGATGAAGAAGCTATCCCCTTTCAAATGGTGATTCAGTTTCCTGTTTGGGAATATGACAACTTCTTTGTCATTCAAATCAAACCAGGATGAATCGCGATGTAAACTTGATTTTGATACATAAAGTAGTGGATAATCACCAAGTTTATTAAATCTCATAGGAGTTAGGATGAAGAACCTATCTCACTTTCAAATCAGGTGATCCCAGTTTTCCTGTTTGGGAATATGACAACTTCATTGTCATTCTAATCAAACCAGGAAGAATCGCGATGTAAAAGCTTGGTTTTGATACATAAAGTAGTGGAGAATCACTAGTAAGTGGAAAAAATCTCACAGGAGTTAGGATGAAGAAGCTATCCCACTTTCAAATCGGTGATCCCAGTTTTTCTGTTTGGGAATATGACAACTTCTTTGTCATCTAATCAAAACAGGAAGTATCATGATGTAAGCTTGATTTTGATACATAAAGTAGTGGAGAATCATTAGGAAGTGGAATAAATCTCATAGGAATTAGGATGAAGAAGCTATCACACTTTCAAATCGGGTGATCGGTTTTCGGTTTGGGAATATGACAACTTCTTTGTCATTATAATCAAACCAAGAAGAATCGTGATGTAAGAAGCTTGATTTTGATACATAAAGTAGTGGAGAATCACTAGTAGTGGAAAAAATCTCATAGAGTTAGGATGAAGAAGCTATCCCACTTTCAAAGATCAGTTTTCTGTTTGGGAATATGACAACTTCTTTGTCATCTAATCAAAACAGGAAGAATGTGATGTAAGAAGCTTGATTTTGATACATAAAGTAGTGGAGAATCATTAGGAAGTGGAATAAATCTCATAGGAATTAGGATGAAGAAGCTATCACTTTCAAATCAAGTGATCAGTTTTCCTGTTTGGGAATATGACAACTTCTTTGTCATTCTAATCAAACCAAGAAGAATGTGATGTAAGAAGCTTGATTTTGATACATAAAGTAGTGGAGAATCACTAGTAAGTGGAAAAAATCTCACAGGAGTTAGGATGAAGAAGCTATACCACTTTCAAATCGGTGATTCGGTTTTCCTGTTTGGGAATATGACAACTTCTTTGTCATTCAAATCAAACCAGGATGAATCCTGATGTAAGAAGCTTGATTTTGATACCTAAAGTAGTGGATAATCACAAAGAAGTTTATTAAATCTCATAGGAGTTAGGATGAAGAACCTATCCACTTTCAAATCAGGTGATCTCAGTTTTCCTGTTTGGGAATATGACAACTTCATTGTCATTCTAATCAAACCAGGAAGAATCGCTATGTAAGAAGCTTGATTTTGATACATAAAGTAGTGGAGAATCATTAGGAAGTGGAATAAATCTCATAGGAATTAGGATGAAGAAGCTATCACACTTTCAAATCAGGTGATCCTAGTTTTCCTGTTTGGGAATATGACAACTTCTTTGTCATTCTAATCAAACCAGGATGAATCACGATGTAAGAAGCTTGATTTTGATACATAAAGTAGTGGAGAATCATTAGGAAGTGGAATATATCTCATAAGAGTTAGAATGAAGCTATCCCACTTTCCAATCATGTGATTCGGTTTTCTGTTTGGGAATATGACAACGTCTTTGTCATTCAAATCAAACCAGGATGAATGCGATGTAAGAATCTTGATTTTGATACATAAAATAGTGGATAACACCAAGAAGTTTATTAAATCTCATAGGAGTTAGGATGAAGAAGCTATCCCACTTTCAAATCAGGTGATCTCAGTTTTCCTGTTTGGGAATATGACAACTTTATTATCATTCTAATCAAACCAGGAAGAATTGGGGTGTAAACTTGATTTTGATACATAAAGTAGTGGAGAATCACTAGTAAGTGGAAAAAATCTCACAGGAGTTAGGATGAAGAATCTATCCCACTTTCAAATCGGTGATCAGGTTTTCCTGTTTGGGAATATGACAACTTCTTTGTCATTCTAATCAAACCAGGATGAATCATGATGTAAGAAGCTTGATTTTGATACATAAAGTAGTGGAGAATCATTAGGAAGTGGAATAAATCTCATAGAGTTAGAATGAAGAAGCTATCCACTTTCAATCATGTGATTCCAGTTTTCTGTTTGGGAATATGACAACTTCTTTGTCATTCAAATCAAACCAGGATGAATTATGATAAGAATCTTAATTTTGATACATAAAATAGTGGATAATCACCAAGAAGTTTATTAAATCTCATAGGAGTTAGGATGAAGCTATCCCACTTTCAAATCAGGTGATCTCAGTTTTCTGTTTGGGAATATGACAACTTTATTATCATTCTAATCAAACCAGGAAGAATTGGGGTGTAAGAAGCTTGATTTTGATACATAAAGTAGTGGAGAATCACTAGTAAGTGGAAAAAATCTCACAGGAGTTAGGATGAAGAATCTATCCTTTCAAATCATGTGATCCGGTTTTCCTTTGGGAATATGACAACTTCTTTGTCATTCTAATCAAACCAGGATGAATCGCGATGTAAGAAGCTTGATTTTGATACATAAAGTAGTGGAGAATCATTAGGAAGTGGAATAAATCTCATAAGAGTTAGGATGAAGAAGCTATCCACTTTCCAATCAGTGATTCAGTTTTTCTGTTTGGGAATATGACAACTTCTTTGTCATTCAAATCAAAACAGGATGAATGCGATGTAAGAATCTTAATTTTGATACATAAAATAGTGGATAACCACCAAGAAGTTTATTAAATCTCATAGGAGTTAGGATGAAGAAGCTATCCCACTTTCAAATCGGGTGATCTCAGTTTTCTGTTTGGGAATATGACAACTTTATCATTCTAATCAAACAAGGAAGAATTGGGATGTAAGAAGCTTGATTTTGATACATAAAAGTGGAGAATCATTAGGAAGTGGAAATAATCTCACAGGAGTTAGGATGAAGAAGCTATCTCACTTTCAAATCGGGTGATCCCAGTTTTCTGTTTGGGAATATGACAACTTCTTTGTCATCTAATCAAAACAGGAAGAATCGCGATGTAAATTGATTTTGATACATAAAGTAGTGGAGAATCATTAGGAAGTGGAATAAATCTCATAGGAGTTAGGATGAAGAAGCTATCCCTTTCAAATCAGGTGATCCCAGTTTTTCTGTTTGGGAATATGACAACTTCATTGTCATTCTAATCAAACCAGGAAGAATGCGATGTAAACTTGATTTTGATACATAAAGTAGTGGAGAATCACTAGTAAATGGAAAAAATCTCACAGGAGTTAGGATGAAGCTATCCCACTTTCAAATCAGGTGATCAGTTTCCTGTTTGGGAATATGACAACTTCTTTGTCATCCTAATCAAAACAGGAAGAATCATGATGTAAGAAGCTTGATTTTGATACATAAAGTAGTGGAGAATCATTAGGAAGTGGAATAAATCTCATAGGAGTTAGGATGAAGAAGCTATCACACTTTCAAATCAGGTGATCCCAGTTTTCTGTTTGAATATGACAACTTCTTTGATATCTAATCAAACCAGGATGAATGCGATGTAAGCTTGATTTTGATACATAAAGTAGTGGAGAATCATTAGGAAGTGGAATAAATCTCATAGGAGTTAGGATGAAGAAGCTATCCACTTTCAATCAGGTGATTCCAGTTTTCCTGTTGGGAATATGACAACTTCTTTGTCATTCAAATCAAACCAGGATGAATGCGATCTAAGAAGCTTGATTTTGATACATAAAATAGTGGATAACCACCAAGTTTATTAAATCTCATAGAGTTAGGATGAAGAAGCTATCCACTTTCAAATCGGGTGATCAGTTTTCCTGTTTGGGAATATGACAACTTCTTTATCATTCTAATCAAACCAGGAAGAATGTGATGTAAGAAACTTGATTTTGATACATAAAGTAGTGGATAACCACCAAGAAGTTTATTAAATCTCATAGGAGTTAGGATGAAGCTATCCCACTTTCAAATCAGGTGATCAGTTTTCCTGTTTGGGAATATGACAACTTCATCATTCTAATCAAACCGGGATGAATCGCGATTTAAGAAGCTTGATTTTGATACATAAAGTAGTGCAGAATCATTAGGAAGTGGAATAAATCTCATAGAATTAGGATGAAGAAGCTATCACACTTTCAAATCAGGTGATCCGTTTTCCTGTTTGGGAATATGACAACTTCTTTGTCATTCTAGTCAAACCAGGAAGAATGTGATGTAAACATGATTTTGATACATAAAGTTGTGGACAATCACTAGTAAGTGGAAAAATCTCATAGGAGTTAGGATGAAGAAGCTATCCCACTTTCAATCAGGTGATCAGTTTTTCTGTTTGGGAATATGACAACTTCTTTGTCATTCTAATCAAACCAGGAAGAATCGCGATGTAAGAAACTTGATTTTGATACATAAAGTACAGGAGAATCACTAGGAAGTTGAATAAATTTCATAGGAGTTAGGATGAAAAAGCTATCCCACTTTCAAATCAGGTGATCCCAGTTTTCCTGTTTGGAATATGACAACTTCTTTGTCATTCTAATCAAACCAGGAATAATGCGATGTAAGAAGCTTGATTTTGATACATAAAGTTGTGGAGAATCACTAGTAAGTGGAAAAAATCTCATAGGAGTTAGGATGAAGAAGCTATCCCACTTTCAAATCAGGTGATCCAGTTTTCTGTTTGGGAATATGACAACTTCTTTATCATTCTAATCAAACCAGGATGAATGCGATGTGCAAAGGTGATCCGTTTTCTGTTTATGGAGGATCTGTTGAAAGTGGGATAAGCTTCTTCATCTAACTCCTATGAATTTAATAAACTTCTTGGTGATTATCCTTGCTATGTATCAAAATCAACTTTCTATCATGATTCATCGGTTTGATTTGAATGTGAAATTGTCATATTCAAACAGAAACTGAAATCTGATGAAAGGTAGGATAACTCTATGAGTTATTCCATTTACTTCTCCCGCATGTATCAAAATCAAGCTTCTTTACATCAGCGATTCTTCTATTTTGTTAGGATGACGAAGTTATCTCCCAAGCGAAGTGGATCACCTGATTTTGATAATGCTCTTCATCTAATTCTATGAATTTATTCCCTTTCTAATATTCTCCACTACTTTATGTATCAATCAGCTTCTATCAGCGATTCTTCCTGTTTTGATTGGGATGGCAAAATTGTCATATTCTAAGCGAGAGCTGAATCTGATTTAGTGGGATGCTTTCTTCATTCTAACTCCTAATTTTTCCAAAAGTGATTCTCCCTTCCATCATATCAAAAATCAACTCTTCTATCAGCGATCTTCCTGGTTTGATTAAGAATGACAATGAAGTTGTCATATCAAACAGAAAACTGGATCTGTTTAAAGATGGAATAGATTCTTCATCTATCTAATTTAATAAACATCTTGGTCATATGACAACTTCATTGTCATTCTAATCAAACCAGGAAGAATGTGATGTAAGAAGCTTGATTTTGATACATAAAGTAGTGGAGAATCTGGTAAGTGGAAAAATCTCATAGGAGTTAGGATGAAGAAGCTATCCCACTTTCAAATCAGGTGATCGGTTTCCTGTTTGGGAATATGACAACTTCTTTGTCATCCTAATCAAAACAGGAAGAATGTGATGTAAGAAGCTTGATTTTGATACATAAAGTAGTGGAGAATCATGGAAGTGGAATAAATCTCATAGGAGTTAGGATGAAGAAGCTATCACACTTTCAAATCATGTGATCCCGGTTTTCCTGTTTCAGAATATGACAACTTCTTTGACCTAATCAAACCAGGATGAATGTGATGTAAGAAGCTTGATTTTGATACATAGAGTAGTGGAGAATCATTAGGAAGTGGAATAAATCTCATAGGAGTTAGGATGAAGAAGCTATCCCTTTCCAATGATTCAGTTTTCTGTTTGGGAATATGACAACTTCTTTGTCATTCAAATCAAACCAGGATGAATCGCGATCTAAAGCTTGATTTTGATACATAAAATAGTGGATAACCACCAAGTTTATTAAATCTCATAGGAGTTAGGAAGAAGCTATCCCACTTTCAAATCAGGTGATCTAGTTTTCCTGTTTGGGAATATGACAACTTCTTATCATTCTAATCAAACCAGGAAGAATCATGATGTAAGAAGCTTGATTTTGATACATAAAATAATGGATAACCACCAAGAAGTTTATTAAATCTCATAGGAGTTAGGATGAAGCTACTTTCAAATCAGGTGATCCAGTTTTCTGTTTGGGAATATGACTTCTTTATCATTCTAATCAAACCAGGAAGAATGTGATGTAAGAAGCTTGATTTTGATACATAAAGTAGTGGAGAATCATTAGGAAGTTGAATAAATCTCATAGGAATTAGGATGAAGAAGCTATCACTTTCAAATCGGTGATCCCAGTTTTCCTGTTTGGAATATGACAACTTCTTTGTCATTCTAATCAAACCAGGATGAATGTGATGTAAGAAGCTTGATTTTGATACATAAAGTAGTGGAGAATCATTAGGAAGTGGAATAAATCTCATAAGAGTTAGAATGAAGAAGCTATCCCACTTTCCAATCATGTGATTCCAGTTTTCCTGTTTGGGAATATGACAACTTCTTTGTCATTCAAATCAAACCAGGATGAATACGATGTAAGAATCTTGATTTTGATACATAAAATAGTGGATAACCACCAAAGTTTATTAAATCTCATAGGAGTTAGGATGAAGAAGCTATCCCACTTTCAAATCAGGTGATCTCAGTTTTCTGTTTGGGAATATGACAACTTTATTATCATTCTAATCAAACCAGGAAGAATTGGGGTGTAAAGCTTGATTTTGATACATAAAGTAGTGGAGAATCATTAGGAAGTGGAAAAAATCTCATAGGAGTTAGGATGAAGAAGCTATCTCACTTTCAAATCAGGTGATCCGGTTTTCCTGAATATGACAACTTCTTTGTCATCCTAATCAAAACAGGAAGAATCACGATGTAAGAAGCTTGATTTTGATACATAAAGTAGTGGAGAATCATTAGGAAGTGGAATAAATCTCATAGGAGTTAGGATGAAGAAGCTATCCCTTTCAAATCAGGTGATCAGTTTTCCTATTTGGAAATATGACAACTTCTTTGTCATTCTAATCAAACCAGGAAGAATCGCGATGTAAGAAGCTTGATTTTGATACATAAAGTAGTGGAGAATCATTAGGAAGTGGAATAAATCTCATAGGAATTAGGATGAAGAAGCTATCACACTTTCAAATCGGGTGATCGGTTTTCCTGTTTGGGAATATGACAACTTCTTTGTCATTCTAATCAAACCAAGAAGAATCGCGATGTAAAAGCTTGATTTTGATACATAAAGTAGTGGAGAATCACTAGTAAGTGGAAAAAATCTCACAGGAGTTAGGATGAAGAACTATCCCACTTTCAAATCAGGTGATCCAGTTTTCCTGTTTGGGAATATGACAACTTCTTTGTCATTCAAATCAAACCAGGATGAATGTGATGTGAAGCTTGATTTTGATACATAAAGTAGTGGATAATCACCAAGAAGTTTATTAAATCTCATAGGAGTTAGGATGAAGAACCTATCCCACTTTCAAATCAGGTGATCCCGTTTTTCTGTTTGGGAATATGACAACTTCATTGTCATTCTAATCAAACCAGGAAGAATGTGATGTAAGAAGCTTGATTTTGATACATAAAGTAGTGGAGAATCACTAGTAAGTGGAAAAAATCTCAGGAGTTAGGATGAAGCTATCCCACTTTCAAATCAGGTGAACCCAGTTTTCCTGTTTGGGAATATGACAACTTCTTTGTCATCCTAATAAAAACAGGAAGAATGTGATGTAAGAAGCTTGATTTTGATACATAAAGTAGTGGAGAATCATTAGGAAGTGGAATAAATCTCATAGGAGTTAGGATGAAGAAGCTATCACACTTTCAAATCAGGTGATCCCAGTTTTCTGTTTGAGAATATGACAACTTCTATGATATCCTAATCAAACCAGGATGAATCGCGATGTAAGAAGCTTGATTTTGATACATAAAGTAGTGGAGAATCATTAGGAAGTGGAATAAATCTCATAGGAGTTAGGATGAAGAAGCTATCCCACTTTCTCAGGTGATTCAGTTTTCCTGTTTGGGAATATGACAACTTCTTTATCATTCTAATCAAACCAGGAAGAATCATGTAAGAAGCTTGATTTTGATACATAAATAGTGGATAACCACCAAGAAGTTTATTAAATCTCATAGGAGTTAGGATGAAGAAGCTATCCCACTTTCAAATCAGGTGATCAGTTTTCTGTTTGGGAATATGACAACTTCTTTATCATTCTAATCAAACCGGGATGAATCATGATTTAAAAGCTTGATTTTGATACATAAAGTAGTGCAGAATCATTAGGAAGTGAAATAAATCTCATAGGAATTAGGATGAAGAAGATATCACTTTCAAATCGGTGATCAGTTTTTCCTGTTTGGGAATATGACAACTTCTTTGTCATTCTAGTCAAACCAGGAAGAATCGCTGATGTAAAGCTTGATTTTGATACATAAAATTGTGGAGAATCACTAGTAAGTGGAAAAAATCTCATAGGAGTTAGGATGAAGAAGCTATCCCACTTTCAAATCAGGTGATCCCAGTTTCCTGTTTGGGAATATGACAACTTCTTTGTCATTCTAATCAAACCAGGAAGAATCGCGATGTAAGCTTAATTTTGATACATAAAGTAGGAGAATTACTAGGAAGTTGAATAAATTTCATAGGAGTTAGGATGAAAAAGCTATCCCACTTTCAAATCAGGTGATCAGTTTTCTGTTTAGGAATATGACAACTTCTTTGTCATTCTAATCAAACCAGGAATAATGGATGTAAGAAGCTTGATTTTGATACATAAAGTTGTGGAGAATCATTAGTAAGTGGAAAAAATCTCATAGGAGTTGGGATGAAGAAGCTATCCCACTTTCAAATCAGGTGATCAGTTTTCTGTTTGGGAATATGACAACTTCTTTATCATTCTAATCAAACCAGGATGAATCATGATGCAAGGTCAGTTTTCATTTGGGAATTTGGCTGGGATCACGATTTGAAAGTGGGATAGCTTCTTCATCATAACTCCTATGAGATTTAATAAACTTCTTGGTGATTATCCACTTCTTTATGTATCAAATCAAGCTTAACACATGTGATTCATCCTGTTTGATTTAAATGACAAAGAAGTTGTCATATTCCCAAACAGGAAATCTGGGATCACCTGATTTGAAAGTGGGATAGCTTCTTCATCCTAACTCCTATGAGATTTATTCCATTTACTAGTGATTCTCCACTACTTTATGTATCAAATCAAGCTTAACACATGTGATTCTTCTATTTTGATTAGGATGACAAAGTTGTCATATTCCCAAGCGGAGAAAGCGAGGATCACCTGATTTGAAAGTGGGATGCTTCTTCATTCTAACTCCTGTGAGAGTTTTCCCTTACAGTGATTCTCCACACTTTGTGTATCAAAATCAAGCTTCTTACATGTGATTCTTCCTGGTTTGATTAGAATGACAATGAAGTTGTCATATTCCCAAGCAGAGGCGGGATCACTGATTTGAAAGTGGGATGTTCTTCATCCTAACTCCTATGAGTTTAATAAACATTTTTGGTCATATGACAACTTCATTGTCATTCTAATCAAACCAGGAAGAATCGCGATGTAAGAAGCTTGATTTTGATACATAAAGTAGTGGAGAATCACTAGTAAGTGGAAAAATCTCACAGGAGTTAGGATGAAGAAGCTATCCCACTTTCAAATCAGGTGATCGGTTTCCTGTTTGGGAATATGCCAACTTCTTTGTCATCCTAATCAAAACAGGAAGAATCGTGATGTAAGAAGCTTGATTTTGATACATAAAGTAGTGAAGAATCATTAGGAAGTGGAATAAATCTCATAGGAGTTAGGATGAAGAAGCTATCACACTTTCAAATCAGGTGATCCCAGTTTTCTGTTTGAGAATATGACAACTTCTTTGACATCCTAATCAAACCAGGATGAATCGCGATGTAAACTTGATTTTGATACATAAAGTAGTGGAGAATCATTAGGAAGTGGAATAAATCTCATAGGAGTTAGGATGAAGAAGCTATCCCACTTTCAATCAGGTGATTCAGTTTTCCTGTTTGGGAATATGACAACTTCTTTGTCATTCAAATCAAACCAGGATGAATGTGATCTAAGAAGCTTGCTTTTGATACATAAAATAGTGGATAACCACCAAGAAGTTTATTAAATCTCATAGGAGTTACGAAGAAGAAGCTATCCCTTTGTCAATCGAGGTGATCCTAGTTTTCTGTTTGGGAATATAACAACTTCTTTATCATTCTAATCAAACCAGGAAGAATGTGATGTAAGAAGCTTGATTTTGATACATAAAATAGTGGATAACCACCAAGAAGTTTATTAAATCTCATAGGAGTTAGGATGAAGAAGCTACTTTCAAATCAGGTGATCGAGTTTTCCTGTTTGGGAATATGACAACTTCTTTATCATTCTAATCAAACCAGGAAGAATCGCGATGTAAAATATTAATACATAAAGTAGTGGATCAGGAAGAAGCTATCACACTTTCAAAATCCCGAGGTGATCGGTTTTCCTGTTTGGGAATATGACAACTTCTTTGTCATTCAAATCAAACCAGGATGAATCATGATGTAAGAAGCTTGATTTTGATACATAAAGTAGTGGATAATCACCAAGAAGTTTATTAAATCTCATAGGAGTTAGGATGAAGAACCTATCCCACTTTCAAATCGGTGATCCATTTTCCTGTTTGGGAATATGACAACTTCATTGTCATTCTAATCAAACCAGGAAGAATCATGATGTAAGAAGCTTGATTTTGATACATAAAGTAGTGGAGAATCACTAGTAAGTGGAAAAAATCTCCAGGAGTTAGTATGAAGAAGCTATCCCACTTTCAAGTCAGGTGATCAGTTTTTCTGTTTGGGAATATGACAACTTCTTTGTCATCCTAATCAAAACAGGAAGAATCACGATGTAAGCTTGATTTTGATACATAAAGTAGTGGAGAATCATTAGGAAGTGGAATAAATCTCATAGGAGTTAGGATGAAGCTATCACACTTTCAAATCAGGTGATCCTAGTTTTCTGTTTGAGAATATGACTTCTTTGACATCTAATCAAACCAGGATGAATGTGATGTAAGAAGCTTGATTTTGATACATAAAGTAGTGGAGAATCATTAGGAAGTGGAATAAATCTCATAGGAGTTAGGATGAAGAAGCTATCCCACTTTCCAATCAGGTGATTCAGTTTTCTGTTTGGGAATATGACAACTTCTTTGTCATTCAAATCAAACCAGGATGAATCGAATCTAAAGCTTGCTTTTCATACATAAAATAGTGGATAACCACCAAGAAGTTTATTAAATCTCATAGGAGTTAGGATGAAGAAGCTATCCCACTTTCAAATCAGGTGATCAGTTTCTGTTTGGGAATATGACAACTTCTATCATTAATCAAACCAGGAAGAATCGCGATGTAAGAAGCTTGATTTTGATACATAAAATAGTGGATAACCACCAAGAAGTTTATTAAATCTCATAGGTATCAGATTTAAGTAAAGTAAAGATAATCTGAGTTTAGATAAGAATAGAGAAGAGATTAGAGTAGATTTGAGAGATTAAGAGACTAATGGAGAATCATTGTGAAAAGTATAGAGAGATTGATTTGTTTAGAACTGTCTAATCTTTATTAATGATGAGCTCACAATATATAGAGGTCCATACACATTAGGGTTTCGAAATCATAAGATAAGCAAGCATGTAGAGTCAAAGATGGCTGGTGCTTTAGTTTGAATCGGTAATGAGTGTCCTCCTGCGTTTGGAGCATCTTCCTTATCAAGACCAGATGCTCTTCCTTTCCAGCCCTTGCCAGCCTGTCCTAGCTGTCAAGCAGCCTCCCTTATCCTCTCAACATTAGGATAAGGCCTTGGCCAGTGTAACTCCACCTCAGTACATAAGAGTTACTCGGATAGTTACTTAGCGCTTTCACCTTATGCGGATGCTCCTTATGCGGCCAGTGCGGCCTCTCGTCCATTACCATCCTATCAGCCCATTCCTCCTCTTAACTCCTTGCTCTCTCTTTATGTTCTCAACTCCTTTGTCTTTACCTCAAATGTCTCAACTCATCTCAACACTCCCCTCAAGCTTAGCTTTGTGAAAGCCTAAGCTTGGACAATATGAGATCTTCCTCATTAAAAACCTCACCAAGGAAAACCCATTGGGACAAAACCTTGATGAGGAAAAAGTAAAAGACCTCACAGCCAAGGGGATCAGCTCCTTCTCTTCCCAAGATCAATGAGGCCCAACCTGATGTGAATGGACTCCATTGTCTTCTGTCTTGCAGCCTTGGTGAACACATCAGCCAACTGATCTTCACTCCTTATAGCATGGCAAGATGACTCCTAGGATGATCATCTGCCTCACCTTGTGGCAATCAACTTCAATGTGCTTGGTTCTCTCATGGAACACCAAGTTGGAGGCAATGTGGATAGCTGCTTGGTTATCACAATGCATTGTCATTGGCGTGTGATCAATCTCCAAATGCTTCAAGATGCCTTTGATCCACACCAGCTCGTTGGTAGCTTCAGCATAGCTCTATACTCAGCTTCTGCGCTTGAGCAGGAGACCACCTTCTGCTTCTTACTCTTCCACGTAACCAAGTTGCCTCCAATGAATGTGCAATAGCCTGTGGTTGATCTCCTGTCTGCTCTATCACCGCCCAATCCATCACAGTATCCAACCACTTCAGTGCTCCCATTGCAACCCATCCATACTCCTTGATCAGGTGAGCCGTTGAGATACATCAAGATTCTCTCCACCATGCCAGTGATGCTCCTTAGGCACTTGCATATGTTGACTCACCTGATTCACAGCAAAACAAATGTCAGGTCTAGTTATGGTAAGGTAAATCAGTTTACCAACTAGTTTTCTATAGAGTTTAGGATCCTGATAAAGGTTTGCTGTCTTCAATCTCCCCTCGTGGGACTTTGTAGCCATCCTCCATAGATCCTTGCTCCATAAGCACCTGCACCTTTTAAAAGATCAAGTGTATACTTTCTTTGGGACATGAATAAACCTTCCTTGGATCTACATATCTCAATTCCAAGAAAGTATTTCATTTCTCCCAAGTCTTTAATCTCAAACATGGATTTAAGGAACTCCTTGGTTGCTATGATACCTTCCTTATCACTTCTGTGATAATGATGTCATCAACATACACAAAGTGCAATCATACCTGAGGAGTAGTGAGAGTGAAGAGGGTGTGGTCTAGTTCAGACTTCTTGAAGCCTCGGCCATTCAGAGTAGTACTCAGCTTGTTGTACCAAGCTCTTGGTGATTGCTTTAGTCCATAGATAGCTTTCTTCAGTCTCAACATTTCCCTCTTCTAAGTGTTCCAAGCCTAGGGTGGATGCATATACACTTCATCCTCCAGCTCTCCTTGTAGAAATGCATTCTTCATCCATTTGCCATAAGCCCCATCCAAGGTTCACAGCTAAGCTTATACAATTAGGATTGTTGTAGTTTAGCTACTGGTGCAAAGGTCTCAATGTAATCTTCTCCATAAGTTTGAGTAAAGCCTCTTGCAACCAGTCTTGACTTCTTCCTCTCAACCTTTCCATCAGCCTTATACTTGATTGTGAAGATCCATCTACTAGTCACAGCCTTCTTCCTTTTGGTAACTCACTCTCATACCATGTATCATTCTTGATCATAGCTCCTGCCTTAGCTCAACTGATTCCTTCCATTCTTTATCCATCATTGCCTCTTCATAGTTTCTTGGTATGTAGTTCTTATCCAAGTTTACCATAAAAGCACAATGTTCTTCAGGGTATTGAGCAAAGGAACACACAGCCGAGAAGGATGCTCCACAGCTTGGGCATTGTAGTACACTCGTGTTTACCCAAGAGGAAGGATCCTTTCTCAGCCTTGTGCTTCTTCTCAATACTGGTTGGTTCTGAACCTGCTCCTCTTGGACACTTTCGGTTCTGGTGCTTCAGCCTGAGCTTCTACTTCTCCTTGGCTTTGATCACCTTGATTGTGAGAGCCTGAAACACTCTCTTCTTCTTCTTCACTCAAGCCGGCCATCCTGACCATCTTCTTGAGTTTCAGATTCCTACCCCCTCGATCAAGGTGAGGTGACTGATTAGCTTCAACAGGGGCGGAGAACTCTCATGTTGGTTCCTACTCCCCACATTTGGATCCTGGTTCATCTTGATACCTAGACCTTCCAAAATCAGTCTTGGCCTGCCTTATCTGATGTTAGATCCTTTAGCTCCTCTTGATTCCTTTCTTCATAGTATCCTCTAGCTTCTATGAACTTCACATCTCTAGAGATTAGGACTCTTCTAGTATCTAGATCATAGCACTTGTATCCCTTTTGTGTTGTTGAATAGCCAATAAACATAGCCTTAGTGCTCCTTGCATCTAGCTTGTTTCTTAACTCTCCTGGTACCAACACAAAGCATAAACATCCAAATACTCTCAAGTAATCCACTGATGGCTTGTGCTTGTTTAGAACTTCAAATGGTGCTTGATCCTTCAACACCTTTGTGGGAATCTGTTGATCAAGTAACAAGCAGTAGCCACAGCATCACTCAAAACCTCTTTGTCACATTCATTGATGAAAATCCAAATACACCTGGTTAACTTTAATCCCATCAAAAGATAGAGGATAGATGCATTTAAGAACTTTAAGCTCATGTGACTAACCATTATAATGCCAAGATTAAAATTTTAGATCAGATAATGGAGGTGAGTACACAAGCTATGCTCAAGAGTCATCTAGAGCATCATGGGATCTTGCATCAAACAAGCTGTCCTTATACCCACAACAGAATGGGGTAGCTGAGAGGAAGAACCCACACTGATGGAGGTTGCAGTCAATGATGTTCCAAGCAAATGTTCCAAAGAGGTTTTGAGTGATGCTGTGGCTACTGCTTGTTACTTGATCAACAGATTCCCACAAAGGTGTTGAAGGATCAAGCACCATTTGAAGTTCTAAACAAGCACAAGCCATCAGTGGATTACTTGAGAGTATTTGGATGTTTATGCTTTGTGTTGGTACCAGGAGAGTTAAGAAACAAGCTAGATGCAAGGAGCACTAAGGCTATGCTTATTGGCTATTCAACAACACAAAAGGGATACAAGTGCTATGATCCAGATACTAGAAGAGTCCTAATCTCTAGAGATGTGAAGTTCATAGAAGCTAGAGGATACTATGAAGAAAGGAATCAAGAGGAGCTAAAGGATCACATCAGATAAGGCAGGCTTTAAGACTGATTTTGGAAGGTCTAGGTATCAAGATGAACCAGGATCCAAATGGGGAGTAGGAACCAACATGAGAGTCTCCCCCCTGTTGAAGCTAATCAGTCACCTCACCTTGATCGTGAGGGGGAAGGAATCTGAAACTCAAGAAGATGGTCGATGGAGCCGGCTTGGAGTGAAGAAGAAGAAGAGTGTTTCGTCTCACAATCAAGGTGATCAAAGCCAAGGAGAAGTAGAAGCTCAGGCTGAAGCACCAGAACCGAAAGTGTCCAAGAGGAGCAGGTTCAGAACAACCAGTATTGAGAAGAAGCACAAGGCTGAGAAAGGATCCTTCCTCTGGGTAAACACGAGTGTACTACAATGCCTGCTGTGGAGCATCCTTCTCGGCTGTGTGTTCCTTTGCTCAATACCCTGAAGAACATTGTGCTTTTATGGTAAACTTGGATAAGAACTACATACCAAGAAACTATGAAGAGGCAATGATGGATAAAGAATGGAAGGAATCAGTTGAGCTAAGGCAGGAGCTATGATCAAGAATGATACATGGTATGAGAGTGAGTTACCAAAAGGAAGAAGGCTGTGACTAGTAGATGGATCTTCACAATCAAGTATAAGGCTGATGGAAAGGTTGAGAGGAAGAAGTCAAGACTGGTTGCAAGAGGCTTTACTCAAACTTATGGAGAAGATTACATTGAGACCTTTTGCACCAGTAGCTAAACTACACAACCTAATTGTATGTTTATGTGAACCTTGGATGGGGCTTATGGCAAATGGATGTGAAGAATGCATTTCTACAAGGAGAGCTTGAGGATGAAGTGTATACATCCACCTCCAGGCTTGGAACACTTAGTGAAGAGAGGGAATGTGTTGAGATGAAGAAAGCCATCTATGGACTCAAAGCAATCACCAAGAGCTTGGTACAACAAGCTGAGTACTACTCAATGGCCGAGGCTTCAAGAAGTCTGAACTAGACCACACCCTCTTCACTCTCACTACTCCTCAGGTATGATTGCACCTTGTGTATGTTGATGACATCATTATCACAGGAAGTGATAAGGAAGGTATCATAGCAACCAAGGAGTTCCTTAAATCCATGTTTGAGATTAAAGACTGGGAGAAATGAAATACTTTCTTGGAATTGAGATATGTAGATCCAAGGAAGGTTTATTCATGTCCCAAAGAAGTATACACTTGATCTTTTGAAAGGTGCAGGTGCTTATGGAGGCAAGACAGCAAGGATGCCTATGGAGGATGGCTACAAAGTCCCACGAGGGGAGATTGAAGACAGCAAATCTATCAGGATCCTAAACTCTATAGAAAACTAGTTGGTAAACTGATTTACCTTACCATAACTAGACCTGACATTTGTTTTGCTGTGAATCAGGTGAGTCAACATATGCAAGTGCCTAAGGAGCATCACTGGCGATGGTGAGAGAATCTTGATGTATCTCAACGCTCACCTGATCAAGGAGTATGGATGGGTTGCAATGGGAGCACTGAAGTGGTTGGATACTGTGATGCGGATTGGGCCGGTGATAGAGCAGACAGGAGATCAACCACAGGCTATTGCACATTCATTGGAGGCAACTTGGTTACGTGGAAGAGTAAGAAGGCAGATGGTCCCTGCCAAGCAGCTGGTTGAGTATGAGCTATGCTGAAGCTTACCAACGAGCTGGTGTGGATCAAAGGCATCTTGAAGCATTTGGAGATTGATCAAGCCACGCCAATGACAATGCATTGTGATAACCAAGCAGCTATCCACATTGCCTCCAACTTGGTGTTCCATGAGAGAACCAAGCACATTGAAGTTGATTGCCACAAGGTGAGGCAGATGATCATCCTAGGAGTCATCTTGCCATGCTATACAAGGAGTGAAGATCAGTTGGCTGATGTGTTCACCAAGGCTGCAAGACAGAAGACAATGGAGTCCATTCACATCAGGTTGGGCCTCATTGATCTTGGGAAGAGAAGGAGCTGATCCCCTTTGGCTGTGAGGTCTTTACTCTTTTCCCTCATCAAGGTTTTGTCCCAATGGGTTTTCCTTGGTGAGGTTTTTAATGAGGAAGATCTCATATTGTCCAAGCTAAAGCTTTCACAAAGCTAAGCTTGAGGGGAGTGTTGAGATGAGTTGAGACATTTGAGGTAAAGACAAAGGAGTTGAGAACATAAAGAGAGAGCAAGGAGTTAAGAGGAGGAATGGGCTGATAGGATGGTACGACTGAGAGGGGCCAGACCAGGTCCGCATAAGAAAGATCCGGTGACAAGGTGAAAGCGGCAATAACTATCCGAAAGTAACTCTTATGTACTGAGGTGGAGTTACACCGCCAAGGCCTTATCCCAATGTTGAGAGGATAAGGGAGGCCGCTTGACAGCTAGGACAGGCTGGCGGGCTGAAAGAAGAGATCTGGTCTGGATAAGGAAGATGCTCCAAACGTGGAGGACACTCATCACGATTCAAACTAAAGCACCAGCTCATCTTTGACTCTACATGCTTGCTTATCCTTATGATTTCAAAACCCTAATGTGTATGGACCTCTATATATTGTGAGCTCATCATTAATAAAGATTAGACAGTTCTAAACAAATCAATCTCTATACTTTTCTACAATGATTCTCCATTAGTCTCTTTAATCTCTCAATCTACTCTAATCTCTTCTCTATTCTTATCTAAACTCAGATTATCTTTTACTTTACTTAAATCTGATACCTATGAGATTTAATAAACTTCTTGGTGGTTATCCACTATTTTATGTATCAAAATCAAGCTTCTTACATCGCGATTCTTCCTGGTTTGATTAGAATGATAAAGAAGTTGTCATATTCCCAAACAGAAACCGATCACCTGATTTGAAAGTGGGATAGCTTCTTCATCCTAACTCCTATGAGATTTAATAAACTTCTTGGTGGTTATCCACTATTTTATGTATGAAAAGCAAGCTTCTGATCAGCGATTCATCCTGGTTTGATTAGATGTCAAAGAAGTTGTCATATTCCCAAACAGAAAACCGATCACCTGATTTGAAAGTGATAGCTTCTTCATCCTAACTCTATGAGATTTATTCCACTTCCTAATGATTCTCCACTACTTTATGTATCAAAATCAAGCTTACATCATGATTCATCCTGGTTTGATTAGGATGTCAAAGAAGTTGTCATATTCTCAAACAGGAAAACTAGGATCACCTGATTTGAAAGTGTGATAGCTTTTCATCCTAACTCCTATGAGATTTATTCCACTAATGATTCTCCACTACTTTATGTATCAAAATCAAGTTTACATCACATTCTTCCTGTTTTGATTAGATGACAAAGAAGTCATATTCCCAAACAGGAAAACTGGGATCACCTGATTTGAAAGTGGGATAGCTTCTTCATCCTAACTCCTGTGAGATTTTTTACACTTACTAGTGATTCTCCACTACTTTATGTATCAAAATCAAGCTTCTTACATCGCGATTCTTCCTGGTTTGATTAGAATGACAATGAAGTTGTCATATTCCCAAACAGGAAAACCGATCACCTGATTTGAAAGTGGATAGGTTCTTCATCCTAACTCCTATGAGATTTAATAAACTTCTTGGTGATTATCCACTACTTTATGTATCAAAATCAAGCTTCTTACATCACGATTCATCCTGGTTTGATTTGAATGACAAAGAAGTTGTCATATTCCCAAACAGAAAACTGATCACCTGATTTGAAAGTGTGATAGCTTCTTCATCCTAATTCCTATGAGATTTATTCAACTTCCTAAAGATTCTCCACTACTTTATGTATCAAAATCAAGCTTTTACATCATGATTCTTCCTGGTTTGATTAGAATGAAGAAGTTGTCATATTCCCAAACAGAAAACTCGGATCACCTGATTTGAAAGTAGCTCTTCATCCTAACTCCTATGAGATTTAATAAACTTCTTGGTGGTTATCCACTATTTTATGTATCAAAATCAAGCTTCTTACATCGCGATTCTTCCTGGTTTGATTAATGATAAAGAAGTTGTTATATTCCCAAACAGGAAAACTGGGATCACCTGATTTGAAAGTGGGATAGCTTCTTCATCCTAACTCCTATGAGATTTAATAAACTTCTTGGTGGTTATCCACTATTTTATGTATCAAAAGCAAGCTTCTTAGATCGCGATTCATCCTGGTTTGATTTGAATGACAAAGAAGTTGTCATATTCCCAAACAGGAAAACTGGAATCACCTGATTGGAAAGTGGGATAGCTTCTTCATCCTAACTCCTATGAGATTTATTCCACTTCCTAATGATTCTCCACTACTTTATGTATCAAAATCAAGCTTCTTACATCGCGATTCATCCTGGTTTGATTAGGATGTCAAAGAAGTTGTCATATTCTGAAACAGGAAAACTGGGATCACCTGATTTGAAAGTGTGATAGCTTCTTCATCCTAACTCCTATGAGATTTATTCCACTTCCTAATGATTCTCCACTACTTTATGTATCAAAATCAAGCTTTTACATCACATTCTTCCTGTTTTGATTAGGATGACAGAAGTTGGCATATTCCCAAACAGGAAAACTGATCACCTGATTTGAAAGTGTGATATCTTCTTCATCCTAACTCCTGTGAGATTTTTCCACTTACTAGTGATTCTCCACTACTTTATGTATCAAAATCAAGCTTCTTACATCACATTCTTCCTGGTTTGATTAGAATGACAATGAAGTTGTCATATGACCAAGATGTTTATTAAATCTCATAGGAGTTAGGATGAAGAACCTATCCCACTTTCAAATCAGGTGATCCCAGTTTTCCTGTTTGGGAATATGACAACTTCATTGTCATTCTAATCAAACCAGGAAGAATCGCGATGTAAGAAGCTTGATTTTGATACATAAAGTAGTGGAGAATCACTAGTAAGTGGAAAAATCTCATAGGAGTTAGGATGAAGAAGCTATCACTTTCAAATCAGGTGATCCCAGTTTTCCTGTTTGGGAATATGACAACTTCTTTGTCATTCTAATCAAACCAGGAAGAATCGCGATGTAAGAAGCTTGATTTTGATACATAAAGTAGTGGAGAATCACTAGTAAGTGGAATAAATCTCATAGGAGTTAGGATGAAGAAGCTATCCCACTTTCAAATCGGTGATCGGTTTTCCTGTTTGGGAATATGACAACTCTTTTGTCATTTAAATCAAACCAGGATGAATCATGATGTAAGAAGCTTGATTTTGATACATAAAGTAGTGGATAATCACCAGAAGTTTATTAAATTTCATAGGAGTTAGGATGAAGAAGCTATCCCACTTTCAAATCAGGTGATCCCAGTTTTCATATTCCCAAACAGGAAAACTGGGATCACCTTGCATCGCGATTCATCCTGGTTTGATTAGAATGATAAAGAAGTTGTCATATTCCCAAACAGAAAACTGGATCACCTGATTTGAAAGTGGGATAGCTTCTTCATCCCAACTCCTATGAGATTTTTCCACTTACTAATGATTCTCCACAACTTTATGTATCAAAATCAAGCTTCTTACATCGCGATTATTCCTGGTTTGATTAGAATGACAAAGAAGTTGTCATATTCCTAAACAGGAAAACTGGGATCACCTGATTTGAAAGTGGGATAGCTTTTTCATCCTAACTCCTATGAAATTTATTCAACTTCCTAGTAATTCTCCTGTACTTTATGTATCAAAATTAAGCTTACATCATGATTCTTCCTGGTTTGATTGAATGACAAAGAAGTTGTCATATTCCCAAACAGGAAAACGGGATCACCTGATTTGAAAGTGGATAGCTTCTTCATCCTAACTCCTATGAGATTTTTTCCACTTACTAGTGATTCTCCACAATTTTGTGTATCAAAATCAAGCTTCTTACATCGCGATTCTTCCTGGTTTGATTAGAATGACAAAGAAGTTGTCATATTCCCAAACAGGAAAACTGGGATCACCTGATTTGAAAGTGTGATATCTTCTTCATCCTAATTCCTATGAGATTTATTTCACTTCCTAATGATTCTGCACTACTTTATGTATCAAAATCAAGCTTCTTAAATCATGATTCATCCCGGTTTGATTAGAATGATAAAGAAGTTGTCATATTCCCAAACAGGAAAACTGATCACCTGATTTGAAAGTGGGATAGCTTCTTCATCCTAACTCCTATGAGATTTAATAAACTTCTTGGTGGTTATCCACTATTTTATGTATCAAAATCAAGCTTCTTACATCGCGATTCTTCCTGGTTTGATTAGAATGATAAAGAAGTTGTCATATTCCCAAACAGGAAAACTGGAATCACCTGATTGGAAAGTGGGATAGCTTCTTCATCCTAACTCCTATGAGATTTATTCCACTTCCTAATGATTCTCCACTACTTTATGTATCAAAATCAAGTTTACATCATGATTCATCCTGGTTTGATTAGGATATCATAGAAGTTGTCATATTCTCAAACAGGAAAACCGATCACCTGATTTGAAAGTGTGATAGCTTCTTCATCCTAACTCCTATGAGATTTATTCCACTTCCTAATGATTCTCCACTACTTTATGTATCAAAATCAAGTTTACATCGCGATTCTTCCTGTTTTGATTAGATGACAAAGAAGTTGTCATATTCCCAAACAGGAAAACTGGGTTCACCTGATTGAAAGTGGATAGCTTCTTCATCCTAACTCCTGTGAGATTTTTCCACTTACTAGTGATTCTCCACTACTTTATGTATCAAAATCAAGCTTACATCACATTCTTCCTGGTTTGATTAGAATGACAATGAAGTTGTCATATTCCCAAACAGAAAACTGATCACCCGATTTGAAAGTGGGATAGGTTCTTCATCCTAACTCCTATGAGATTTAATAAACTTTGGTGATTATCCACTACTTTATGTATCAAAATCAAGCTTACATCACATTCATCCTGGTTTGATTAGAATGACAAAGAAGTTGTCATATTCCCAAACAGAAAACTGGATCACCTGATTTGAAAGTGGGATAGATTCTTCATCCTAACTCCTGTGAGATTTTTCCACTTACTAGTGATTCTCCACTACTTTATGTATCAAAATCAAGCTTCTTACATCGTGATTCTTCCTGGTTTGATTAGAATGACAAAGAAGTTGTCATATTCCCAAACAGAAAACCGATCACCTGATTTGAAAGTGTGATAGCTTCTTCATCCTAATTCCTATGAGATTTATTCCACTTCCTAATGATTCTCCACTACTTTATGTATCAAAATCAAGCTTACATCACATTCTTCCTGGTTTGATTAGAATGACAAAGAAGTTGTCATATTTCCAAATAGGAAAACTGGGATCACTGATTTGAAAGTGGATAGCTTCTTCATCCTAACTCCTATGAGATTTATTCCACTTCCTAATGATTCTCCACTACTTTATGTATCAAAATCAAGCTTACATCGCGATTCTTCCTGTTTTGATTAGATGACAAAGAAGTTGTCATATTCCCAAACAGAAAACCGGATCACCGATTTGAAAGTGAGATAGCTTCTTCATCCTAACTCCTGTGAGATTTTTTCCACTTCCTAATGATTCTCCACTACTTTATGTATCAAAATCAAGCTTCTTACACCCCAATTCTTCCTGGTTTGATTAGAATGATAATGAAGTTGTCATATTCCCAAACAGGAAAACTGAGATCACCTGATTTGAAAGTGGGATAGCTTCTTCATCCTAACTCCTATGAGATTTAATAAACTTTGGTGGTTATCCACTACTTTATGTATCAAAATTAAGATTCTTACATCGTAATTCATCCTGGTTTGATTTGAATGACAAAGACGTTGTCATATTCCCAAACAGGAAAACTGAATCACATGATTGGAAAGTGGATAGCTTCTTCATCCTAACTCCTATGAGATTTATTCCACTTCCTAATGATTCTCCACTACTTTATGTATCAAAATCAAGCTTCTTACATCGCGATTCATCCTGGTTTGATTAGAATGACAAAGAAGTTGTCATATTCCAAAACAGGAAAACTGGGATCACCTGATTTGAAAGTGTGATAGCTTCTTCATCCTAATTCCTATGAGATTTATTCAACTTCCTAATGATTCTCCACTACTTTATGTATCAAAATCAAGCTTCTTATCATGATTCTTCCTGGTTTGATTAGAATGATAAAGAAGTTGTCATATTCCCAAACAGGAAAACTGGGATCACCTGATTTGAAAGTAGCTTCTTCATCCTAACTCCTATGAGATTTAATAAACTTCTGGTGGTTATCCATTATTTTATGTATCAAAATCAAGCTTCTTACATCGCATTCTTCCTGGTTTGATTAGAATGATAAAGAAGTTGTCATATTCCCAAACAGGAAAACTAGATCACCTGATTTGAAAGTGGATAGCTTCTTCTTCCTAACTCCTATGAGATTTAATAAACTTCTTGGTGGTTATCCACTATTTTATGTATCAAAATCAAGCTTCTTACATCGCGATTCATCCTGGTTTGATTTGAATGACAAAGAAGTTGTCATATTCCCAAACAGGAAAACTGGAATCACCTGATTGGAAAGTGGGATAGCTTCATCCTAACTCCTATGAGATTTATTCCACTTCCTAATGATTCTCCACTACTTTATGTATCAAAATCAAGCTTCTTACATCGCGATTCATCCTGGTTTGATTAGGATGTCAAAGAAGTTGTCATATTCTGAAACAGGAAAACTGGGATCACCTGATTTGAAAGTGATAGCTTCTTCATCCTAACTCCTATGAGATTTATTCCACTTCCTAATGATTCTCCACTACTTTATGTATCAAAATCAAGTTTACATCATGATTCTTCCTGTTTTGAGTAGGATGACAAAGAAGTCATATTCCCAAACAGGAAAACTGGGATCACCTGATTTGAAAGTGGGATAGCTTCTTCATCCTAACTCCTATGAGATTTTTCCACTTCTTACTAGTGATTCTCCACTACTTTATGTATCAAAATCAAGCTTACATCACATTCTTCCTGGTTTGATTAGAATGACAATGAAGTTGTCATATGACCAAGATGTTTATTAAATCTCATAGGAGTTAGGATGAAGAAGCTATCCCACTTTCAATCAGGTGATCCCAGTTTTTCTGTTTGGGAATATGACAACTTCATTGTCATTCTAATCAAACCAGGAAGAATCGCGATGTAAGAAGCTTGATTTTGATACATAAAGTAGTGGAGAATCACTAGTAAGTGGAAAAAATCTCACAGGAGTTAGGATGAAGAAGCTATCCCACTTTCAAATCAGGTGATCCCAGTTTTCCTGTTTGGGAATATGACAACTTCTTTGTCATCCTAATCAAAACAGGAAGAATCGCGATGTAAGAAGCTTGATTTTGATACATAAAGTAGTGGAGAATCATTAGGAAGTGGAATAAATCTCATAGGAGTTAGGATGAAGAAGCTATCACACTTTCAAATCAGGTGATCCCAGTTTTTCTGTTTGGGAATATGACAACTTCTTTGTCATCCTAATCAAAACAGGAAGAATCATGATGTAAGAAGCTTGATTTTGATACATAAAGTAGTGGAGAATCACGTAATGGAATAAATCTCATAGGAGTTAGGATGAAGAAGCTATCCCACTTTCAAATCAGGTGATCCCAGTTTTCCTGTTTGGGAATATGACAACTTCTTTGTCATTCAAATCAAACCAGGATGAATCGCGATGTAAGAAGCTTGATTTTGATACATAAAGTAGTGGATAATCACCAAGAAGTTTATTAAATCTCATAGGAGTTAGGATGAAGAAGCTATCCCACTTTCAAATCAGGTGATCCCAGTTTTCATATTCCCAAACAGGAAAACTGGGATCACCTTGCATCGCGATTCATCCTGGTTTGATTAGAATGATAAAGAAGTTGTCATATTCCCAAACAGGAAAACTGGGATCACCTGATTTGAAAGTGGGATAGCTTCTTCATCCCAACTCCTATGAGATTTTTTCCACTTACTAGTGATTCTCCACAACTTTATGTATCAAAATCAAGCTTCTTACATCGCGATTATTCCTGGTTTGATTAGAATGACAAAGAAGTTGTCATATTCCTAAACAGGAAAACCGATCACCTGATTTGAAAGTGGGATAGCTTTTTCATCCTAACTCCTATGAAATTTATTCAACTTCCTAGTGATTCTCCTGTACTTTATGTATCAAAATCAAGTTTCTTACATCGCGATTCTTCCTGGTTTGATTAGAATGACAAAGAAGTTGTCATATTCCCAAACAGAAAACCGATCACCCGATTTGAAAGTGGGATAGCTTCTTCATCCTAACTCCTATGAGATTTTTTCCACTTACTAGTGATTGTCCACAACTTTGTGTATCAAAATCATGCTTCTTACATCGCGATTCTTCCTGGTTTGACTAGAATGACAAAGAAGTTGTCATATTCCCAAACAGGAAAACTGGGATCACCTGATTTGAAAGTGTGATAGCTTCTTCATCCTAATTCCTATGAGATTTATTCCACTTCCTAATGATTCTGCACTACTTTATGTATCAAAATCAAGCTTCTTACATCGCGATTCATCCTGGTTTGATTAGAATGATAAAGAAGTTGTCATATTCCCAAACAGAAAACCGATCACCCGATTTGAAAGTGGGATAGCTTCTTCATCCTAACTCCTATGAGATTTAATAAACTTCTTGGTGGTTATCCACTACTTTATGTATCAAAATCAAGTTTCTTACATCGCGATTCTTCCTGGTTTGATTAGAATGATAAAGAAGTTGTCATATTCCCAAACAGGAAAACTGGGATCACCTGATTTGAAAGTGGGATAGCTTCTTCATCCTAACTCCTATGAGATTTAATAAACTTCTTGGTGGTTATCCACTATTTTATGTATCAAAATCAAGCTTCTTAGATCGCGATTCATCCTGGTTTGATTTGAATGACAAAGAAGTTGTCATATTCCCAAACAGGAAAACTGGAATCACCTGATTTGAAAGTGGGATAGCTTCTTCATCCTAACTCCTATGAGATTTATTCCACTTCCTAATGATTCTCCACTACTTTATGTATCAAAATCAAGCTTCTCACATCACATTCATCCTGGTTTGATTAGGATATCAAAGAAGTTGTCATATTCCCAAACAGAAAACTGGATCACCGATTTGAAAGTGTGATAGCTTCTTCATCCTAACTCCTATGAGATTTATTCCACTTCCTAATGATTCTCCACTACTTTATGTATCAAAATCAAGCTTCTTACATCGCGATTCTTCCTGTTTTGATTAGGATGACAAAGAAGTTGTCATATTCCCAAACAGAAAACTGATCACCTGATTTGAAAGTGGGATAGCTTCTTCATCCTAACTCCTGTGAGATTTTTTCCACTTACTAGTGATTCTCCACTACTTTATGTATCAAAATCAAGCTTCTTACATCGCGATTCTTCCTGGTTTGATTAGAATGACAATGAAGTTGTCATATTCCCAAACAGGAAAACTGATCACCTGATTTGAAAGTGGGATAGCTTCTTCATCCTAACTCCTATGAGATTTATTCCACTTCCTAATGATTCTCCACTACTTTATGTATCAAAATCAAGCTTCTTACATCGCGATTCTTCCTGTTTTGATTAGGATGACAAAGAAGTTGTCATATTCCCAAACAGGAAAACTGATCACCCGATTTGAAAGTGAGATAGCTTCTTCATCCTAACTCCTGTGAGATTATTTCCACTTCCTAATGATTCTCCACTTTATGTATCAAAATCAAGCTTCTTACACCCCAATTCTTCCTTGTTTGATTAGAATGATAATAAAGTTGTCATATTCCCAAACAGAAAACTGGATCACCTGATTTGAAAGTGGATAGCTTCTTCATCCTAACTCCTATGAGATTTAATAAACTTCTTGGTGGTTATCCACTATTTTATGTATCAAAATTAAGATTCTTACATCGTAATTCATCCTGTTTTGATTTGAATGACAAAGACGTTGTCATATTCCCAAACAGAAAACTGAATCACATGATTGGAAAGTGGATAGCTTCTTCATCCTAACTCCTATGAGATTTATTCCACTTCCTAATGATTCTCCACTACTTTATGTATCAAAATCAAGCTTCTTACATCGCGATTCATCCTGGTTTGATTAGAATGACAAAGAAGTTGTCATATTCCCAAACAGGAAAACTGAGATCACCTGATTTGAAAGTGGGATAGCTTCTTCATCCTAACTCCTGTGAGATTTTTTCCACTTCCTAATGATTCTCCACTACTTTATGTATCAAAATCAAGCTTCTTACACCCCAATTCTTCCTGGTTTGATTAGAATGATAATGAAGTTGTCATATTCCCAAACAGGAAAACTGAGATCACCTGATTTGAAAGTGGGATAGCTTCTTCATCCTAACTCCTATGAGATTTAATAAACTTCTTGGTGGTTATCCACTATTTTATGTATCAAAATCAAGCTTCTTACATCGCGATTCATCCTGGTTTGATTTGAATGACAAAGACGTTGTCATATTCCCAAACAGAAAACTGAATCACATGATTTGAAAGTGGGATAGCTTCTTCATCCTAACTCCTATGAGATTTATTCCACTTCCTAATGATTCTCCACTACTTTATGTATCAAAATCAAGCTTCTTACATCGTGATTCATCCTGGTTTGATTAGAATGACAAAGAAGTTGTCATATTCCCAAACAGGAAAACTGGATCACCTGATTTGAAAGTGGGATAGATTCTTCATCCTAACTCCTGTGAGATTTTTTCCACTTACTAGTGATTCTCCACTACTTTATGTATCAAAATCAAGCTTCTTACACCCCAATTCTTCCTGGTTTGATTAGAATGATAATGAAGTTGTCATATTCCCAAACAGGAAAACTGAGATCACCTGATTTGAAAGTGGGATAGCTTCTTCATCCTAACTCCTATGAGATTTAATAAACTTCTTGGTGGTTATCCACTATTTTATGTATCAAAATCAAGCTTCTTACATCGCGATTCATCCTGGTTTGATTTGAATGACAAAGACGTTGTCATATTCCCAAACAGGAAAACTGGAATCACATGATTTGAAAGTGGATAGCTTCTTCATTCTAACTCTTATGAGATATATTCCACTTCCTAATGATTCTCCACTACTTTATGTATCAAAATCAAGCTTCTACATCGCATTCATCCTGGTTTGATTAGAATGACAAAGAAGTTGTCATATTCCCAAACAGGAAAACTAGGATCACCTGATTTGAAAGTGTGATAGCTTCTTCATCCTAATTCCTATGAGATTTATTCCACTTCCTAATGATTCTCCACTACTTTATGTATCAAAATCAAGCTTCTTACATCGCGATTCTTCCTGGTTTGATTAGAATGACAATGAAGTTGTCATATTCCCAAACAGGAAAACTGAGATCACCTGATTTGAAAGTGGGATAGGTTCTTCATCCTAACTCCTATGAGATTTAATAAACTTCTTTGTGATTATCCACTACTTTAGGTATCAAAATCAAGCTTCTTACATCGCGATTCATCCTGGTTTGATTTGTATGACAAAGAAGTTGTCATATTCCCAAACAGGAAAACTGGAATCACCTGATTTGAAAGTGGTATAGCTTCTTCATCCTAACTCCTGTGAGATTTTTTCCACTTACTAGTGATTCTCCACTACTTTATGTATCAAAATCAAGCTTCTTACATCGCGATTCTTCTTGGTTTGATTAGAATGACAAAGAAGTTGTCATATTCCCAAACAGGAAAACCGATCACCTGATTTGAAAGTGATAGCTTCTTCATCCTAATTCCTATGAGATTTATTTCACTTCCTAATGATTCTCCACTACTTTATGTATCAAAATCAAGCTTCTTACATCACATTCTTCCTGTTTTGATTAGGATGACAAAGAAGTTGTCATATTCCCAAACAGGAAAACTGGGATCACCTGATTTGAAAGTGGGATAGCTTCTTCATCCTAACTCCTGTGAGATTTTTTCCACTTACTAGTGATTCTCCACTACTTTATGTATCAAAATCAAGCTTCTTACATCGCGATTCTTCTTGGTTTGATTATAATGACAAAGAAGTTGTCATATTCCCAAACCGAAAACTGATCACCTGATTTGAAAGTGTGATAGCTTCTTCATCCTAATTCCTATGAGATTTATTCCACTTCCTAATGATTCTCCACTACTTTATGTATCAAAATCAAGCTTCTTACATCGCGATTCTTCCTGTTTTGATTAGGATGACAAAGAAGTTGTCATATTCCCAAACAGGAAAACTGGGATCACCTGATTTGAAAGTGGGATAGCTTCTTCATCCTAACTCCTGTGAGATTTTTTCCACTTACTAGTGATTCTCCACTACTTTATGTATCAAAATCAAGTTTACATCACATTCTTCCTGGTTTGATTAGAATGACAATGAAGTTGTCATATTCCCAAACAGGAAAACTGGGATCACCTGATTTGAAAGTGGGATAGGTTCTTCATCCTAACTCCTATGAGATTTAATAAACTTCTTGGTGATTATCCACTACTTTATGTATCAAAATCAAGCTTCTTACATCGCGATTCATCCTGGTTTGATTTGAATGACAAAGAAGTTGTCATATTCCCAAACAGGAAAACTGGAATCACCTGATTTGAAAGTGGATAGCTTCATCCTAACTCCTATGAGATTTATTTCACTTCCTAATGATTCTCCACAACTTTATGTATCAAAATCAAGCTTCTTACATCACATTCTTCCTGGTTTGATTAGAATGACAAAGAAGTTGTCATATTCCCAAACAGGAAAACTGGATCACCTGATTTGAAAGTGTGATAGCTTCTTCATCCTAATTCCTTTGAGATTTATTCCACTTCCTAATGATTCTCCACTACTTTATGTATCAAAATCAAGCTTTACATCACATTCTTCCTGGTTTGATTAGAATGACAATGAAGTTGTCATATTCCCAAACAGGAAAACTGGATCACCGATTTGAAAGTCGGATAGGTTCTTCATCCTAACTCCTATTGTGAGATTTGAGTAATGTAAAAGATAATCTGAGTTTAGATAAGAATAGAGAAGAGATTAGAGTAGATTTGAGAGACTAAGAGACTAATGGAGAATCATTGTGAAAAGTATAGAGATTGATTTGTTTAGAACTGTCTGATCTTCATTAATGAGATTAGGATACATTATATAGTGAGAGAGAGACTCTAGGGTTTCGGATACAAGGAGAAAGCATGTGGAGTCAATGGATAGGATAAGAATGCATTTGAATCTATCCAATGGGAGGACCACAAGCAGGAAGCATCTTTGCTTTATGCCTTCTTCTTCCAGCCCAAGACAGGCTGTCACACGCCTCTTCTTCCTTTTGGTAACGGTCTGATCCTTCAGATAAGTGATCAGAGCTTCTTATTCAGTGAAGTTACTTAAGTAACTTTGGCTTAACTGGCTGAGGAGTGTATGGCCATGCACGGCCTTGTAATGGCTCCTTTGACGATGCCCCCAGCCTTACCTCCATTCCTCCTAAGCTCCTTCTTCTCCATTCATACTTAACCTCAAGCCTCTTCTCATCTAAGGATCTCATCTCAACATTCCCCTCAAGCTTAGCTTTGTGAAAGCCTAAGCTTGACAGCCATGAAATCTTCCTCATTAAAACCTCACCAAGGAAAACCCATTGGGACAAAACCTTGATGAGGGAAAAAGAGTAAAGACCTCACAGCCAAAGGGGATCAGCTCCTTCTCTTCCCAAGATCAATGAGGCCCAACCTGATGTGAATGGACTCCATTGTCTTCTGTCTTGCAGCCTTGGTGAACACATCAGCCAACTGATCTTCACTCCTTGTGTAGCATGGCAAGATGACTCCTAGGATGATCATCTGCCTCACCTTGTGGCAATCAACTTCAATGTGCTTGGTTCTCTCATGGAACACCGAAGTTGGAGGCAATGTGGATAGCTGCTTGGTTATCACAATGCATTGTCATTGATGGCTTGATCAATCTCCAAATGCTTCAAGATGCCTTTGATCCACACCAGCTCGTTGGTAAGCTTCAGCATAGCTCTATACTCAGCTACTGAGCAAGAGACAACCTTCTGCTTCTTACTCTTCAACGTAACCAAGTTGCCTCCAATGAATGTGCAATAGCCTGTGGTTGATCTCCTGTCTGCTCTATCACCGGCCCAATCCGCATCACAGTATCCAACCACTTCAGTGCTCCCATTGCAACCCATCCATACTCCTTGATCAGGTGAGCCGTTGAGATACATCAAGATTCTCTCCACCATACGCCAGTGATGCTCCTTAGGCACTTGCATATGTTGACTCACCTGATTCACAGCAAAACAAATGTCAGGTCTAGTTATGGTAAGGTTAATCAGTTTACCAACTAGTTTTCTATAGAGTTTAGGATCCTGATAAGGTTTGCTGTCTTCAATCTCCCTCCTCGTGGGACTTTGTAGCCATCCTCCATAGGCATCCTTGCTGTCTTGCCACCATAAGCACAAGAACCTTTCAAAAGATCAAGTGTATACTTCCTTTGAGACATGAATAAACCTTCCTTGATCTACATATCTCAATTCCAAGAAAGTATTTCATTTCTCCCAAGTCTTTAATCTCAAACATGGATTTAAGGAACTCCTTGGTTGCTATGATACCTTCCTTATCACTTCCTGTGATAATGATGTCATCAACATACACAAGAAGTGCAATCATACCTGAGGGAGTAGTGAGTGAAGAGGGTGTGGTCTAGTTCAGACTTCTTGAAGCCTCGCCATTCAGAGTAGTACTCAGCTTGTTGTACCAAGCTCTTGGTGATTGCTTTAGTCCATAGATAGCTTCTTCAGTCTCAACACATTCCCCTTCTTCACTAAGTGTTCCAAGCCTGGAGGTGGATGCATATACACTTCATCCTCCAGCTCTCCTTGTAGAAATGCATTCTTCACATCCATTTGCCATAAGCCCCATCCAAGGTTCACAGCTATGCTTAATACAATCCGGATTGTGTGTAGTTTAGCTACTGGTGCAAAGGTCTCAATGTAATCTTCTCCATAAGTTTGAGTAAAGCCTCTTGCAACCAGTCTTGACTTCTTCCTCTCAACCTTTCCATCAGCCTTATACTTGATTGTGAAGATCCATCTACTAGTCACAGCCTTCTTCCCTTTTGGTAACTCACTCTCATACCATGTATCATTCTTGATCATAGCTCCTGCCTCAGCTCCAACTGATTCCTTCCATTCTTTATCCATCATTGCCTCTTCATAGTTTCTTGGTATGTAGTTCTCATCCAAGTTTACCATAAAAGCACAATGTTCTTCAGGGTATTGAGCAAAGGAACACACAGCCTGAGAAGGATGCTCCACAGCTTGGGCATTGTAGTACACTCGCGTGTTTACCCAACTAGAAGGATCCTTTCTCAGCCTTGTGCTTCTTCTCAATACTGGTTGGTTCTGAACCTGCTCCTCTTGGACACTCGGTTCTGGTGCTTCAGCCTGAGCTTCTACTTCTCCTTGGCTTTGATCACCTTGATTGTGAGAGCCTGAAACACTTCTTCTTCTTCTTCACTCAAGCCGCTCCATCCTGACCATCTTCTTGAGTTTCAGATTCTGCCCCCTCATGCATCAAAGTGAGGTGACTGATTAGCTTCAACAGGGGTCGGAGAACTCTCATGTTGGTTCCTACTCCCCACTTTTGGATCCTGGTTCATCTTGATACCTAGACCTTCCAAAATCAGTCTTAAGGCGCCTGCCTTATCTGATGTTAGATCCTTTAGCTCCTCTTGATTCCTTTCTTCGTAGTATCCTCTAGCTTCTATGAACTTCACATCTCTCGAGATTAGGACTCTTCTAGTATCTGGATCATAGCACTTGTATCCCTTTTGTGTTGTTGAATAGCCAATAAACATAGCCTTAGTGCTCCTTGCATCTAGCTTGTTTCTTAACTCTCCTGGTACCAACACAAAGCATAAACATCCAAATACTCTCAAGTAATCCACTGATGGCTTGTGCTTGTTTAGAACTTCAAATGGTGCTTGATCCTTCAACACCTTTGTGGGAATCCTGTTGATCAAGTAACAAGCAGTAGCCACAGCATCACTCCAAAACCTCTTTGGAACATTTGCTTGGAACATCATTGACCTAGCAACCTCCATCAAGTGTCGGTTCTTCCTCTCAGCTACCCCATTCTGTTGTGGAGTATAAGGACAGCTTGTTTGATGCAAGATCCCATGATGCTCTAGATGACTCTTGAACGCATAGCTTGTGTACTCACCTCCATTATCTGATCTAAAAATTTTAATCTTGGCATTATAATGGTTAGTCACATGAGCTTGAAAGTTCTTAAATGCATCTATCACTCTATCTTTTGATGGGATTAAAGTTAACCAGGTGTATTTGGATTTTTCATCAATGAATGTGACAAAGTATTTATGATTGTCTCTAGATATGCAAGGTGCAGTCCACACATCAGAATGAATAAGATCAAAGCACTTATCATAAACACTAGTAGAGTTTGGAAACACAGTTTTACAATGCTTGCCTAAAATGCAAGCTTCACAATCCTTATTCTCAAATAAAACACCTGGTAACATCAAGTTTAAAGCTCTACCATGAGGATGTCCTAATCTAGCATGCCACAAAGCATTTTTATTTAAACTAGAAGCAGTGGTAAACGAGCAATTGTAATTGGAAACAGGATCAAGTTCTTCAAGCAAATACAACTCTCCTTTAGTGATTCCTTTTCCAATCAAGTGGCTGCTCTCAATATCCTGAAACTTTACATCATTAGGACTGAATATAACATTGCAATTCAAATCAGTTGTGCATTTCTTAACAGATAGCAAGTTAGATGTAAATTCAGGCATGTAGAAAGCTCTAGTGTTCTTATCAAACAATTTCAAATTTCCTATTCCTCTAATAGGATCTTGTCCCCATTTGCAATCATAACATGTCCACTAGTTGGTTCTATATCCTTAATCAGATTTGTATCACTAATCATGTGATGGGATGCACCAGAATCAACAATTAATGGCTTAGTTATACTGCTAGCATTATGACAAAGGTTCAAAGGTGATCTAAATGCACTTAGTTCATGATTCATCCTAGCATTTCTAGCAAAGGTGTACTCATGTCTAGCATGTTCATTGCTTTTAACTCTATCCATCCTAGCAATATCAGCAACACAAGGAGATGTTTCTATAGTCTTAGCTATCATGGATGCACCAAAGGAGTACCCATGAGTGTTACCATTCTCCTTGAGCATTTTGATGAGAGCATCCATCTCGGATCTCCTGATGAAGTCTTAATCATTGCCACGGATGTTAGGAGCTCCTGAGTATGTCACCAGTGCCTTGCCATCACCCTCACGCCCCTCTCCTTCAGCTCCACGGCTAGATGATCCGGCTCCACTTGTTCCCTCAGAAGCATGAGCTCTTGCCTCCCTTTCCTTCATGAACTTCTCCGGCTTCAGATGAGGATGTAGTATCCAGCACTGGCTCTTCTTGTGTCCATGCTTCTTGCAGTGATCACAATTGCCATTGAACTTCCTATCCTCATACTTGCCGTGTGCTGCTCTGTTGGCTTGTGGTATCTCCTCATGATCAGTTCGCGCAGCATTGGCTAGAGACAAGTCTCCTTTACCACCAAACAAGCCAATGGAGCCTTGCTCCTTTGTATCTGAGCACACGATCCTCCAGGTCCGAAGCTTCTCAGCCCTCAACATATGCTGAATCAACCCACTGTAGCTTGATTCAATGTAAGCAACAACCCAAAGACCTTATCTTGCTCTCTCCTTTCATTTAGCAGCTCTGGATCAGTTGTGCTCGGCCTCAGCATCTCCAGCTCTGACCAGAGTGTCCGAACCTCCCAAATGCTTAGTGAACTCCATGTCCTCCTGAAGTTAGATCATTCAAAGCTTTCTTCACTTCAAAGACCCGGCTGAGGTTAGAGGTGTTTCCATACACCTTCTTCAATGTTTCCCACAGCTCCTTGGCTGTCTCACAATAGCTGTAAGCGTCTAGAATGGCTGGCTCCAACGAGCTATGAAGAGCAGACATCACCATCATGTCCTCTTGTTGCCACTTCTCAGCTTCAGCTTCCGAGACACTCTCCTTGTCTCCTCCTTGAGTAATGAGCTTTGGAGCCTCACCAGATGTGATGTGCTTCCATAAACCCTTACTTCCCACAGCAGTCTTCACCATCCTAGACCATACTAGGTAGTTACTTCCCTTGAAAGTCACAGCAACTGTAAGACCCGATCCCGGCCGACTAGGCCGCGGTCGATGCCTCACGTCGCTCAGTCCATACCCGGACCGAACCTCTAAAAATTTTGCCCTTTATTTAAAATATCGCCCATTGGCGAGGGCTAATTCAGATCTTAGCTCAAGACTACCTTAGTCATTCCCTAGCTTAGATCATTTCAACTTATGCACAGCGGAATAACATCTATCATCCATTGGACTAAATCCAATCTAACACTCGTCTGGTCAGATCACCTCAGCTACTGGTCAGTAACCACAACTGCCAACTAGCTCCAAGGTCGATCCTGAGCCTAGACCAAGTCATACAATCAGAGGTTCCATTCCCCTAACCATTCTAACTAAATCTATGCAACATTGCTAGATCATACCTTTGCCACATCCACGGAGCTTGTTAGCTCATCGGCCCAGCTACACTAGCTGAATGAACTCATAAACCAGCTGATCGAGCTGCGAGGTAGCCTTGCCCAGCTCCCCGTCCACTCGTCCAACTCCCTTATACCTGCATAAACTCTTCCCTTGGGTACTTAGTCATTCAGCCAACCATCCCCACAGACATAAGTAACCCTTGAGAAGTCTTCAACTTATGATACCAAGTCCAGCGCATGGACTAACAATGCCCATCAGATCCTGAGTCAATCAACCAACCACCCCTCATGACTCAGAACCGATGAGTCTTCACACTTCCTAATCAGTCATGGAACCATGTCCCACTGAACCTGATTAGTGTTGCTCTTACCACCGGTGCATCCTTTGATCAATCAGATCAGACACCTTGATCCATCATCCAAGGATCAGGTCGCCCATCCTACCCATGATCAGATCACACACGCCTGCCTTACCAACACCAAGGTTGATAACCAGCAATTCCTTATGATCAATATCATAAGTGACAATATGTTCCAGCACACAAACATATGATCAGATATCCTAACACAAGGATCTGACCCCAATATGCCCTCAGGTGCAATTTAGGCCATAAAGCAAACCTGCTCCAAAACATAGCCAATGCTTTGCACATAGCTTACCAACCCAAGGTTGATAACCAGCAATTCCTTATGATCAATAATCATAAGTGACAATATGTTCCAGCACACAAACATATGATCAGATATCCTAACACAAGGATCTATCATTGCATGGCTGGTTCCATAACTAACCGATCATTTTCATTAAACCCAAATCTGGCCGATTTCAAATGTGATCCAAAATCAATTAAAATTCATGACAATTCATGATAAATCATAACTAAGAGAATGGTCCAATCGATTTCCCAGAACCGCCTCCAGCCCCTAGATCTCGCCAAGATCAACCAAACCGCCCGAGGGACCATCTCTAAATCAATCCCTAAAACTCATTAGGATTCATGATAATTCATGATAAATCTTAACTAAGAGAATGGTCAAGTCAGAATTCCAAGAACCGATCTCATCCTATAGATCTTGACCTAGAAACACCCCATAGGCCACCTTGACCATCTCAAATCAATCAGATAAAAATCCCCAAATACCATGATAATTCATTATAAATACCCACTAAGAAGAATCAATCATCAGATCCTGAGTCAATCAACCAACCACCCTCATGACTCAACCGATGAGTTCACACTTCCTAATCAGTCATGGAACCATGTCCCACTGAACCTGATTAGTGTTGCTCTTACCACCGGTGCATCCTTTGATCAATCAGATCAGACACCTTGATCCATCATCCAAGGATCAGGTCGTCCATCCTTACCCATGATCAGATCACACACGCCTGCCTTACCAACACCAAGGTTGATAACCAGCAATTCCTTATGATCAATATCATAAGTGACAATATGTTCCAGCACACAAACATATGATCAGATATCCTAACACAAGGATCTGACCCCAATATGCCCTCAGGTGTAATTTCGACCGCAAGCAAACCTGCTCCAAAACATAGCCAATGCTTTGCACATAGCTTACCAACCCAAGGTTGATAACTAACATTCCTTATGATCAATAATCATAAGTGACAATATGTTCCAGCACACAAACATATGATCAGATATCCTAACACAAGGATCTATCATTGCATGGCTGGTTCCATAACTAACCGATCATTTTCATTAAACCCAAATCTGGCCGATTTCAAATGTGATCCAAAATCAATTAAAATTCATGACAATTCATGATAAATCATAACTAAGAGAATGGTCCAATCGGATTTCCCAGAACCGGCCTCCAGCCCCTAGATCTCGGCCAAGATCAACCAAACCGGCCCGAGGGACCATCTCTAAATCAATCCCTAAAAACTCATTAGGATTCATGATAATTCATGATAAATCTTAACTAAGAGAATGGTCAAGTCAGAATTCCAAGAACCGATCTCGATCCTATAGATCTTGACCTAGAACAGCCCCACCGGCCACCTTGACCATCTCGAAATCAATCAGATAAAAATCCCCAAATACCATGATAATTCATTATAAATACCCACTAAGAAGAATCAATCATCAGATCCCCTCAAGTCCTTCAGGAACTATGAGATCTGATCATACCTTCCAAACCAAGGCCATGGAGGATTTCTCCTAACCGGCCAAGACCATGGTTTAGTGTCATCAAGTCTGATCCAACAGACTACACCATAATCATTCATAATATATATATTCCTCAATGACGTGCCATACTTGGCCATGATCAATTCCTCAGTCAACAGAATGGAATTCAAAAGGTAATCATAAAACCGGTTACCTTATACATGATCTGATTAGATCATGTGCCTTCCCTTATCATGGACGGCCATTCTCCTCCAGGGCACGCCTCCATCATTGTCCTATCACATACCTCCAATATTGATAAGATCTATTCAAGGGTCGCACCAACTTCCCATCCATGGAACTTCCATGAAACCAGTTTCTACACTGCATCCGCCTTCAAGGCTGTCTTGGCCTGTAAGAGTGGAGTCTGGCCTTCTCCCTTCCCTCCTGACCATTTGAGTGTGTTCCCAGGCCACAGAGGAAGCCCAGGATGTGATCATCCATGATCAAACATCCTCACAGGGTCGTCCATCATTTCCCCCTTCAGTGCCCATGAAACTGCCTTTCTACACACATCTGTCCTTAAGGCTGTTCATGCCATTGAGAGTGGAGTCCGGCCTTCTCCCTTCCCTCCTGACCATTTGAGTGTGTTCCCAGGCCACAGAGGAAGCCTAGGACATGATCATCCATGATCAATCACCATCAAAGGGTCGTTCTCAACTCCCCTTGTGATTGCCCACAAACTGCCTCTTTGCTGCCTTCACATCACTCTTGATCTTGGATGGAGCAATCCGACTCTCTCTCTCTTTTTCTCTGGTTTTCTTTGTGTTTCAGGGTGTAGAAGGAAGTCCCTGGTGTGCCTGCAAAGGCACGGACTTGCCTTCCTTATATAGGAGAAGGGGTGGTTACTTTTTGGTGGTTACTTTTTAACCACTCCATCCCTTCGGTTTCAATCCTGGCCATTGATTTAAATCAATGGTCCAGATCACACCCTTTCACCTCTGGCAGTTACCACACGGTTTGGAACTGTCAAAGCACTCCTGGACATGTCCAAAGCAAGCCCACACGGATTGCCCATGCTCCTGGCTCAATCCCAAGAGCCCACCAGCCCATCGGCACACGGGTCACCCATGTGGCCCGGCCACTGTCCAGACCCGGCCCAACTGCCCATGACTTGAACACTCAGTCCAGCTGAGTTGAGCTGATCCCCAGCTGTCCCAGCTGAGTGAGCTAGTCCATCTAGCTCAGGGAGCTGACACACTCTTCAGTGAGCTACACTGAGCTGCACTACACTTTACCTAGCTGGTCGAGCTTGCTTACTGCATCACCCAGCTGTTATACACTGTGTCCAGCTTGTTTCCTTTATCTTCTTCAATCCTTCTAAGTCCCTTGGTCAATTTCCAGACCTAGACTTAGTTTTCCCATGATCCATTCTGATCACTCACTTCATCGAGCTTCACCTGGATCTTGTCCAGCTACCAGCTCGCTTGTCCAGCTCCTTTGAGCTTGTCTCCTTCTTGGATTAGCTATGCCTTAGCTTCCTGATGCCCTTAACCTTACTTCCAGGCTATGACACGCTTGTCTTTGGGCCATATGACCATACTGGTGCATTTCCACGCACCGCAGTCCGTCCGGACGATCCTATCCAGAATCAGGGACATGACAGCAACCTTCATCTTGGAACCACTCTCCATCTTCAACAGTTTCACTTCAATAACTTGTAAAAGACTTGATCTTGAGACTCAGAACTACAACACCAGCTCAAACCCTTCCGTGCCTTGTCTTTACTCTTCAAAGAACCCTCAAAAAGCTAGATAAGACTTCCGGAATGAAGATGTAGCTCCCGGGATGCAGCTTCTACCAAGAACACTCACACCACTCTCACTTGATCTCCCAAAGTTTCAAGTTTGAATCTTCAAGAGAAAAACGCCAAGAACTCAGATTGAAATCAACCTGGCTCTGATACCATATCAGATTTAAGTAAAGTAAAAGATAATCTGAGTTTAGATAAGACTAGAGAAGAGATTAGAGTAGATTTGAGAGATTAAGAGACTAATGGAGAATCATTGTGAAAAGTATAGAGAGATTGATTTGTTTAGAACTGTCTAATCTTTATTAATGATGAGCTCACAATATATAGAGGTCCATACACATTAGGGTTTTCGAAATCATAAGGATAAGCAAGCATGTAGAGTCAAAGATGAGTTGGTGCTTTAGTTTGAATCGGCCAATGAGTGTCCTCACACGTTTGGAGCATCTTCCTTATCCAAGACCAGATGCTCTTCCTTTCCAGCCCTTGCCAGCCTGTCCTAGCTGTCAAGTCACGCTTCTCCCTTATCCTCTCAACGCTCGATAAGGCCTTGGCCGAGTGTAACTCCACCTCAGTACATAAGAGTTACCGGATAGTTACTACCGCCACCTTGTAATGATGCTCACTTAAAATGCCTGGCACGACCCTCCGCCCCATTCATCCCTATCAGCCCATTCCTCCTCTTAACTCCTTGCTCTCTCTTTATGTTCTCAACTCCTTTGTCTTTACCTCAAATGTCTCAACTCATCTCAACAATAGGAGTTAGGATGAAGAAGCTATCCCACTTTCAAATCAGGTGATCCCAGTTTTCCTGTTTAGGAATATGACAACTTCTTTATCATTCTAATCAAACCAGGATGAATCGCGATGTAAGTAGCTTGATTTTGATACATAAAGTAGTGCAGAATCATTAGGAAGTGGAATAAACCTCATAGGAATTAGGATGAAGAAGCTATCACACTTTCAAATCAGGTGATCCCAGTTTTCCTGTTTGGGAATATGGCAACTACTTTGTCATTCTAATCAAACCAGGAAGAATCGCGATGTAAGAAGCTTGATTTTGATACATAAAGTTGTGGAGAATCACTAGTAAGTGGAAAAAATCTCATAGGAGTTAGGATGAAGAAGCTATCCCACTTTCAAATCAGGTGATCCCAGTTTTCTGTTTGGGAATATGACAACTTCTTTGTCATTCTAATCAAACCAGGATGAATCGCGATGTGAGAAGCTTGATTTTGATACATAAAGTTGTGGAGAATCATTAGGAAGTGGAATAAATCTCATAGGAGTTAGGATGAAGAAGCTATCCCACTTTCAAATCAGGTGATTCCAGTTTTCCTGTTTGGGAATATGACAACTTCTTTGTCATTCAAATCAAACCAGGATGAATCGCGATGTAAGAAGCTTGATTTTGATACATAAAGTAGTGGATAATCACCAAGAAGTTTATTAAATTTCATAGGAGTTAGGATAAAGAACCTATTTCACTTTCAAATCAGGTGATCCCAGTTTTTCTGTTTGGGAATATGACAACTTCTTTATCATTCTAATCAAACCAGGATGAATCGCGAAGTAAGAAGCTTGATTTTGATACATAAAGTAGTGCAGAATCATTAGGAAGTGGAATAAATCTCATAGGAATTAGGATGAAGAAGCTATCACACTTTCAAATCAAGTGATCCCAGTTTTCCTGTTTCAGAATATGACAACTTCTTTGACATCCTAATCAAACCAGGATGAATCGCGATGTAAGAAGCTTGATTTTGATACATAAAGTAGTGGAGAATCATTAGGAAGTGGAATAAATCTCATAGGAGTTAGGATGAAGAAGCTATCCCACTTTCCAATCAGGTGATTCCAGTTTTCCTGTTTGGGAATATGACAACTTCTTTGTCATTCAAATCAAACTAGGATGAATCATGATGTAAAAGCTTGATTTTGATACATAAAGTAGTGGATAATCACCAAGATGTTTATTAAATCTCATAGGAGTTAGGATGAAGAACCTATCCCACTTTCAAATCAGGTGATCCCAGTTTTCCTGTTTGGGAATATGACAACTTCTTTGTCATTCAAATCAAACCAGGATGAATCGCGATGTAAGAAGCTTGATTTTGATACATAAAGTAGTGGATAATCACCAAGAAGTTTATTAAATCTCATAGGAGTTAGGATGAAGAAGCTATCACACTTTCAAATCAGGTGATCCCAGTTTTCCTGTTTCAGAATATGACAACTTCTTTGACATCCTAATCAAACCAGGATGAATCGCGATGTAAGAAGCTTGATTTTGATACATAAAGTAGTGGAGAATCATTAGGAAGTGGAATAAATCTCATAGGAGATAGGATGAAGAAGCTATCCCACTTTCCAATCAGGTGATTCCAGTTTTTCTGTTTGGGAATATGACAACTTCTTTGTCATTCAAATCAAACCAGGATGAATCGCGATCTAAGAAGCTTGCTTTTGATACATAAAATAGTGGATAACCACCAAGAAGTTTATTAAATTTCATAGGAGTTAGGATGAAGAAGCTATCCCACTTTCAAATCAGGTGATCCCAGTTTTTCTGTTTGGGAATATGACAATTTCTTTATCATTCTAATCAAACCAGGAAGAATCGCGATGTAAGAAGCTTGATTTTGATACATAAAATAGTGG
>CM028698.1:27394705-27534308 GCA_016771965.1 Brassica carinata | reverse complement strand
ACAACTTCATTGTCATTCTAATCAAAACAGGAAGAATCGCCATGTAAGAAGCTTGATTTTGATACATAAAGTAGTGGAGAATCATTAGAAGTGGAATAAATCTCATAGAGTTAGGATGAAGAAGCTATCACACTTTCAAATCAGGTGATCCCAGCTCTGTTTGGGAATATGACAACTTCTTTGTCATTCAAATCAAACCAGGATGAATCATGATGTAAGAAGCTTGATTTTGATACATAAAGTAGTGGATAATCACCAAGAAGTTTATTAAATCTCATAGGAATTAGGATGAAGAAGCTATCCACTTTCAAATCGTGATCCCAAGCCTGTTTGGGAATATGACAACTTTGTCATTCTAATCAAAACAGGAAGAATCGCCATGTAAGAAGCTTGATTTTGATACATAAAGTAGTGGAGAATCACTAGTAAGTGGAAAAAATCTCATAGGAGTTAGGATGAAGAAGCTATCACACTTTCAAATCAGGTGATCCCAGCTCTGTTTGGGAATATGACAACTTCTTTGTCATTCTAATCAAACCAGGATGAATCACATGTAAGAAGCTTGATTTTGATACATAAAGTAGTGGAGAATCATTAGGAAGTGGAATAAATCTCATAGGAATTAGGATGAAGAAGCTATCCCACTTTCAAATCAGGTGATTCCAGTTTTCCTGTTTGGGAATATGACAACTTCTTTGTCATTCAAATCAAACCAGGATGAATCGCGATGTAAGAAGCTTGATTTTGATACATAAAGTAGTGGATAATCACCAAGAAGTTTATTAAATCTCATAGGAGTTAGGATGAAGAAGCTATCCCACTTTCAAATCAGGTGATCCCAGCCTGTTTGGGAATATGACAACTTCATTGTCATTCTAATCAAACCAGGAAGAATCGCGATGTAAGAAGCTTGATTTTGATACATAAAGTAGTGGAGAATCATTAGGAAGTGGAATAAATCTCATAGGAATTAGGATGAAGAAGCTATCACACTTTCAAATCAGGTGATCCCAGTTTTCTGTTTGGGAATATGACAACTTTGTCATTCTAATCAAAACAGGAAGAATCGCGATGTAAGAAGCTTGATTTTGATACATAAAGTAGTGGAGAATCATTAGGAAGTGGAATAAATCTCATAGGAATTAGGATGAAGAAGCTATCACACTTTCAAATCAGGTGATCCCAGTTTTCCTGTTTGGGAATATGACAACTTCTTTGTCATTCTAATCAAACCAGGATGAATCACATGTAAGAAGCTTGATTTTGATACATAAAGTAGTGGAGAATCATTAGGAAGTGGAATAAATCTCATAGGAGTTAGGATGAAGAAGCTATCCCACTTTCAAATCAGGTGATCCAGTTTTCCTGTTTGGGAATATGACAACTTCTTTGTCATTCTAATCAAACCAGGATGAATCGCGATGTAAGAAGCTTGATTTTGATACATAAAGTAGTGGAGAATCATTAGGAAGTGGAATAAATCTCATAGGAGTTAGGATGAAGAAGCTATCCCACTTTCAAATCAGGTGATCCCAGTTTTCCTGTTTGGGAATATGACAACTTCTTTGTCATTCTAATCAAACCAGGAAGAATCGCGATGTAAGAAGCTTGATTTTGATACATAAAGTAGTGGAGAATCATTAGAAGTGGAATAAATCTCATAGGAATTAGGATGAAGAAGCTATCACACTTTCAAATCAGGTGATCCCAGTTTTCCTGTTTGGGAATATGACAACTTCTTTGTCATTCTAATCAAACCAGGAAGAATCACGATGTAAGAAGCTTGATTTTGATACATAAAGTAGTGGAGAATCATTAGGAAGTGGAATAAATCTCATAGGAATTAGGATGAAGAAGCTATCACACTTTCAAATCAGGTGATCCCAGTTTTCTGTTTGGGAATATGACAACTTCTTTGTCATTCTAATCAAAACAGGAAGAATCGATGTAAGAAGCTTGATTTTGATACATAAAGTAGTGGAGAATCATTAGGAAGTGGAATAAATCTCATAGGAATTAGGATGAAGAAGCTATCACACTTTCAAATCAGGTGATCCCAGTTTTCCTGTTTGGGAATATGACAACTTCTTTGTCATTCAAATCAAACCAGGATGAATCGCGATGTAAGAAGCTTGATTTTGATACATAAAGTAGTGGATAATCACCAAGAAGTTTATTAAATCTCATAGGAGTTAGGATGAAGAAGCTATCCCACTTTCAAATCGTGATCCCAGCTTTTCCTGTTTGGGAATATGACAACTTCTTTGTCATTCTAATCAAACCAGGAAGAATCGCGATGTAAGAAGCTTGATTTTGATACATAAAGTAGTGGAGAATCACTAGTAAGTGGAAAAATCTCATAGGAGTTAGGATGAAGAAGCTATCCCACTTTCAAATCAGGTGATCCCAGTTTTCCTGTTTGGGAATATGACAACTTCTTTGTCATTCTAATCAAAACAGGAAGAATCGCCATGTAAGAAGCTTGATTTTGATACATAAAGTAGTGGAGAATCATTAGGAAGTGGAATAAATCTCATAGGAGTTAGGATGAAGAAGCTATCCCACTTTCAAATCAGGTGATCCCAGTTTTCCTGTTTGGGAATATGACAACTCTTTGTCATTCTAATCAAACCAGGAAGAATCGCCATGTAAAAGCTTGATTTTGATACATAAAGTAGTGGAGAATCATTAGGAAGTGGAATAAATCTCAGGAGTTAGGATGAAGAAGCTATCCCACTTTCAAATCAGGTGATCCCAGTTTTCCTGTTTGGGAATATGACAACTTCTTTGTCATTCTAATCAAACCAGGAAGAATCGCGATGTAAGAAGCTTGATTTTGATACATAAAGTAGTGGAGAATCATTAGAAGTGGAAAAATCTCACAGGAGTTAGGATGAAGAAGCTATCCCACTTTCAAATCAGGTGATCCCAGCCTCTGTTTGGGAATATGACAACTTCTTTGTCATCCTAATCAAAACAGGAAGAATCACATGTAAGAAGCTTGATTTTGATACATAAAATAGTGGATAATCACCAAGAAGTTTATTAAATCTCATAGGAGTTAGGATGAAGAAGCTATCCCACTTTCAAATCAGGTGATCCCAGTTTTCCTGTTTGGGAATATGACAACTTCTTTATCATTCTAATCAAACCAGGAAGAATCGCGATGTAAGAAGCTTGATTTTGATACATAAAGTAGTGGAGAATCATTAGGAAGTGGAAAAAATCTCACAGGAGTTAGGATGAAGAAGCTATCCCACTTTCAAATCAGGTGATCCCAGTTTTCCTGTTTGGGAATATGACAACTTCTTTGTCATCCTAATCAAAACAGGAAGAATCGCGATGTAAGAAGCTTGATTTTGATACATAAAGTAGTGGAGAATCATTAGGAAGTGGAATAAATCTCATAGGAGTTAGGATGAAGAAGCTATCCCACTTTCAAATCAGGTGATCCCAGTTTTCCTGTTTGGGAATATGACAACTTCTTTGTCATTCTAATCAAACCAGGAAGAATCGCGATGTAAGAAGCTTGATTTTGATACATAAAGTAGTGGAGAATCATTAGGAAGTGGAATAAATCTCATAGGAATTAGGATGAAGAAGCTATCACACTTTCAAATCAGGTGATCCAGTTTTCCTGTTTGGGAATATGACAACTTCTTTGTCATTCTAATCAAACCAGGAAGAATCGCGATGTAAGAAGCTTGATTTTGATACATAAAGTAGTGGAGAATCACTAGTAAGTGGAAAAAATCTCACAGGAGTTAGGATGAAGAAGCTATCCCACTTTCAAATCGTGATCCCAGCTTTTCCTGTTTGGGAATATGACAACTTTGTCATTCTAATCAAACCAGGAAGAATCGCGATGTAAGAAGCTTGATTTTGATACATAAAGTAGTGGAGAATCATTAGGAAGTGGAATAAATCTCATAGGAATTAGGATGAAGAAGCTATCACACTTTCAAATCAGGTGATTCCAGTTTTCCTGTTTGGGAATATGACAACTTCTTTGTCATTCTAATCAAAACAGGAAGAATCACATGTAAGAAGCTTGATTTTGATACATAAAGTAGTGGAGAATCATTAGAAGTGGAAAAATCTCAGGAGTTAGGATGAAGAAGCTATCCCACTTTCAAATCAGGTGATCCCAGCCTGTTTGGGAATATGACAACTTCTTTGTCATTCTAATCAAACCAGGAAGAATCATGATGTAAGAAGCTTGATTTTGATACATAAAGTAGTGGAGAATCATTAGGAAGTGGAATAAATCTCATAGGAATTAGGATGAAGAAGCTATCACACTTTCAAATCAGGTGATCCCAGTTTTCCTGTTTGGGAATATGACAACTTCATTGTCATTCTAATCAAACCAGGAAGAATCACATGTAAGAAGCTTGATTTTGATACATAAAGTAGTGGAGAATCATTAGAAGTGGAATAAATCTCATAGGAATTAGGATGAAGAAGCTATCCCACTTTCAAATCAGTGATCCCAGTTTTCCTGTTTGGGAATATGACAACTTTGTCATTCTAATCAAAACAGGAAGAATCGCGATGTAAGAAGCTTGATTTTGATACATAAAGTAGTGGAGAATCACTAGTAAGTGGAAAAATCTCATAGGAGTTAGGATGAAGAAGCTATCCCACTTTCAAATCAGGTGATCCCAGTTTTCTGTTTGGGAATATGACAACTTCTTTGTCATTCTAATCAAAACAGGAAGAATCGCCATGTAAAAAGCTTGATTTTGATACATAAAGTAGTGGAGAATCATTAGGAAGTGGAATAAATCTCATAGGAGTTAGGATGAAGAAGCTATCCCACTTTCAAATCAGGTGATCCCAGCCTGTTTGGGAATATGACAACTTCTTTGTCATTCAAATCAAACCAGGATGAATCATGATGTAAGAAGCTTGATTTTGATACATAAAGTAGTGGAGAATCACCAAGAAGTGGAATAAATCATAGGAGTTAGATGAAGAAGCTATCCCACTTTCAAATCAGTGATCCCAGGTTTTCCTGTTTGGGAATATGACAACTTCTTTATCATTCTAATCAAACCAGGAAGAATCGCGATGTAAGAAGCTTGATTTTGATACATAAAGTAGTGGAGAATCATTAGGAAGTGGAAAAATCTCACAGGAGTTAGGATGAAGAAGCTATCCCACTTTCAAATCAGGTGATCCCAGTTTTCCTGTTTGGGAATATGACAACTTCTTTGTCATCCTAATCAAAACAGGAAGAATCGCGATGTAAGAAGCTTGATTTTGATACATAAAGTAGTGGAGAATCATTAGGAAGTGGAATAAATCTCAGGAGTTAGGATGAAGAAGCTATCCCACTTTCAAATCGTGATCCCAGCCTGTTTGGGAATATGACAACTTCTTTGTCATTCTAATCAAACCAGGAAGAATCGCGATGTAAGAAGCTTGATTTTGATACATAAAGTAGTGGAGAATCACTAGTAAGTGGAAAAATCTCATAGGAGTTAGGATGAAGAAGCTATCCCACTTTCAAATCAGGTGATCCCAGCTTCCTGTTTGGGAATATGACAACTTCTTTGTCATTCTAATCAAAACAGGAAGAATCACATGTAAGAAGCTTGATTTTGATACATAAAGTAGTGGAGAATCATTAGGAAGTGGAATAAATCTCAGGAGTTAGGATGAAGAAGCTATCCCACTTTCAAATCGTGATCCCAGTTTTCCTGTTTGGGAATATGACAACTTCTTTGTCATTCTAATCAAACCAGGAAGAATCGCGATGTAAGAAGCTTGATTTTGATACATAAAGTAGTGGAGAATCACTAGTAAGTGGAAAAATCTCACAGGAGTTAGGATGAAGAAGCTATCCCACTTTCAAATCAGGTGATCCAGTTTTCCTGTTTGGGAATATGACAACTTTGTCATTCTAATCAAACCAGGAAGAATCGCGATGTAAGAAGCTTGATTTTGATACATAAAGTAGTGGAGAATCATTAGGAAATGGAATAAATCTCATAGGAATTAGGATGAAGAAGCTATCACACTTTCAAATCAGGTGATCCCAGTTTTCTGTTTGGGAATATGACAACTTCTTTGTCATTCTAATCAAACCAGGAAGAATCGCGATGTAAGAAGCTTGATTTTGATACATAAAGTAGTGGAGAATCACTATTAAGTGGAGAAAATCTCATAGGAGTTAGATGAAGAAGCTATCCACTTTCAAATCAGGTGATCCCAGCCTGTTTGGGAATATGACAACTTCTTTGTCATTCTAATCAAAACAGGAAGAATCGCCATGTAAAAAGCTTGATTTTGATACATAAAGTAGTGGAGAATCATTAGGAAGTGGAATAAATCTCATAGGAGTTAGGATGAAGAAGCTATCCCACTTTCAAATCAGGTGATCCCAGCCTGTTTGGGAATATGACAACTTCTTTGTCATTCTAATCAAACCAGGAAGAATCGGATGTAAGAAGCTTGATTTTGATACATAAAGTAGTGGAGAATCATTAGGAAGTGGAATAAATCTCATAGGAATTAGGATGAAGAAGCTATCACACTTTCAAATCAGGTGATCCCAGTTTTCCTGTTTGGGAATATGACAACTTCTTTGTCATTCTAATCAAACCAGGAAGAATCACGATGTAAGAAGCTTGATTTTGATACATAAAGTAGTGGAGAATCATTAGGAAGTGGAATAAATCTCATAGGAATTAGGATGAAGAAGCTATCACACTTTCAAATCAGGTGATCCCAGTTTTCCTGTTTGGGAATATGACAACTTCTTTGTCATTCTAATCAAACCAGGAAGAATCGCGATGTAAGAAGCTTGATTTTGATACATAAAGTAGTGGAGAATCACTAGTAAGTGGAAAAAATCTCATAGGAGTTAGGATGAAGAAGCTATCCCACTTTCAAATCAGGTGATCCCAGTTTTCCTGTTTGAGAATATGACAACTTCTTTGTCATTCTAATCAAAACAGGAAGAATCGCCATGTAAAAAGCTTGATTTTGATACATAAAGTAGTGGAGAATCATTAGGAAGTGGAATAAATCTCATAGGAGTTAGGATGAAGAAGCTATCCCACTTTCAAATCAGGTGATCCCAGTTTTCCTGTTTGGGAATATGACAACTTCTTTGTCATTCAAATCAAACCAGGAAGAATCGCGATGTAAGAAGCTTGATTTTGATACATAAAGTAGTGGATAATCACCAAGAAGTTTATTAAATCTCATAGGAGTTAGGATGAAGAAGTTATCCCACTTTCAAATCAAGTGATCCCAGCTTTTCCTGTTTGGGAATATGACAACTTCTTTATCATTCTAATCAAACCAGGAAGAATCGCGATGTAAGAAGCTTGATTTTGATACATAAAGTAGTGGAGAATCATTAGGAAGTGGAAAAAATCTCACAGGAGTTAGGATGAAGAAGCTATCCCACTTTCAAATCAGGTGATCCCAGTTTTCCTGTTTGGGAATATGACAACTTCTTTGTCATCCTAATCAAAACAGGAAGAATCGCGATGTAAGAAGCTTGATTTTGATACATAAAGTAGTGGAGAATCATTAGGAAGTGGAATAAATCTCATAGGAGTTAGGATGAAGAAGCTATCCCACTTTCAAATCAGGTGATCCCAGTTTTCCTGTTTGGGAATATGACAACTTCTTTGTCATTCTAATCAAACCAGGAAGAATCATGATGTAAGAAGCTTGATTTTGATACATAAAGTAGTGGAGAATCACTAGTAAGTGGAAAAATCTCATAGGAGTTAGGATGAAGAAGCTATCCCACTTTCAAATCAGGTGATCCCAGTTTTCTGTTTGGGAATATGACAACTTCTTTGTCATTCTAATCAAAACAGGAAGAATCGCGATGTAAGAAGCTTGATTTTGATACATAAAGTAGTGGAGAATCACTAGTAAGTGGAATAAATCTCATAGGAGTTAGGATGAAGAAGCTATCCCACTTTCAAATCAGGTGATCCCAGTTATCTTGTTTGGGAATATGACAACTTCTTTGTCATTCTAATCAAACCAGGAAGAATCGCGATGTAAGAAGCTTGATTTTGATACATAAAGTAGTGGAGAATCATTAGGAAGTGGAATAAATCTCATAGGAATTAGGATGAAGAAGCTATCACACTTTCAAATCAGGTGATCCCAGTTTTCCTGTTTGGGAATATGACAACTTCTTTGTCATTCTAATCAAACCAGGAAGAATCGTGATGTAAGAAGCTTGATTTTGATACATAAAGTAGTGGAGAATCATTAGGAAGTGGAATAAATCTCATAGGAGTTAGGATGAAGAAGCTATCCCACTTTCAAATCAGGTGATCCCAGTTTTCCTGTTTGGGAATATGACAACTTCTTTGTCATTCTAATCAAACCAGGAAGAATCGCGATGTAAGAAGCTTGATTTTGATACATAAAGTAGTGGAGAATCATTAGGAAGTGGAATAAATCTCATAGGAATTAGGATGAAGAAGCTATCACACTTTCAAATCAGGTGATCCCAGTTTTCCTGTTTGGGAATATGACAACTTCTTTGTCATTCTAATCAAACCAGGAAGAATCACGATGTAAGAAGCTTGATTTTGATACATAAAGTAGTGGAGAATCACCAAGAAGTTTATTAAATCTCATAGGAGTTAGGATGAAGAAGCTATCCCACTTTCAAATCAGGTGATCCCAGTTTTCCTGTTTGGGAATATGACAACTTCTTTGTCATTCTAATCAAACCAGGAAGAATCACGATGTAAGAAGCTTGATTTTGATACATAAAGTAGTGGAGAATCATTAGGAAGTGGAAAAATCTCACAGGAGTTAGGATGAAGAAGCTATCCCACTTTCAAATCAGGTGATCCCAGTTTTCCTGTTTTGGGAATATGACAACTTCTTTGTCATTCTAATCAAACCAGGATGAATCACGATGTAAGAAGCTTGATTTTGATACATAAAGTAGTGGAGAATCATTAGGAAGTGGAATAAATCTCATAGGAGTTAGGATGAAGAAGCTATCCCACTTTCAAATCAGGTGATCCCAGCTTTCCTGTTTGGGAATATGACAACTTCTTTGTCATTCTAATCAAACCAGGATGAATCGCGATGTAAGAAGTTTGATTTTGATACATAAAGTAGTGGAGAATCATTAGGAAGTGGAATAAATCTCATAGGAGTTAGGATGAAGAAGCTATCCCACTTTCAAATCAGGTGATCCCAGATTTCTTGTTTGGGAATATGACAACTTCATTGTCATTCTAATCAAACCAGGAAGAATCACATGTAAGAAGCTTGATTTTGATACATAAAGTAGTGGAGAATCATTAGGAAGTGGAATAAATCTCATAGGAATTAGGATGAAGAAGCTATCACACTTTTAAATCGTGATCCCAGCTTTTCCTGTTTGGGAATATGACAACTTTGTCATTCTAATCAAACCAGGAAGAATCACATGTAAGAAGCTTGATTTTGATACATAAAGTAGTGGAGAATCATTAGGAAGTGGAATAAATCTCATAGGAATTAGGATGAAGAAGCTATCACACTTTCAAATCGTGATCCCAGCTTTTCCTGTTTGGGAATATGACAACTTCTTTGTCATTCTAATCAAACCAGGAAGAATCACATGTAAGAAGCTTGATTTTGATACATAAAGTAGTGGAGAATCTCTATTAAGTGGAAAAATCTCATAGGAGTTAGGATGAAGAAGCTATCCCACTTTCAAATCAGGTGATCCCAGTTTTCCTGTTTGAGAATATGACAACTTCTTTGTCATTCTAATCAAAACAGGAAGAATCGCCATGTAAAAAGCTTGATTTTGATACAAAGTAGTGGAGAATCATTAGAAGTGGAATAAATCTCATAGGAGTTAGATGAAGAAGCTATCACACTTTCAAATCAGGTGATCCCAGTTTTCCTGTTTGGGAATATGACAACTTCTTTGTCATTCAAATCAAACCAGGATGAATCGTGATGTAAGAAGCTTGATTTTGATACATAAAGTAGTGGATAATCACCAAGAAGTTTATTAAATCTCATAGGAGTTAGGATGAAGAAGCTATCCCACTTTCAAATCAGTGATCCCAGCCTGTTTGGGAATATGACAACTTCTTTGTCATTCTAATCAAACCAGGAAGAATCGCGATGTAAGAAGTTTGATTTTGATACATAAAGTAGTGGAGAATCATTAGGAAGTGGAAAAATCTCACAGGAGTTAGGATGAAGAAGCTATCCCACTTTCAAATCAGGTGATCCCAGTTTTCCTGTTTGGGAATATGACAACTTCTTTGTCATCCTAATCAAAACAGGAAGAATCGCGATGTAAGAAGCTTGATTTTGATACATAAAGTAGTGGAGAATCATTAGGAAGTGGAATAAATCTCATAGGAGTTAGATGAAGAAGCTATCCCACTTTCAAATCGTGATCCCAGCCTTGTTTGGGAATATGACAACTTCTTTGTCATTCTAATCAAACCAGGAAGAATCACATGTAAGAAGCTTGATTTTGATACATAAAGTAGTGGAGAATCATTAGGAAGTGGAATAAATCTCATAGGAATTAGGATGAAGAAGCTATCACACTTTCAAATCAGTGATCCCAGCTTTTCCTGTTTGGGAATATGACAACTTCTTTGTCATTCTAATCAAACCAGGAAGAATCGATGTAAGAAGCTTGATTTTGATACATGTAGTGGAGAATCACTAGTAAGTGGAAAAATCTCACAGGAGTTAGGATGAAGAAGCTATCCCACTTTCAAATCAGGTGATCCCAGCCTGTTTGGGAATATGACAACTTTGTCATTCTAATCAAACCAGGAAGAATCACATGTAAGAAGCTTGATTTTGATACATAAAGTAGTGGAGAATCATTAGGAAGTGGAATAAATCTCATAGGAGTTAGGATGAAGAAGCTATCCCACTTTCAAATCAGGTGATCCCAGTTTTCCTGTTTGGGAATATGACAACTTTGTCATTCTAATCAAACCAGGAAGAATCACGATGTAAGAAGCTTGATTTTGATACATAAAGTAGTGGAGAATCATTAGGAAGTGGAATAAATCTCATAGGAATTAGGATGAAGAAGCTATCACACTTTCAAATCGTGATCCCAGCCTGTTTGGGAATATGACAACTTTGTCATTCTAATCAAACCAGGAAGAATCGCTGTAAGAAGCTTGATTTTGATACATAAAGTAGTGGAGAATCACTAGTAAGTGGAAAAATCTCACAGGAGTTAGGATGAAGAAGCTATCCCACTTTCAAATCGTGATCCCAGCCTGTTTGGGAATATGACAACTTCTTTGTCATTCTAATCAAACCAGGAAGAATCACATGTAAGAAGCTTGATTTTGATACATAAAGTAGTGGAGAATCATTAGGAAGTGGAATAAATCTCATAGGAATTAGGATGAAGAAGCTATCACACTTTCAAATCGTGATCCCAGCCTGTTTGGGAATATGACAACTTCTTTGTCATTCTAATCAAACCAGGATGAATCGCGATGTAAGAAGCTTGATTTTGATACAAAGTAGTGGAGAATCATTAAGAAGTGGAATAAATCTCATAGGAGTTAGGATGAAGAAGCTATCCCACTTTCAAATCGTGATCCCAGCTCTGTTTGGGAATATGACAACTTCTTTGTCATTCTAATCAAACCAGGAAGAATCGCGATGTAAGAAGCTTGATTTTGATACATAAAGTAGTGGAGAATCATTAGGAAGTGGAATAAATCTCATAGGAATTAGGATGAAGAAGCTATCACACTTTCAAATCGTGATCCCAGCCTGTTTGGGAATATGACAACTTCTTTGTCATTCTAATCAAACCAGGATGAATCACATGTAAGAAGCTTGATTTTGATACATAAAGTAGTGGAGAATCATTAGGAAGTGGAATAAATCTCATAGGAGTTAGGATGAAGAAGCTATCCCACTTTCAAATCAGTGATCCCAGCCTGTTTGGGAATATGACAACTTCTTTGTCATTCAAATCAAACCAGGAAGAATCAGCATGTAAGAAGCTTGATTTTGATACATAAAGTAGTGGATAATCACCAAGAAGTTTATTAAATCTCATAGGAGTTAGGATGAAGAACCTATCCCACTTTCAAATCGTGATCCCAGCTCCTGTTTGGGAATATGACAACTTCATTGTCATTCTAATCAAACCAGGAAGAATCGCGGATGTAAGAAGCTTGATTTTGATACATAAAGTAGTGGAGAATCACTAGTAAGTGGAAAAATCTCACAGGAGTTAGGATGAAGAAGCTATCCCACTTTCAAATCAGGTGATCCCAGTTTTCCTGTTTGGGAATATGACAACTTTGTCATTCTAATCAAACCAGGATGAATCGCATGTAAGAAGCTTGATTTTGATACATAAAGTAGTGGAGAATCATTAGGAAGTGGAATAAATCTCATAGGAGTTAGGATGAAGAAGCTATCCCACTTTCAAATCGTGATCCCAGCCTGTTTGGGAATATGACAACTTCTTTGTCATTCAAATCAAACCAGGATGAATCGCGATGTAAGAAGCTTGATTTTGATACATAAAGTAGTGGATAATCACCAAGAAGTTTATTAAATCTCATAGGAGTTAGGATGAAGAAGCTATCCCACTTTCAAATCAGGTGATCCCAGTTTTCCTGTTTGGGAATATGACAACTTCATTGTCATTCTAATCAAACCAGGAAGAATCACATGTAAGAAGCTTGATTTTGATACATAAAGTAGTGGAGAATCATTAGAAGTGGAATAAATCTCATAGGAATTAGGATGAAGAAGCTATCACACTTTCAAATCAGTGATCCCAGCCTCTGTTTGGGAATATGACAACTTCTTTGTCATTCTAATCAAACCAGGATGAATCGCGATGTAAGAAGCTTGATTTTGATACATAAAGTAGTGGAGAATCATTAGGAAGTGGAATAAATCTCATAGGAGTTAGGATGAAGAAGCTATCCCACTTTCAAATCAGTGATCCCAGCTTCCTGTTTGGGAATATGACAACTTCTTTATCATTCTAATCAAACCAGGAAGAATGTGATGTAAGAAGCTTGATTTTGATACATAAAGTAGTGGAGAATCATTAGAAGTGGAAAAATCTCATAGGAGTTAGATGAAGAAGCTATCCCACTTTCAAATCAGGTGATCCCAGTTTTCCTGTTTGGGAATATGACAACTTCTTTGTCATCCTAATCAAAACAGGAAGAATCGCGATGTAAGAAGCTTGATTTTGATACATAAAGTAGTGGAGAATCATTAGGAAGTGGAATAAATCTCATAGGAGTTAGGATGAAGCTATCCCACTTTCAAATCGTGATCCCAGCCTGTTTGGGAATATGACAACTTCTTTGTCATTCTAATCAAACCAGGAAGAATCACATGTAAGAAGCTTGATTTTGATACATAAAGTAGTGGAGAATCATTAGGAAGTGGAATAAATCTCATAGGAGTTAGGATGAAGAAGCTATCCCACTTTCAAATCGTGATCCCAGTTTTCCTGTTTGGGAATATGACAACTTTGTCATTCTAATCAAACCAGGAAGAATCGCGATGTAAGAAGCTTGATTTTGATACAAAGTAGTGGAGAATCATTAGGAAGTGGAAAAAATCTCACAGGAGTTAGGATGAAGAAGCTATCCCACTTTCAAATCAGTGATCCCAGCCTCTGTTTGGGAATATGACAACTTCTTTGTCATCCTAATCAAAACAGGAAGAATCATGATGTAAGAAGCTTGATTTTGATACATAAAGTAGTGGAGAATCATTAGGAAGTGGAATAAATCTCATAGGAGTTAGGATGAAGAAGCTATCCCACTTTCAAATCGTGATCCCAGCCTGTTTGGGAATATGACAACTTCTTTGTCATTCTAATCAAACCAGGAAGAATCACATGTAAGAAGCTTGATTTTGATACATAAAGTAGTGGAGAATCATTAGGAAGTGGAATAAATCTCATAGGAATTAGGATGAAGAAGCTATCACACTTTCAAATCAGGTGATCCCAGCTCTGTTTGGGAATATGACAACTTCTTTGTCATTCTAATCAAAACAGGAAGAATCGCGATGTAAGAAGCTTGATTTTGATACATAAAGTAGTGGAGAATCACTAGTAAGTGGAATAAATCTCAGGAGTTAGGATGAAGAAGCTATCCCACTTTCAAATCAGGTGATCCCAGCCTGTTTGGGAATATGACAACTTCTTTGTCATTCTAATCAAAACAGGAAGAATCGCCATGTAAGAAGCTTGATTTTGATACATAAAGTAGTGGAGAATCATTAGAAGTGGAATAAATCTCATAGGAGTTAGGATGAAGAAGCTATCCCACTTTCAAATCGTGATCCCAGCTTTTCCTGTTTGGGAATATGACAACTTCTTTGTCATTCTAATCAAACCAGGAAGAATCACATGTAAGAAGCTTGATTTTGATACATAAAGTAGTGGAGAATCATTAGGAAGTGGAATAAATCTCATAGGAATTAGGATGAAGAAGCTATCACACTTTCAAATCAGGTGATCCCAGCCTGTTTGGGAATATGACAACTTCTTTGTCATTCTAATCAAACCAGGATGAATCACATGTAAGAAGCTTGATTTTGATACATAAAGTAGTGGAGAATCATTAGGAAGTGGAATAAATCATAGGAGTTAGGATGAAGAAGCTATCCCACTTTCAAATCAGGTGATCCCAGTTTTCCTGTTTGGGAATATGACAACTTCTTTGTCATTCTAATCAAACCAGGAAGAATCGCGATGTAAGAAGCTTGATTTTGATACATAAAGTAGTGGAGAATCATTAGGAAGTGGAATAAATCTCATAGGAATTAGGATGAAGAAGCTATCACACTTTCAAATCAGGTGATCCCAGTTTTCCTGTTTGGGAATATGACAACTTCTTTGTCATTCTAATCAAACCAGGATGAATCGCGATGTAAGAAGTTTGATTTTGATACATAAAGTAGTGGAGAATCATTAGGAAGTGGAATAAATCTCATAGGAGTTAGGATGAAGAAGCTATCCCACTTTCAAATCAGGTGATCCCAGTTTTCCTGTTTGGGAATATGACAACTTCTTTGTCATTCAAATCAAACCAGGATGAATCGCGATGTAAGAAGCTTGATTTTGATACATAAAGTAGTGGATAATCACCAAGAAGTTTATTAAATCTCATAGGAATTAGGATGAAGAAGCTATCCCACTTTCAAATCGTGATCCCAGCCTGCTTGGGAATATGACAACTTCTTTATCATTCTAATCAAACCAGGAAGAATCGCGATGTAAGAAGCTTGATTTTGATACATAAAGTAGTGGAGAATCATTAGGAAGTGGAAAAAATCTCACAGGAGTTAGGATGAAGAAGCTATCCCACTTTCAAATCAGGTGATCCCAGTTTTCCTGTTTGGGAATATGACAACTTCATTGTCATTCTAATCAAACCAGGAAGAATCGCGATGTAAGAAGCTTGATTTTGATACATAAAGTAGTGGAGAATCATTAGGAAGTGGAATAAATCTCATAGGAATTAGGATGAAGAAGCTATCACACTTTCAAATCAGGTGATCCCAGTTTTCCTGTTTGGGAATATGACAACTTTGTCATTCTAATCAAACCAGGATGAATCATGATGTAAGAAGCTTGATTTTGATACATAAAGTAGTGGATAATCACCAAGAAGTTTATTAAATCTCATAGGAGTTAGGATGAAGAACCTATCCCACTTTCAAATCGTGATCCCAGCTTCCTGTTTGGGAATATGACAACTTCTTTGTCATTCTAATCAAACCAGGAAGAATCGATGTAAGAAGCTTGATTTTGATACATAAAGTAGTGGAGAATCATTAGGAAGTGGAAAAATCTCACAGGAGTTAGGATGAAGAAGCTATCCCACTTTCAAATCAGGTGATCCCAGTTTTCCTGTTTGGGAATATGACAACTTCATTGTCATTCTAATCAAACCAGGAAGAATCGCGATGTAAGAAGCTTGATTTTGATACATAAAGTAGTGGAGAATCATTAGGAAGTGGAATAAATCTCATAGGAATTAGGATGAAGAAGCTATCACACTTTCAAATCAGGTGATCCCAGTTTTCCTGTTTGGGAATATGACAACTTCTTTGTCATTCTAATCAAACCAGGATGAATCGCGATGTAAGAAGCTTGATTTTGATACATAAAGTAGTGGATAATCACCAAGAAGTTTATTAAATCTCATAGGAGTTAGGATGAAGAACCTATCCCACTTTCAAATCAGGTGATCCCAGCCTTGTTTGGGAATATGACAACTTCTTTGTCATTCTAATCAAACCAGGAAGAATCACATGTAAGAAGCTTGATTTTGATACATAAAGTAGTGGAGAATCACTAGTAAGTGGAAAAATCTCACAGGAGTTAGGATGAAGAAGCTATCCCACTTTCAAATCAGGTGATCCCAGTTTTCCTGTTTGGGAATATGACAACTTCTTTGTCATCCTAATCAAAACAGGAAGAATCGCGATGTAAGAAGCTTGATTTTGATACATAAAGTAGTGGAGAATCATTAGGAAGTGGAATAAATCTCATAGGAGTTAGGATGAAGAAGCTATCACACTTTCAAATCAGGTGATCCCAGCTCCTGTTTGGGAATATGACAACTTCTTTGTCATTCTAATCAAACCAGGAAGAATCGCGATGTAAGAAGCTTGATTTTGATACATAAAGTAGTGGAGAATCATTAGGAAGTGGAATAAATCTCATAGGAATTAGGATGAAGAAGCTATCCACTTTCAAATCAGGTGATCCCAGTTTTCCTGTTTGGGAATATGACAACTTCTTTGTCATTCTAATCAAACCAGGAAGAATCGCATGTAAGAAGCTTGATTTTGATACATAAAGTAGTGGAGAATCACTAGAAGTGGAAAAATCTCATAGGAGTTAGGATGAAGAAGCTATCACACTTTCAAATCAGGTGATCCCAGTTTTCTGTTTGGGAATATGACAACTTTGTCATTCTAATCAAAACAGGAAGAATCGCCATGTAAAAAGCTTGATTTTGATACATAAAGTAGTGGAGAATCATTAGGAAGTGGAATAAATCTCATAGGAGTTAGGATGAAGAAGCTATCCCACTTTCAAATCAGGTGATCCCAGTTTTCCTGTTTGGGAATATGACAACTTTGTCATTCTAATCAAACCAGGAAGAATCACATGTAAGAAGCTTGATTTTGATACATAAAGTAGTGGAGAATCATTAGGAAGTGGAATAAATCTCATAGGAATTAGGATGAAGAAGCTATCACACTTTTAAATCAGGTGATCCCAGTTTTCCTGTTTGGGAATATGACAACTTCTTTGTCATTCTAATCAAACCAGGAAGAATCGCCATGTAAGAAGCTTGATTTTGATACATAAAGTAGTGGAGAATCATTAGGAAGTGGAATAAATCTCATAGGAGTTAGGATGAAGAAGCTATCCCACTTTCAAATCGTGATCCCAGCCTGTTTGGGAATATGACAACTTTGTCATTCTAATCAAACCAGGAAGAATCGCGATGTAAGAAGCTTGATTTTGATACATAAAGTAGTGGATAATCACCAAGAAGTTTATTAAATCTCATAGGAGTTAGGATGAAGAAGCTATCCCACTTTCAAATCAGGTGATCCCAGTTTTCCTGTTTGGGAATATGACAACTTCTTTGTCATTCTAATCAAACCAGGAAGAATCACGATGTAAGAAGCTTGATTTTGATACATAAAGTAGTGGAGAATCACTAGTAAGTGGAAAAAATCTCACAGGAGTTAGGATGAAGAAGCTATCCCACTTTCAAATCAGGTGATCCCAGTTTTCCTGTTTGGGAATATGACAACTTCTTTGTCATTCTAATCAAAACAGGAAGAATCGTGATGTAAGAAGCTTGATTTTGATACATAAAGTAGTGGAGAATCATTAGGAAGTGGAATAAATCTCATAGGAGTTAGGATGAAGAAGCTATCACACTTTCAAATCAGGTGATCCCAGTTTTCCTGTTTGGGAATATGACAACTTCTTTGTCATTCTAATCAAACCAGGAAGAATCGCGATGTAAGAAGCTTGATTTTGATACATAAAGTAGTGGAGAATCATTAGGAAGTGGAATAAATCTCATAGGAATTAGGATGAAGAAGCTATCACACTTTCAAATCAGGTGATCCCAGTTTTCCTGTTTGGGAATATGACAACTTCTTTGTCATTCTAATCAAACCAGGAAGAATCGCGATGTAAGAAGCTTGATTTTGATACATAAAGTAGTGGAGAATCACTAGTAAGTGGAAAAATCTCATAGGAGTTAGGATGAAGAAGCTATCCCACTTTCAAATCGTGATCCCAGCCTCTGTTTGGGAATATGACAACTTCTTTGTCATTCTAATCAAAACAGGAAGAATCGCCATGTAAAAAGCTTGATTTTGATACATAAAGTAGTGGAGAATCATTAGGAAGTGGAATAAATCTCATAGGAGTTAGGATGAAGAAGCTATCCCACTTTCAAATCAGGTGATCCCAGTTTTCCTGTTTGGGAATATGACAACTTCTTTGTCATTCTAATCAAACCAGGAAGAATCACGATGTAAGAAGCTTGATTTTGATACATAAAGTAGTGGAGAATCATTAGGAAGTGGAATAAATCTCATAGGAGTTAGGATGAAGAAGCTATCCCACTTTCAAATCAGGTGATCCCAGTTTTCCTGTTTGGGAATATGACAACTTTTTTGTCATTCTAATCAAACCAGGAAGAATCATGATGTAAGAAGCTTGATTTTGATACATAAAGTAGTGGAGAATCATTAGAAGTGGAATAAATCTCATAGGAATTAGGATGAAGAAGCTATCACACTTTCAAATCGTGATCCCAGTTTTCTGTTTGGGAATATGACAACTTCTTTGTCATTCTAATCAAACCAGGAAGAATCACATAAGAAGCTTGATTTTGATACATAAAGTAGTGGAGAATCATTAGGAAGTGGAATAAATCTCAAAGGAATTAGGATGAAGAAGCTATCACACTTTCAAATCGTGATCCCAGCCTGTTTGGGAATATGACAACTTCTTTGTCATTCTAATCAAACCAGGATGAATCGCGATGTAAGAAGCTTGATTTTGATACATAAAGTAGTGGAGAATCATTAGGAAGTGGAATAAATCTCATAGGAGTTAGGATGAAGAAGCTATCCCACTTTCAAATCAGGTGATCCCAGTTTTCCTGTTTGGGAATATGACAACTTTGTCATTCAAATCAAACCAGGATGAATCACGATGTAAGAAGCTTGATTTTGATACATAAAGTAGTGGATAATCACCAAGAAGTTTATTAAATCTCATAGGAGTTAGGATGAAGAACCTATCCCACTTTCAAATCAGGTGATCCCAGTTTTCCTGTTTGGGAATATGACAACTTCTTTGTCATTCTAATCAAACCAGGAAGAATCGTGATGTAAGAAGCTTGATTTTGATACATAAAGTAGTGGAGAATCACTAGTAAGTGGAAAAAATCTCACAGGAGTTAGGATGAAGAAGCTATCCCACTTTCAAATCAGGTGATCCCAGTTTTCCTGTTTGGGAATATGACAACTTCTTTGTCATTCTAATCAAACCAGGAAGAATCGCGATGTAAGAAGCTTGATTTTGATACATAAAGTAGTGGAGAATCATTAGGAAGTGGAATAAATCTCATAGGAGTTAGATGAAGAAGCTATCCCACTTTCAAATCAGGTGATCCCAGCCTGTTTGGGAATATGACAACTTTGTCATTCTAATCAAACCAGGAAGAATCACATGTAAGAAGCTTGATTTTGATACATAAAGTAGTGGAGAATCATTAGGAAGTGGAATAAATCTCATAGGAGTTAGGATGAAGAAGCTATCCCACTTTCAAATCAGGTGATCCCAGCCTCTGTTTGGGAATATGACAACTTTGTCATTCTAATCAAACCAGGAAGAATCGCCATGTAAAAAGCTTGATTTTGATACATAAAGTAGTGGAGAATCATTAGGAAGTGGAATAAATCTCATAGGAGTTAGATGAAGAAGCTATCCCACTTTCAAATCGTGATCCCAGCTCCTGTTTGGGAATATGACAACTTCTTTGTCATTCTAATCAAAACAGGAAGAATCGCCATGTAAGAAGCTTGATTTTGATACATAAAGTAGTGGAGAATCATTAGAAGTGGAATAAATCTCATAGGAGTTGGGATGAAGAAGCTATCCCACTTTCAAATCAGTGATCCCAGCTTCCTGTTTGGGAATATGACAACTTTGTCATTCTAATCAAAACAGGAAGAATCGCCATGTAAAAAGCTTGATTTTGATACATAAAGTAGTGGAGAATCATTAGGAAGTGGAATAAATCTCATAGGAGTTAGGATGAAGAAGTTATCCCACTTTCAAATCAGGTGATCCCAGCCTGCTTGGGAATATGACAACTTTGTCATTCTAATCAAACCAGGAAGAATCACATGTAAGAAGCTTGATTTTGATACATAAAGTAGTGGAGAATCATTAGGAAGTGGAATAAATCTCATAGGAGTTAGGATGAAGAAGCTATCCCACTTTCAAATCGTGATCCCAGCCTGTTTGGGAATATGACAACTCTTTGTCATTCTAATCAAAACAGGAAGAATCGCCATGTAAAAAGCTTGATTTTGATACATAAAGCAGTGGAGAATCACCAAGAAGTGGAATAAATCTCATAGGAGTTAGGATGAAGAAGCTATCCCACTTTCAAATCAGGTGATCCCAGCCTGTTTGGGAATATGACAACTTCTTTGTCATTCTAATCAAACCAGGAAGAATCGCGATGTAAGAAGCTTGATTTTGATACATAAAGTAGTGGAGAATCATTAGGAAGTGGAATAAATCTCATAGGAGTTAGGATGAAGAAGCTATCACACTTTCAAATCGTGATCCCAGCTCCTGTTTGGGAATATGACAACTTCTTTGTCATTCTAATCAAACCAGGAAGAATCGATGTAAGAAGCTTGATTTTGATACATAAAGTAGTGGAGAATCATTAGAAGTGGAATAAATCTCAAAGGAATTAGGATGAAGAAGCTATCACACTTTCAAATCAGGTGATCCCAGCTTTCCTGTTTGGGAATATGACAACTTCTTTGTCATTCTAATCAAACCAGGATGAATCACGATGTAAGAAGCTTGATTTTGATACATAAAGTAGTGGAGAATCATTAGGAAGTGGAATAAATCTCATAGGAGTTAGGATGAAGAAGCTATCCCACTTTCAAATCAGGTGATCCCAGTTTTCCTGTTTGGGAATATGACAACTTCTTTGTCATTCAAATCAAACCAGGATGAATCATGATGTAAGAAGCTTGATTTTGATACATAAAGTAGTGGAGAATCATTAGGAAGTGGAATAAATCTCATAGGAATTAGGATGAAGAAGCTATCACACTTTCAAATCGTGATCCCAGCCTGTTTGGGAATATGACAACTTCTTTGTCATTCTAATCAAACCAGGATGAATCACGATGTAAGAAGCTTGATTTTGATACATAAAGTAGTGGAGAATCATTAGGAAGTGGAATAAATCTCAAAGGAATTAGGATGAAGAAGCTATCACACTTTCAAATCAGGTGATCCCAGTTTTCCTGTTTGGGAATATGACAACTTCTTTGTCATTCTAATCAAACCAGGATGAATCGCGATGTAAGAAGCTTGATTTTGATACATAAAGTAGTGGAGAATCATTAGGAAGTGGAATAAATCTCATAGGAGTTAGGATGAAGAAGCTATCCCACTTTCAAATCAGGTGATTCCAGTTTTCCTGTTTGGGAATATGACAACTTCTTTGTCATTCAAATCAAACCAGGATGAATCGCGATGTAAGAAGCTTGATTTTGATACATAAAGTAGTGGATAATCACCAAGAAGTTTATTAAATCTCATAGGAGTTAGGATGAAGAACCTATCCCACTTTCAAATCAGGTGATCCCAGTTTTCCTGTTTGGGAATATGACAACTTCATTGTCATTCTAATCAAACCAGGAAGAATCGCGATGTAAGAAGCTTGATTTTGATACATAAAGTAGTGGAGAATCACTAGTAAGTGGAAAAAATCTCACAGGAGTTAGGATGAAGAAGCTATCCCACTTTCAAATCAGGTGATCCCAGTTTTCCTGTTTGGGAATATGACAACTTCTTTGTCATTCTAATCAAACCAGGATGAATCACGATGTAAGAAGCTTGATTTTGATACATAAAGTAGTGGAGAATCATTAGGAAGTGGAATAAATCTCATAGGAGTTAGGATGAAGAAGCTATCACACTTTCAAATCAGGTGATCCCAGTTTTCCTGTTTGGGAATATGACAACTTCTTTGTCATTCTAATCAAACCAGGAAGAATCGCGATGTAAGAAGCTTGATTTTGATACATAAAGTATACACTTTTGTGTATGTGGAGTGATGAATAAATATCAAGAGATGATTAGTGTAGTTTGTATGAGATTTGGAGATTAAGAGAGACTAAGAGAATAAAGAACAAGAGAGAATACTCAAAACTCCATTAATTGATTCAGATGAGAGATTACAAGCTATAAAGAGATTACAATCATGTCTAGGTTCAGTGTATTCAATCTAGACCTATAAGCATGTGAAGTCAATAGAAATACTAGGCTGAGATGCTTCACATGCTTGGACAGGCTGTCACTTGCTGTAAAGATACTTATCCTTTCCAGCCAAGAGAAACCTTATCCCTTACCCTCCTTGGACGAGTTTCAACTCCTCTCTTCACCAAGTTACCTTCTCATCACTTCAGGTAACTTCCCAAGTAGTTACTGTGGTTAAAATAAAGTTACCACAGTAAAACTCTAAAGTTACTGTCTCAGCCTCAACACTCTATTGAACCTCAAAGCTTCATCTCTTCACTTCTTGGTCTTCTTCTCAACACTCCCCCTCAAGCTTGACCATGTGAAACAAGTCAAGCTTGGAAACCATGAAGACCTCCCTCATTAAAAACCTCACCAAAGAGAACCTATTGGGATAAAACTTTGATGAGGGAAAAAGAGTGGAGACTCCATGGTTAAGGGGCTCAGCTCCTGGGAGTAAGATCAATGAGTCCAAGCCTGGATAGTATGGACTCCATTGTCTTCAATCTCGCTGCCTTGGTAAACACATCTGCAAGCTGATCTTCACTCCTTGTATAACATGGCAGAATCACTCCTAAGATAATCATCTGCCTCACCTTATGACAATCCACCTCTATGTGCTTTGTTCTCTCATGGAACACTGAGTTGGAGGCAATGTGGATAGCTGCTTGATTGTCACAATGCATAGTCATAGGAGTACTCTGCTCAATCTCTAGATGCTTCAAGATCCCCTTGATCCACACCAACTCGTTTGTCAGCTTCAACATGGCTCTATACTCAGCTTCAGCACTTGAACAAGAGATAACCTTTTGCTTCTTACTCTTCCAAGTAACCAAGTTCCCTCCAATGAATGTACAATACCCAGTAGTTGATCTCCTGTCCACTCTATCTCCTGCCCAATCAGCATCACAATATCCAACCACTTCTGTACTGCCATTTCAACCCATCCAAACTCCTTGACCAGGCGTGCCACTCAAATACTTCAGTATCCTATCAACCATCTTCCAATGATGTACCTTTATGCCTGCATATGCTGACTTACTTGATTCACAGCAAAACATATATCAGGTCTGGTGATAGTCAAGTAGATCAGTTTGCCAACCATCTTCCTATACAGCTTAGCATCCTCAAACAACTGCTTCTCTTCAACCTCCCCCTCACGCAAAACCTTATACCCCTCCTCAAGAGGTGTCTTTGCTACCTTTCCTCCAAGTACATCAGTCTCCTTCAGCATATCCATTGTATACTTCCTTTGAGACATAAACAAACCCTCCTTGGATCTGCATATCTCAATCCCCAAGAAATACTTCATCTCTCCCAAGTCTTTGATATCAAACACAGACTTGAGGAACTCTTTAGTGGCTTTAAACCCAGCCTTATCACTCCCTGTGATAATCAAATCATCCACATATACCAGTATCACAATGATCCCTGATGGAGTAACCAAAGTGAAGAGTGTATGATCCAGTTCAGACTTCCTGAATCCTCTCCCATTCAGAGTTGTACTCAGCTTCCTGTACCAAGCTCTAGGAGACTGCTTAAGCCCATATATTGCCTTCTTCAATCTCAAAACATTTCCTGGTTTTACTAGATGCTCAAGACCAGGAGGGGGAAGCATGTATACCTCATCTTCTAGCTCACCTTGTAAGAAAGCATTCTTCACATCCATCTGCCACAAATCCCACTCCAAGTTTGTTGCAATGGATAACACAATCCGAACTGTGTGTAGCTTAGCTACTGGTGCAAAGGTATCAATGTAATCCTTGTTGAGATGAGCTGAGTATATGGGTATGAAGAGATAAGGAGTTGAAGAGAAGAGGAGATGAAGTACTTAGGGAAGTTTGGGAGAGTATGGTACGGCTGGCCGCATATACCGCATAAGGCCGCATAAGCCGTACTCATCCAAACCTCAACCAAAACTTACCATACCCTATCCAAGTGAGACGGTAACTAAGGAGGAGTGACTTGGGTAGCTTAGGGAGTTGGATCAGACCGTTGAGAGGATAAGGCAAGAGCGTGCCAGGCTGGAACAGGCTGTAAAGAGCTGAAGCATGTGAGCCATCCTGACCAATCATTCAAAAGGCGCCCCTTGACTCCACACGGTTCAATAGTGCCCATTTCCCTTCTTGTAAACCCTTGTGTCTCTCCTATAAATATGTAACCTCACTCATTAGTAAAATCAAGCAAGTTTTGAGTCTTTCTCTTAGTCTTTAATCTCAATGGTTCCATATTAGACTCATAATCTCATTTCATACTCTAATCTTCTCTAAATCGATTCTAGTCTTTCCTAAACACTCAGATTACTCTAAACATTACTAAAACTCATATGGTATCAGAGCCAGGTTAGTGAGAACCTGAGTTCGTGTTAGGCTCTTTGGAGATTCAAGATTGAAGCTTTAAAGAGTTTGGTTGGTGTTCTTGTGTTCTTGGGAAGTTCCGGGTATTGTCCGAGTTCAAAGACTAGTTTTTAGTGTGTTGCTGAAGCTGTGAGGTTGAAGACCAAGGCAGTGAGTGTTCTTACAAGTCTCTTAACTCAAGATCCAGTTTGTGAAGTCTAGAGAAGTCATCGTTCATCATGGAAAGTGGTATGAACATGAACATGAAGGTGGCGGTTTGCTTCAAGGGAACCAACTACTTGGTGTGGTCTCGGATGGTGAGAACCACGGTGGGAAGCAAAGGGCTTTGAAGCACATCACGCCAGGAGAAGCTCCAAAGCTCATCACCCAAGGAGAAACTGAAGGAGAAGCCGCAGCAAAGCGAAGAGAAGTGGCATCAGGAGGACATGTTGGTGATGTCAGTGCTGCATGCTTCACTTGAGCCGGCGATTCTAGATGCATACAGCTACTGTGAATCAGCTAAAGAGCTGTGGGATACGTTGAAGAAGGTGTATGGGAATACATCAAACCTGAGCCGTGTGTTTGAGGTGAAGCAGGCTATAAACAACTTGGTACAAGAGGATATGGAGTTCACCAAGCATCTAGGGAGGTTCAGAACACTCTGGTCCGAGCTGGAGATGTTGAGGCCAAGCACTACAGATGCAGATGAGCTCAACAAAAGAAGAGAGCAAGATAAGGTCTTTGGGCTACTCCTCACCATGAACTGCTTACAATGGTCTTATCCAACACTTGCTTAGAGAGGACACACTACCTGATCTTGAAGAAGTGTGCGCAAGGATTCAGAAGGAACAAGGCTCTATTGGGTTGTTTGGAAAGAAAGGAGAGCTATCTCTCGTGAATCAAGCAACTCAAGAGGAGGGAGGGGAAGCTCCACAAGCACACAAGGCTGCGCATGGGAAGTATGATGAGAGGAGGTTCAATGGGAACTGTGATCACTGCAAGAAGCATGGCCACAAGAAGAGCCAATGCTGGATACTTCATCCACATCTCAAGCCGCAAAGTTTATGAAGGACAGAGAGGCAAGGGCTAATGTCTCAGATGGAGCAAGCGCAGTGGAGCAGGTACTAGCAAAGGGAAGGAGATAGATGGATGTGAAGCAGGTGATGGGAAGTCTCTTGTAGCCTACACTGGAGCCCCAAGCAACCGTGGGAACTATGATAAAGAGTATCTAAGGAAATCCGACCTGGATGCTCTCATTAAGCTCTTCAAGGAGCATGGTAACCTTTTTGGGTATTCCTTTGGGGCTAGGGCTATAGGGAATGATGAGAATCCAACTAGAATTGATAGGATGCATGAAAGTGTGATAGAGATAATCAACCAATCTAGAACGGCTAGTTTTGCTAGGAATGATCATGCATTCAAACCATCTAGTATCCTTGCTCATATTGCTAGTTCACATACCATTAAGCCTTTAGTAGTTGATTCTGGTGCATCTCATCATATGATAAGTGACACTAGTTTGATTAAAAACATTGTACCAATGAATGGAAATGTGATGATAGCTAATGGAGATAAGATACCTATTAGAGGAATAGGAAGTCTTAAACTGTTTGATAAGGAAACTAAAGCCTTTTATATGCCTGAATTTACTTCAAACTTGTTATCTGTTAAGAAATGTGCTACTGATTTGCAATGTAATGTCATATTCAGTCCTAATGATGTGAAGTTTCAGGATATTAAAAGCAGCAAGATGATTGGAAAGGGAGTGACTAAAGGAGAATTGTATTTACTTGAAGATCTTGCTCCTGTTTCTAGTTATAGCTGCTCGTGTACTTCTGTTTCTGGTTCTAGTTTAAGTAAAAATGCATTGTGGCATGCTAGATTAGGACACCCTCATAATAAGGCTTTAAAACTGATGTTGCCAGGTGTTTCCTTTGAGAATAATGATTGTGAAGCTTGTATTTTAGGCAAGCATTGTAAGACTGTCTTTACTAAATCTACTACAGTTTATGAGAAGTGTTTTGATTTGATTCATTCTGATGTTTGGACTGCTCCTTGCTTATCTAGAGACAATCAAAAGTATTATGTAACCTTCATTGATGAAAAATCCAAATACACCTGGTTAACCTTAATCCCAACCAAAGATAGGGTACTTGATGCATTTAAGAACTTTCAATCATATGTGACTAACCATTATAATGCCAAGATAAAGATTTTCAGGTCAGATAATGGAGGAGAGTACACGGGACAAGCATTCAAGCTCCACCTATCTCAGCATGGAATCCTACATCAGACAAGCTGTCCCTATACTCCACAACAGAATGGTGTGGCTGAGAGAAAGAATAGGCATCTGATGGAAGTGGCCAGGTCCATGATGTTTCAAACCAATGTACCCAAGAAGTTCTGGAGTGATGCAGTCACTACAGCTTGTTATCTCATCAACAGAACACCAACTCTGATTCTGCAAGGGTTATCACCATTTGAGGTATTGAACCGATACAAGCCCTCATTGGAACATATGAAGATCTTTGGGTGTTTATGTTTTGTGATGGTACCGGGAGAATTAAGAAACAAGCTTGAAGCTAGGAGCTCCAAGGCAATGTTTGTTGGATACTCATCAAGTCAGAAAGGATACAAGTGCTAGGACCCTAACACAAGGAGAGTGTTAGTATCTAGAGAAGTGAAGTTTGTGGAAGAAAAAGGATATTATGAGGAGCAGATTCAAGAAGATTTGAAAGATCTCACTTCAGATAGAGCTGCAACCTTGAGGATAATACTAGAAGGACTTGGAATCAATATGGATCAAGAACAGCAAGAAGTAAGAGGCACTATACCAATACCGAATCATCAGACGTCCAATCTTGAACATGAGGGGGGGAATGGAACAGAAACTCAAACTCAAAGTCATGAAGAGAGTTCTGGTTCTCATGATCAAGCTGTGGAGTCAAATGATCAACAAGAAGGAGCTGAAGCAAGTCAGCTAAGGGATGAAGGAGCTGAAGCAAGTCAGCCAAGAGAAGAAGTACACAAGAAGATGTACAAGACATGGAGTTACCGCACAAGAAGGGCCAGTGTTGAGAAGAAGTACAAGGCTGAGAAAGGATCCTTCCAGTTGGGTAAACACGAGTGTACTACAATGCCCAAGCTGTGGAGCATCCTACTCAGGCCGTGTGTTCTTTCTCTCAATATCCAGAAGCACATTGTGCATTCATGGTAAACTTAGAGAAGAATCACATTCCAAGAAGCTATGAAGAGGCAATGGAGGATAAGGAATGGAAGGAATCAGTAGGAGCTGAGGCAGGAGCTATGATAAAGAATGATACATGGTTTGAAAGTGAACTACCAAAAGGGAAGAAGGCAGTATCTAGTAAATGGATCTTCACAATCAAATACAAAGCTGATGGACAGATTGAGAGGAAGAAGACTAGATTAGTAGCAAGAGGGTTCACTCAAACATATGGAGAGGATTACATTGAGACATTTGCACCAGTAGCCAAGTTACATACCATTAGAATTGTACTAAGCTTGGCAGTTAACCTTGGATGGGAATTGTGGCAAATGGATGTGAAGAATGCATTCTTAAAAGGAGAACTTGAGGATGAAGTCTACATGTATCCTCCACCAGGTCTTGAACATCTAGTGAAGAGAGGGAATGTACTGAGGCTAAAGAAGGCTATCTATGGATTGAAACAATCACCAAGAGCATGGTACAACAAGTTGAGCACAACTCTGAACAGCGAGGTTTTAAGAAGTCTGAATTGGACCATACTCTCTTTACCCTCACTACACCCTCAGGTATGGTTGCTCTCCTTGTGTATGTGGATGATATCATTATCACAGGAAGTGATAAGGAAGGTATCAAAGCAACCAAAGAGTTTCTTAAATCTATGTTTGAAATCAAAGACTTGGGAGAAATGAAATACTTTCTTGGAATTGAGATTTGTAGATCCAAGGAAGGTTTATTCATGTCCCAAAGGAAGTATACACTTGATCTTTTGAAAGATGCAGGTGCTTATGGAGGCAAGACAGCAAGGATGCCCATGGAGGATGGCTACAAAGTACCAAGAGAGGGGGAGATTGAAGACAGCAAGCCATTTCATGATCCTAAACTCTATAGAAAACTTGTTGGCAAATTGATTTATCTTACCATTACAAGGCCTGATATATGCTTTGCTGTGAATCAGGTGAGTCAACACATGCAGCTTCCAAAGGAACATCATTGGCGCATGGTGGAGAGGCTGTTGATGTATCTGAATGGCTCGCCGGATCAAGGAGTATGGATGGGGTGCAATGGAAGCACTGAAGTGGTGGGCTATTGTGATGCAGATTGGGCAGGAGATAGAGCTGACAGGAGATCAACAACCGGTTATTGCACATTCATTGGAGGCAACTTGGTGACTTGGAAGAGTAAGAAACAGAAGGTGGTGTCATGCTCAAGTGCAGAAGCTGAGTATAGAGCTATGCTGAAGCTTACAAATGAGCTAGTTTGGATCAAGGGCATCTTGAAGCATTTGGAGATAGAACAAGCCACTCCAATGACAATGCATTGTGACAACCAAGCCGCCATTCACATAGCCTCCAACTCGGTGTTTCATGAGAGGACCAAGCACATTGAGGTTGATTGCCACAAGGTGAGGCAGATGATTGTCCTAGGAGTCATCTTGCCATGTTATACTAGGAGTGAAGATCAGTTGGCTGATGTATTCACCAAGGCTGCAAGGCAAAAGAGAATGGAGTCCATTCATATTAGATTGGGCGTCATTGATCTTGGGAAGAGAAGCAGCTGATCCCCTTAGTCATGAGATCTTTACTCTTTTTCCCTCATCAAGGTTTTGTCCCAATGGGTTTTCCTTGGTGAGGTTTTTAATGAGGAAGATCTCATGGCTGTCCAAGCTTAGGCCTTCACAAAGCTAAGCTTGAGGGGGAGTGTTGAGATGAGCTGAGTATATGGGTATGAAGAGATAAGGAGTTGAAGAGAAGAGGAGATGAAGTACTTAGGAAGTTTGGGAGAGTATGTAATGCTGGTCAGTCGCATAAGGCCGCATAAGGCCGCATGCCGCACCATCCAAACCTCAACCAAAACTTACCATACCCTATCCAAGTGAGACGGTAACTAAGGAGGAGTGACTGGGTAGCTTAGGAGTTGGATCAGACCGTTGAGAGGATAAGGCAAGAGCTGCCAGGCTGGAACAGGCTGTAAAGAGCTGAAGCATGTGAGCCATCCTGACCAATCATTCAAAAGGCTTCTTGACTCCACACGGTTCAATAGTGCCCATTTCCTTCTTGTAAACCCTTGTGTCTCTCCTATAAATATGTAACCTCACTCATTAATAAGATTAAGCAAGTTTTGAGTCTTTCTCTTAGTCTTTAATCTCAATGGTTCCATATTAGACTCATAATCTCATTTCATACTCTAATCTGTTCTAAATCTATTCTAATCTTCTCTAAACACTCAGATTACTCTAAACAACACTAAAAGTGTTAAAGAGGGGTTGTTTCTCCAGCTTCTCCAGCTTGATTAGAAGGTTCTCTCCTTCCTGGTTCCTGATCTTGGGATAATCCTATCCCTAGCCTCTCCAACAACACTCTCAGTGTTGTTGCCTTCTCTGATGGAGCTCGGGACAGATCCTCTAGGTCTTCCCATTTCTTCTCCTCATAATATCCTCTAGACTCCACAAACTTTACTTCTCTAGATACCAAAACCCTCCTGGTTATTGGATCATAACATTTGTACCCTTTCTGAGTGATTGAGTACCCAATGAACATAGCTTTAGTACTCTTTGCTTCTAGCTTGTTCCTCCTCTCTCCGGGAACCATCACATAACATAAACACCCAAAGACTCTCAAATGATCAAGGTGTGGCTTAGTCTTGTTCAATACCTCAAAGGGAGACAGATTCTTTAGGATCTTGGTCGGAACTCTGTTGATGAGATAGCACGCAGTCTGAACAGCATCACCCCAAGACCTCTTTGGAACATTTGCATGAAACATCATTGACCTTGCTACCTCCATCAAGTGCCTATTCTTTCTCTCAGCCACCCCATTCTGCTGTGGTGTGTAAGGACAGCTTGTCTGCTGCACAATCCCATGCTTTGCTAGATGACTCTTGAAAGCATTGCTAGTGTATTCTCCTCCATTATCAGATCTTAGCACCTTCACAGTCGCATTGTATTGATTAGTTACATATGCTTGGAAGTTCATAAAGGCTTCTAGGACTCTATCTTTAGAGGGAATCAAAGTGACCCATGTATACTTAGATTTCTCATCAATAAAAGTTACAAAGTACTTCTGGCTATCCCTAGACTCACACGGAGATGTCCACACATCTGAGTGAACTAGATCAAAGCAATGCTCATATATAGTCTCTGATGCTGGAAAGACAGTCCTACAATGCTTTTCTAATATGCATGCTTCACACTCCAAGTGATTAAATGACATATTAGGCATGATTAACTCAATTGCACGAGCATGAGGATGTCCTAATCTAGCATGCCAAGTCATACTATCACACCTATCAGCAACACTACTCAGGCACATAGAGTTAATGGGATTAAGAGTCTTAGCTGTTTGGAGATGATATAAGTGATGCTTGCTGTCCCCTCTGCCAATAACTCTTCCAGTCTTCAAATCTTGAAACTCAACTTCATTTGGCCTGAATACTACTTGACAATCCAGATCAATTGTAGCTTTCTTAACTGATATCAGATTTGAAGTGAACTGAGGCAGATATAAGGCGGTTGAGCTCTTTTCAAACAGCTTGAGGTTTCCCATTCCTTCTACTGGGATCTGAGCGCCATTAGCTATAGTAACACACCCTGTTGCAGCCCTGACATCACTTATCAGACTCCTATAACTGATCATATGATGTGTTGCTCCAGAATCAATTATGATAGGTTTAGGAGCTGTGGAGAAATCGCTTTGCTTCTCACTTGCAGCTAGAGCACCTTGCTTCTTTCTTGCAGCCAGTTCATACACACACTTAACAAACTCATCCCATTCTTTCTTTGTGATTGGATCCTCTCCTCCCTTGGTCTCCTGCCTCCTTGTACTTACACCATCTTCTACTGATTCTCCCAAGTAAGCTGAGTATGAACACTCTCCTATAACCATCTGCTGAAGTATATCCTTGATTCTCTTCAAGATCACACTCATCCTGTCACTTAAGTGCTCAGACTCGCTATCCTTTCTCCATGCCCTTCTCTACATTAACCACTCCTTAGAAAGTTTTCTCAACCTTCCCTTCTTACAGCTTGTACCTCCCTTCCATCTTTTGGGTTTCCTGTTCATCTCCCACACATCACAAGTGTGTTTAACAAGCTCACATACCTCTTCCATAAGAAAGCTAAAGATCACATCTTGCTTTCTCCTTTCTTGACAACATCTCGGATTTGATGTGTGTGCCTTCACCACATCTAACTCTGACCATACTTCTCTCAGCCTTCCCACAAGCTGATAACACTCATCCTTTCCTTGTCTCAAGCCGCGGATCACCCCTTTGTCCTCAACGACTCTTACAAGCTTGGACTTGCCTAAAGTTGCTTCAATCTCACTCTTTGTAGTGTCTCCTTGAACAACTTCATTTCCCAGCTTCAGACCTCTTGTCTGACCTTCTTCAGTAGCCATTTCCATGAAAGGTTTCCCCTTTCCATGACTACTCCATAACCCACAGCTTTCCAAAGCTCCCTTTATCCATCTTGAACACTCCATCCATCTCTTCTTCAAGCTCCACTGGTTTACTAGATCTGTGCTTCATCTCCTGTTGAGGTTGATTGAATCGACCAGACACCCTCCCAAATACCCAGAAACTGAAGAACAGCTCAAGAACAGCTCAAGAACACCAAGAACACACAAACAGATTCTCGCAAATCACCACTCCCTTCCTTGCCAACCTGGCTCTGATACCATATACACTTTTGTGTATGTAGAGTGATGAATAAATATCAAGAGATGATTAGTGTAGTTTGTATGAGATTTGGAGATTAAGAGAGACTAAGAGAATAAAGAACAAGAGAGAATACTCAAAACTCCATTAATTGATTCAGATGAGAGATTACAAGCTATAAAGAGATTACAATCATGTCTAGGTTCAGTGTATTCAATCTAGACCTATAAGCATGTGAAGTCAATAGAAATACTAGGCTGAGATGCTTCACATGCTTGGACAGGCTGTCACTTGCTGTAAAGATGCTTATCCTTTCCAGCCAAGAGAAACCTTATCCCTTACCCTCCTTGGACGAGTTTCAACTCCTCTCTTCACCAAGTTACCTTCTCATCACTTCAGGTAACTTCCCAAGTAGTTACTATACACTTTTGTGTATGTAGAGTGATGAATAAATATCAAGAGATGATTAGTGTAGTTTGTATGAGATTTGGAGATTAAGAGAGACTAAGAGAATAAAGAACAAGAGAGAATACTCAAAACTCCATTTTAATTAATTTAATGTCTCAGATACAAGTTATATATGAAGAGATAAGGCTGATACAAAGGGATTTTGAAAATGGGACTCAAAGCATGTGAAGTCAATAGAAATACTAGGCTGAGATGCTTCACATGCTTGGACAGGCTGTAAAGTAGCTTTACCTTTCCAGCTATGACCAGACCTTATCCAAACAGCTCCTCCCTTATCCTGACTCCTCTTAGGCGTGCTTCTCCTCACCAAAGTGATCCAAGGTAACTTCCTAACCCTTCAACTTAGTTACCACAGTAAAACTAAAGTTACTGTGGTAAAACTCCAAAGTTACTATATGTCCCAATACTCTTCCTCTATCAATGTATCCACTCTTTATCACCTCATCTCAACACTCCCCCTCAAGCTTGACCATGTGGAACAAGTCAAGCTTGGAAACCATGAAGACCTCCCTCATTAAAAACCTCACCAAAGAAAACCCTTTGGGATAAAACTTTGATGAGGGAAAAAGAGTGGAGACTTCATGGTTAAGGGGCTCAGCTCCTGAGAGTAAGATCAATGAGTCCAAGCCTGGATAGTATGGACTCCATTGTCTTCAATCTCGCTGCCTTGGTAAACACATCTGCAAGCTGATCTTCACTTCTTGTATAACATGGCAGAATCACTCCTAAGATAATCATCTGCCTCACCTTATGACAATCCACCTCTATGTGCTTTGTTCTCTCATGAAACACTGAGTTGGAGGCAATGTGGATAGCTGCTTGATTGTCACAATGCATAGTCATAGGAGTACTCTGCTCAATCTCTAGATGCTTCAAGATCCCCTTGATCCATATCAACTCGTTTGTCAGCTTCAACATGGCTCTATACTCAGCTTCAGCACTTGAACAAGAGATAACCTTTTGCTTCTTACTCTTCCAAGTGACCAAGTTCCCTCCAATGAATGTACAATACCCAGTAGTTGATCTCCTGTCCACTCTATCTCCTGCCCAATCAGCATCACAATACCCAACCACTTCTGTACTGCCATTACAGCCCATCCAAACTCCTTGTCCAGCCGTCCCACTTAGATACCTCAGTATCCTATCAACCATCTTCCAATGATGGACCTTTGGCGCCTGCATATGTTGACTCACTTGATTCACCGCAAAGCATATATCTGGCCTAGTAATGGTCAAGTAGATCAGCTTGCCAACCATCTTCGTGTATAGCTTAGAATCCTCAAACAGCTGCTTCTCTTCAACCTCCCCCTCACGCAGAACCTTATATCCCTCCTCTAGGGGTGTCTTGGCTATCTTTCCTCCAAGCACATCAGTCTCCTTCAACATATCCATAGTATACTTCCTTTGAGACATAAACAAACCCTCCTTTGATCTGCATATCTCAATGCCCAGAAAATACTTCATCTCTCCCAAATCCTTGATGTCAAACACAGATTTGAGAAACTCCTTAGTAGCTTGAATCCCTGCCTTATCACTCCCTGTGATAATCAAGTCATCCACATACACTAGAATCACAATGATCCCTGAAGGTCCTGTCAAGGTGAAGAGAGTATGATCTAATTCAGACTTCCTAAACCCTCTCCCATTGAGTGTTGTACTCAGCTTCCTGTACCAAGCTCTAGGTGATTGTTTCAGCCCATATATTGCCTTCTTCAACCTCAAAACATTCCCTGGCTTTACTAGATGCTCAAGACCAGGAGGCGGATGCATGTATACTTCATCTTCAAGTTCACCTTGCAGGAAAGCATTCTTCACATCCATTTGCCACAAATCCCACTCCAAGTTTGTTGCAATGGACAACACAATCCGAACTGTGTGCAGCTTAGCTACTGGTGCAAAGGTATCAATGTAATCCTCTCCATAGGTCTGTGTAAATCCTCTTGCAACCAATCTGGTCTTCTTCCTATCAATCTGTCCATTTGCTAGATACTTGATTGTGAAGATCCATCTACTAGATACAGCCTTCTTTCCCTTAGGCAGCTCACTCTCATACCATGTATCATTCTTGATCATAGCACCTGCTTCAGCTCCCACTGACTCTTTCCATTCCTTGTCTAACATAGCTTCTTCATAAGTCCTTGGTACATAACTCTCATCCAGACTAATCATAAAGGCATAATGCTCCCCTGGAAACTCAGCAAAGGAACACACGGCTTGAGAAGGATGCTCCACAGCCTGGGCATTGTAGTACACTCTCGTGTTTACCCAGTTGGAAGGATCCCTCTTTATCCTTGTGCTCCTCCTCAAACCTTGAACCTGATCTTCAGTTTGCACACTAGCCGGCTCCACTTGCTCTTCTTCTGAACTGGCCGGTCCAACTTGTTCTTCTCCACTAGACTGAACCTCATCCACTTCTCCACTAGACTGAACATTGTTCTCAGCTTCTTGTGATATATCTTGATCATGAAGACCTGAATCCTCTTGGTTTTGCTCTTGCTCACCAGATTCAGTTCCATTCCCCCTCTCATGATCAAGAGGAGTTGTTCTTCCAGCTCCACCAGTCTGATTGGAAGGCTCTCTCCTGCCTGGTTCCTGATCCTGGGACAACCCTATCCCGAGCTTCTCCAACAACACTCTCAGTATTGTTGCCTTATCAGATGGAGCTTGAGACAAATCCTTCAGATTTTCCCACTCCTTTTCTTCATAATAACCTTTTGTTTCAACAAACTTCACTTCTCTAGATACCATCACTCTCCTTGCTTCAGGATCATAGCACTTGTACCCCTTCTGAGTGATAGAGTAACCAATGAACATAGCCTTAGTACTCTTTGCCTCCAGCTTGTTTCTCTGCTGTCCTGGAACCATGACATAGCACACACACCCAAAGACACGTAGGTGATCAATGACAGGTTTGCTCTTGTTCAACACTTCAAATGGAGACAGATTCTTCAATATCTTGGTTGGAACCCGGTTGATGAGATAGCAAGCAGTCTGCACAGCATCACTCCAAAAACGTTTTGGGACATTTGCATGAAACATCATTGATCTAGCTACCTCCATCAAGTGCCTGTTCTTCCTCTCAGCTACACCATTCTGCTGTGGTGTATAAGGACAGCTAGTCTGATGCACAATCCCATGCTTGGCTAGATGACTCTTGAAGGCATTGCTGATGTATTCACCTCCATTATCTGATCTCAGTACCTTCACAGTAGCATTGTATTGATTAGATACATATGCTTGGAAGTTCATAAATGCTTCTAGCACTCTATCTTTAGATGGAAGCAATGTAAGCCAAGTATACTTAGACTTCTCATCAATGAATGTCAGAAAGTACTTCTGGCTATCTCTAGACAAACAAGGAGCAGTCCACACATCTGAATGAACTAGATCAAAGCAATGCTCATAAGTAGTTTCTGATGTTGGAAAAACAGTCTACAATGCTTTCCTAATATGCATGCTTCACACTCCAAGTGATTAAATGACATATTAGGAATTATCAATTCAATAGCACGAGCATGAGGATGTCCCAATCTAGCATGCCAAGTAATACTATCAATCTTCTCACAAGTACTACTCAAACACATAGAATCAAAGGGTTTAGAGATCTTAGCCAATTGGAGCTGGTATAGATTATTCTTGCTGTCTCCTCTCCCAATGACCCTTCCAGTCTTCAAATCTTGGAACTCAACATCATCTGGCCTGAATACTACTTGACAGCCAAGATCAATCGTGGCTTTCCTCACAGATAGTAGATTTGAAGCAAACTGTGGCATGTAGAAGGCATCTGAGTCTTTATCAAATAGTTTGAGCTTTCCAACTCCTTCTATTGGAATCCTATCACCATTAGCTATCATCACACCCCCAGTAGCTTTCTTTACATCACTCATTAAGCTTCTGTCACTAATCATGTGATGACTTGCTCCAGAATCAACAATGATGGGTTTGTTGGATGTGGATGCTTTGGCAGGAGCACCTTGTCTCCGGGTCGTAGCCAAAGCATACACATACTTGACAAACTCATCCCATTCCTCCTTTGTGACAGGCTCATCCGCTCCTTTGGTCTCTAGCTTCCTCATAACCCCACTGCTCTCTACAGATTCTCCAATGTAAGCTGAGTAGAAACATTCTCCTACTTGCATACTCTCCTTGATATCCTTCCTCCATAATCTGCTCATCATGACCCACATCTTAGAAAGTTTTCTCAACTTTCCCTTCTTGCAGCTTGTACCTCTCTTCCATCTATCTGGCTTCTTGTTTATCTCCCACATATCAAAAATGTGTTCAACCAGCTCACATATCTCTCTCATAAGAAAGCCAAAGATCACATCTTGCTTCCTCCTTCCTGTATGAGTTTTCACCATACCCAACTCTGATTCTACTTCTCTCAGCCTCCCCACAAGCTGATACAACTCGTCCTTCCCTTGTCTTAGACTATAGATCATGCCCTTGGCTTCATGAACCTCCAACCTTGCTGTCTGACCTTCTTCAGCAGCTACCTCCTTTAAAGGTTCTACCTTTACTTGAATCTCCTTCAAACTTGCTGTCTGATCTTTCTCAGCAGTTCTCACCTTTAAAGGCTCTTCCTTTACATGATTACTCCAAATCCCACAGCTTTCCAAAGCTGTCTCTACCTGGTGTGACCCTGATCAGCTCCGTACTAAAGAACATGAAGTCAAGGAGAGAAGGAGCTAGGAAATGGATCTTGACACGACCTGATGAGCTTTATGGAAAGCTAAAAGGCTTGATCCATGAGGTACTGGACCGAGAAAAGGCTATGGGCCTTGATGTGGCCTTTATAAAGCATGGACTGACTTTAAACAATCATGGACGACCTGTGACAACCCTGATTGACAAGGAAATGGATAGGATGAAGCTGGTTAGACAGGAAATGGAATGGGAGATTCAGTCTGATCGAGAAATGGACTGGTCAAACCGACATATGCGAGAATTGAGTTGGAAATGGAAGATTGAGAACCAGAGCAGGAACTGGAACATGATGAGGACCTTTATCATCCAAATGAGCATAAGGAGCAGCTTGGTCGGACCTGGAACAAGATGGATCGAGCCCAAGAAAGAGTTGTTCGAAAAAGGCCTTTATCGGCTCAAAAAGTGGAAGGACAAGCCAGCTTGGTTTATGATTGGCCCAATATGATTATGCACGACCATTATGGTCTATTTTAAGTGTATTTGGTTTTATTATTTATGTAAACTCATTAGGAAGAGGTTTTGGGCTTTATAAACCCATTAGAATTAGGTTTGGTGTTTTAAATCAATTAGCAATAGGATTTGGTTTTGGGTTTTCCTAAACCACATTGGTTTAGGCTTAGGGTTTTATGTTTTATGCTTTTAAACAGCAGCACCACGTCCATGTAACTTTGAATCATTCTTTTTATGAATAAACTTCTTTTTGGTGCAAACCAGTCTTGAGACGACACTGTCTCCTTTGTTCACAAGTGGTGAACGTTTATATCACACTAAGGGAGAGTTAATCTTCTGTGATCCATCCTAGACATCAAGCAGGACGCCCTGTGTCTCAGGAGTAGCATAAACAACCTCTGAGCAATCCATAGCTCGAAGGTGAAGTCCATCCGCCATCCAAGAAACCTACAATCTCTTGATCCTTTCACCCACGCCTTCAAGTGATTCAGGGATTAGACAGCCTATCCAGGGCACCAAGTGGTATCAGAGCCTCTTGAGGGTTAGGGTTTGAAGTTTTAACAAGGGAGCACGAAATTTATCAGTTAACAAGCTGTATTCTATGTCTGGATATGAACAAAAGCTTACAATTCCATTCTTCTATGGAAAGATTGATACAGAGGCATACCTTGATTGGGAAAAGAAGATGGAGTTTCTCTTTGGACTCCAATACTACACTGAAAAGAAAAAGGTATGTCTAGCAGTCAATGGATTCTGTGGAAGTGCATTCTCATGGTGGCAGAGAGTTTCTCAGACTAGGAGATTTGACAAAAAACCACAAATTATTTCATGGGTGGAGATGAAGACCTTGATGAAGAAGAGGTTTGTCTCGCAGTGGAAACTTCCAAAACTAAAACCAGAAGCAGCAACGAAGCTTACTACTTTAGATCAGCCTGCCTATTGGTCTGAATTGACATTAAAATCGACTGAGAGAAGATTTGTGGTTCTTGTTCTATCATTGAAACAAGAGGAGAAAAAGCTGCAAGCTTCTATATTAGCTTCTCCAATAAAACAGATTGAGGAGAGTCATAAAACTGAACTAGAACCAACAACTCTTGGTTTAAAACTTGAGGAGGAGGCAGAAGTTGCAGAAGCTGAGTGTGGCCACGTGCCTGATCAAATAAAACAAGAAGAAAAAGTTCCTGGAGGGTCATCTAAAGCTCTTGAATTGGTGCTTCCTACTGTTGAGCAAGGTGATAACTTTAAGTCTTTAGCTTGTGAGTTACTAATCAGACCTTTGGTATGTCTTCAGCTCAGCTTAGTGGAACATCTGAGAGTTGTTAAGGGCCTGCAGCAAGTTGTTTTTGAACCAGGAGGAAGCTTCAGTGTTAGTATAAGAAGTAACAACAATCTGATGCAGAAAACAGTTACATACAAGCTTGATCTGCAAGGTTTCTTCACTCCTGAAAAACAAGATTTGAGGTCAAATCTTTTTGAAGGGAAAGAGGATGATGTGATCTTGAGTATCTGCAGTAAAAATAGAGGAGAAATAGGAGGTAACACGCCCTTGATTAGTCCCATAACTAATCAGAACCAGCTGAGATCAACAAAACAGAAACTTGCTGTGGTTAAAAAGATGCCAAAGCTTGAGAATGAATATGGGGATCATTACACACGACCACCAGACCCTATGCAGCATGAGAACCAAGTTATAATGTGCATTGGGCAAGGTGTATTGAGAGAAATCATAGATATTCTCCTAGGCTGCCACAAGGAGCTAGTTCGGCCACCAGATCAATCAGCAAGGTTTCTGCTTGTTTTTAGAGATCTAATGCTCTCATTCTATCCGGGAGAGCATAGAACACATGCTGAGACAGCCATGGTTGAGGCGTGCTTATGGAGTAAATGGAGAAAATCTTTTGCAGCAGCAGCTGGTTATGAGTTAAATGGAAAGAAAAGTTTTGTTTGCTACATACTAAGGCACGTGAGGGGCTTAGAGATGATTGAGCAAGGTTCCAAGAGCTCTCTGAAGCGTGGAAAAGGATTGCAGTCCTGGGTATTTGATCCAGGAGATGATCATGTTTCTATCATCTTACAAGTCTCGGATTTGAGGACAAATCCTTTTGAAGGGAGAGAGGATGGTGTGACCCTGATCAGCTCCGTACTAAAGAACATGAAGTCAAGGAGAGAAGGAGCTAGGAAATGGATCTTGACACGACCTGATGAGCTTTATGGAAAGCTAAAAGGCTTGATCCATGAGGTACTGGACCGAGAAAAGGCTATGGGCCTTGATGTGGCCTTTATAAAGCATGGACTGACTTTAAACAATCATGGACGACCTGTGACAACCCTGATTGACAAGGAAATGGATAGGATGAAGCTGGTTAGACAGGAAATGGAATGGGAGATTCAGTCTGATCGAGAAATGGACTGGTCAAACCGACATATGCGAGAATTGAGTTGGAAATGGAAGATTGAGAACCAGAGCAGGAACTGGAACATGATGAGGACCTTTATCATCCAAATGAGCATAAGGAGCAGCTTGGTCGGACCTGGAACAAGATGGATCGAGCCCAAGAAAGAGTTGTTCAAAAAGGCCTTTATCGGCTCAAAAGTGGAAGGACAAGCCAGCTTGGTTTATGATTGGCCCAATATGATTATGCACGACCATTATGGTCTATTTTAAGTGTATTTGGTTTTATTATTTATGTAAACTCATTAGGAAGAGGTTTTGGGCTTTATAAACCCATTAGGAGTCGGTTTGGTGTTTTAAATCAATTAGCAATAGGATTTGGTTTTGGTTTTCCTAAACCACATTGGTTTAGGCTTAGGGTTTTATGTTTTATGCTTTTAAACAGCAGCACCACGTCCATGTAACTTTGAATCATTCTTTTTATGAATAAACTTCTTTTGGTGCAAACCAGTCTTGAGCGACACTGTCTCCTTTGTTCAAGTGGTGAACGTTTATATCACACTAAGGGAGAGTTAATCTTCTGTGATCCATCCTAGACATCAAGCAGGACGCCCCTGTGTCTCAGGAGTAGCATAAACAACCTCTGAGCAATCCATAGCTCGAAGGTGAAGTCCATCCGCCATCCAAGAAACCTACAATCTCTTGATCCTTTCACCCACGCCCCTTCAAGTGATTCAGGGATTAGACAGCCTATCCAGGGCCGCACCACTACCCAACCTGACCAGATCCACTCGTTTTCTCTCCCTTTCTTCACTTGATAACTTGATCTTGTCTTCATCTCTCTGCTCACGTTTGACTCCATCAGATGTCCTCAATAAAACCCAGCAAATGAAGAACAGAGCTCAAAACCACCAAGAACACTCAAGAACATCAAGAACAGCTCAAGAACACAAAACCAGATCTTTAAGAACATGAATAACACACTTCCACCCTTTTAGTAACCTGGCTCTGATACCATATACACTTTTGTGTATTATAGTGTGTTTAAGAACAATCAGATTGTTTTGTGTAAGATTAAAGAGATTAAGAGAATAAGAGAATAAGTAGAGAGAGAATAGAGAGAATGCTCAAAACTCCATTTTAATTAATTTAATGTCTCAGATACAAGTTATATATGAAGAGATAAGGCTGATACAAAGGGGATTTCGAAATGGGACTCAAAGCATGTGAAGTCAAGGCTAGCTGGCTGCTGAGAGGCTTCACATGCTTGGACAGGCTGTAAAGTAGCTTTACCTTTCCAGCTATGACCAGACCTTATCCAAACAGCTCCTCCCTTATCCTGACTCCTCTTGGGCGTGCTTCTCCTCACCAAAGTGATCCAAGGTAACTTCCTAACCCTTCAACTTAGTTACCACAGTAAAACTAAAGTTACTGTGGTAAAACTCCAAAGTTACTATATGTCCCAATACTCTTCCTCTATCAATGTATCCACTCTTTATCACCTCATCTCAACAGTTACTGTGGTTAAAATAAAGTTACCACAGTAAAACTCTAAAGTTACTGTCTCAGCCTCAACACTCTATTGAACCTCAAAGCTTCATCTCTTCACTTCTTGGTCTTCTTCTCAACATAAAGTAGTGGAGAATCATTAGGAAGTGGAATAAATCTCATAGGAATTAGGATGAAGAAGCAGTCACACTTTCAAATCAGGTGATCCCAGTTTTCCTGTTTGGGAATATGACAACTTCTTTGTCATTCTAATCAAACCAGGAAGAATCGCGATGTAAGAAGCTTGATTTTGATACATAAAGTAGTGGAGAATCACTAGTAAGTAGAAAAAATCTCATAGGAGTTAGGATGAAGAAGCTATCCCACTTTTAAATCAGGTGATCCCAGTTTTCCTGTTTGAGAATATGACAACTTCTTTGTCATTCTAATCAACACAGGAAGAATCGCCATGTAAAAAGCTTGATTTTGATACATAAAGTAGTGGAGAATCATTAGGAAGTGGAATAATGTTGAGATGAGTTGAGACATGTGAAGTAAAGACACAAAGGAGTTGAGAACATAAGGAGAGCAAAAGGGTTAAGAGGCTGAATAAGGTGAAGGGGATGGTACGGATGGAGAGGCCGTACCAGGCCGTACAAATGACCAGGCATTACAAATGACCAGGCATTACAAGGTGAAAGCGGTCAAGTAACTATCCAAGTAACTCTGATGTACTGAGGAGAAGTTACACTCGGCCAAGACCTTATCCGAACGTTGAGAGGATAAGGAAGGCACGGCTTGACAGCTAGGACAGGCTGGCAAGGGCTGGAAAGGAAGAGCATCTGGTCTTGGATAAGAAAGATGCTTCAAACGTGTGGAGACACCCATTGGCCGGTTCAAATTAAAGCTTAGGCTCCCCTTTGACTCTACATGCTTATGATTTCGAAAACCCTAAGTGTATGGACCTATATATATGTAATCTCATCCCTTAATAAAGATTAGACAGTTCTAAACAATCTCTCTCTATACTCATTTCATTATGATTCTCCATTAGTCTCTAATCTGTCTCTTAATCTCTTATTCTCTTCTATAATCCTTTCTAAACTCAGATAATTATTTACATCCTTAAATCTCATATGGTATCAGAGCCAGGTTGATTAAAATATGAGTTCGTGAGTGACTCTCTTAAAGGATTCAAGTTTGAAACTTTAAGAGAACAAGTGAGTGTGTTTGAGAGTTTCTTGAGATTTCAAAAGCTCAAGGTACTTTTTATGGTGTCTTGGTGATCCGTGGGAGGTTCATTTGAAGACTCAAGGGTAAATCTGTGTTCTAGAGGGCAGTGTGGGTTCTCAGTACAAGATCTAGTCATTTGTTCAAGCTGTAGACGTCAAGCTGTTCAAGATGGAAAGTGTTATGAAGATGAAGGTCGCGGTGACATTCAAAGGAAGCAACTACCTAGTCTGGTCTAGGATGGTGAAGACTGCTGTGGGAAGCAAGGGTTTGTGGAAGCATATCACAGCTGGTGAAGCTCCAAGGCGATTACTCAAGAGGGTGACGCAGAGAGCTCGAGGAGAGTGTTGTGGAGAAGTGGCAACAAGAAGACATGATGGTGATGTTAGTCCTTCATGCCTCTTTGGAACCGGCTATCCTAGATGCTTACAGCTACTGTGAGACAGCCAAGGAGCTGTGGGACACTCTGAAGAAGGTGTATGGAAATGTTTCTAACCTGAACCAGTGTTTGAAGTCAAGAAGGCAATCAACGAAGTTAACCCAAGATGACATGGAGTTTACAAAGCATTTGGGAGGTTCAGGACACTGTGGTCTGAGCTGGAGATGTTGAGGCCAAGCACAGTTGATCCAGAGCTTCTAAATGAGAGGCGTGAGCAGGACAAGGTATTTGGGTTGCTGCTCACATTGAACGCAAGCTACAATGGTCTCATTCAGCACATGCTTAGGTCCGAGAAGTTACCTGACCTTGAGGAGGTGTGTGCTCAGATACAAAGGGAGCAGGGCTCAATGGGCTTGTTTGGAGGCAAGGGAGACTTATCTCTTGCAAATGCTGTGCAATCTGACCGAAGAACCTCCTCAAGCCAACAAAGCTGGCTACAACAAGTATGAGAAGTTCAATGGGAATTGTGATCATTGCAAGAGGTATGGGCACAAGAAGATTCAGTGCTGGATACTCCATCCCCACTGAAGCCGCTAAGTTCATAAAGGAGAAAGAGGCAAGAGCTCACATGACTGAAGGATCAAGTGGAGCAGGGCCATCCAACCGGAACTGAAGTGGAGAACCGTGAAGGAAATGGAAAAGCTTTGGTGACCTACACTGGAGCCATCAACCCCCGAGGCAATGATCAAGACTTCATCAGGAGGTCCGAGATGGATGCACTCATCAAAATGCTCAAGGATAATGGTAACATTCATGGGTATTCATTTGGTGCTTCTATGATTGCTAGGACTATAGAAATGACTCACAGTAAGGCTGAGATTGCTAGGAATGATAGTAAGGCTGGAATTGAGCAGTGCATTGATAGAAATGCTAAGATGAATGCATATAGATCAAAATGTATCTGCCATCATGCTAGCAATGCATCCAAACCATTTATTATAGATTCAGGTGCATCTCATCATATGATTAGTGACACCAACCTGATTAAAGACATAGAACCTACTAATGGATGTGTGATGATTGCAAATGGAGATAAGATACCTATTAAGGGAATAGGAAACTTAAAGCTATTTGATAAGACTACTAGAGCATTTTATATTCCTGAATTCACATCAAATCTACTTTCAGTTAAGAAATGCACTACTGATTTGAATTGCAATGTTATATTCAGTCCTAATGATGTGAAGTTTCAGGATATTGAAAGCAGCCAATTGATTGGAAAAGGAGTTACAAAGGAGAGTTAGCTTGATCATGTTTCCAATCATAACTGCTCATTTACTTCTGCTTCTAGTTTGAATAAAAATGCATTGTGGCATGCTAGACTAGGTCATCCCCATGAGAGGGCTTTAAACTTGATGTTACCAGGTGTTGTTTTTGAAAATGATAAGTGTGAAGCTTGTATTTTAGGCAAGCATTGTAAGAATGTGTTTCCAAGAACATCTACTGTTTATGAAAATTGCTTTGATTTGATTCATACTGATGTGTGGACTGCACCTAGTTTCTCTAGAGATAATCATAAGTACTTGTCACATTCATTGATGAAAAATCTAAATACACCTGGTTAACACTAATTCCATCAAAAGATAGGGTGATAGATGCATTCAAGAACTTTCAAGCTTATGTGACTAACCATTATCATGCTAAGATTAAAATTTTGAGATCAGATAATGGAGGAGAATACACAAGCTATCGTTCAAAAGCCATCTAGATCATCATGGAATACTTCATCAAACAAGCTGCCCTACACACCAACAGAATGGTGTAGCTGAGAGGAAGAACAGGCACTTGATGGAGGTGGCTCGGTCATTAATGTTCCAAGCTAATGTACCTAAGAGATTCTGGAGTGATGCTGTATCCACTGCTTGCTATCTAATCAACGAATACCTACAAGGGTATTGAAGGATCAAGCACCATTTGAGGTACTGAACCAGCATGACCATCTTTGACATATGAGAGTGTTTGGATGCTTGTGTTATGTGTTGGTACCAGGAGAGTTGAGGAATAAGCTAGAAGCAAAAGCAGAAAGGCAATGTTCATTGGCTACTCAACAACTCAAAAAGGATATAAGTGTTATGATCCAGAAGCTAGAAGGGTACTTGTATCTAGAGATGTGAAGTTCATTGAAGAAAGAGGATACTATGAAGAGAAGAATCAAAAGACTTGAGGATCTTACATCAGATAAGGCTGGAGTCTTAAGAATGATTTTGGAAGGTCTTGGTATCAAGATGAATCAGGATCAGTCCACAAGAAGTAGACAACCAGAAGAGAGCTCAAATGAACCAAGAAGAGCTGCTCAAACACCTCACCTTGATCATGAGGGGGGAAGTGAACCTGAAACTCAAGAAAATGGCCAAGAAGGAGTCGGCTTGAGTGAAGAAGGAGAAGAGTTCAACTCAGGTTCTCATCATCAAGGTGAGCAAGACCAAGGAGATGAAGAACATCACAGTGAAGCACAAGAACCGCATATACAAGATGAGCAGGTTCAAGTGCAAGAACAACCTGTATTGAGGAGAAGCACAAGGCTTAGAAAGGATCCTTCCTCTTGGGTAAACACGCGAGTGTACTACAATGCCCAAGCTGTGGAGGATCCTTCTCAAGTTGTGTGTTCCTTTGCTCAATACCCTGAAGAACATTGTGCGTTCATGGTTAACTTGGATGAGAACTATATTCCAAGAAGCTATGAAGAAGCAATCATGGATAAAGAATGGAAGGAATCAGTTGGAGCTGAGGCAGGAGCCATGATCAAGAATGATACATGGTATGAGAGTGAGTTACCAAAAGGGAAGAAAGCTGTGAGTAGTAAATGGATATTCACAATCAAGTATAAGGCTGATGGAAAGGTTGAGAGGAAGAAGTCAAGGCTAGTAGCAAGAGGTTTCACTCAAACTTATGGAGAAGATTACATAGAAACCTTTGCACCAGTAGCTAAACTACATACAATAAGGATTGTATTAAGCTTGGCTGTGAATCTTGGATGGGGTTATGGCAAATGGATGTGAAGAATGCATTCTTACAAGGTGAACTTGAGGATGAAGTATATATGCATCCACCTCCAGGCCTAGAACACTTAGTGAAGAAAGGGAATGTGTTAAGATTGAAGAAAGCTATCTATGGGCTGAAGCAATCACCAAGGGCTTGGTACAACAAGCTGAGCACTACTCTGAATGGCCGTGGCTTCAAGAAGTCTGAACTAGACCACACTCTCTTCACACTCACAACTCCCTCAGGTATGATTGCACTTCTTGTGTATGTTGATGATATCATTATCACAGGAAGTGATAAGGAAGGTATCATAGCAACCAAGGAGTTCATTAAATCCATGTTTGAGATTAAAGATTTGGGTGAAATGAAATACTTTCTTGGAATTGAGATATGTAGATCCAAGGAAGGTTTATTCATGTCCCAAAGGAAGTATACACTTGATCTTTTGAAAGGTGCAGGTGCTTATGGAGGCAAGACTGCAAGGATGCCTATGGAGGATGGCTACAAAGTCCCACGAGAGGGGGAGATTGAAGACAGCAAACCTTATCAGGATCCTAAACTCTATAGAAAACTAGTTGGCAAATTGATTTATCTTACCATAACTAGACCTGACATTTGTTTTGCTGTGAATCAGGTGAGTCAACACATGCAAGTTCCTAAGGAGCATCATTGGCGCATGGTGGAGAGGATCTTGATGTATCTCAATGGCTCACCTGATCGAGGAGTATGGATGGGTTGCAATGGAAGCTCTGAAGTGGTTGGATACTGTGATGCAGATTGGGCTGGTGATAGAACAGACAGGAGATCAACCACAGGCTATTGCACATTCATTGGAGGCAACTTGGTGACATGGAAGAGTAAGAAGCAGAAGGTGGTCTCTTGCTCAAGCGCAGAAGCTGAGTATAGAGCTATGCTGAAGCTTACCAATGAGTTGGTATGGATCAAAGGCATCTTGAAGCATTTGGAGATTGATCAAAATGCCAATGACAATGCATTGTGATAACCAAGCAGCCATTCACATTGCATCCAACTCGGTGTTTCATGAGAGAACCAAACACATTGAAGTTGATTGCCATAAGGTGAGGCAAATGATCATCCTAGGAGTCATCTTGCCATGTTACACGAGGAGTGAAGATCAGTTAGCTGATGTGTTCACCAAGGCTGCAAGACAGAAGACAATGGAGTCCATTCACATCAGGTTGGGCCTCATTGATCTTGGGAAGAGAAGGAGCTGATCCTCTTGGCTGTGAGGTCTTTACTCTTTTTCCCTCATCAAGGTTTTGTCCCAATGGGTTTTCCTTGGTGAGGTTTTTAATGAGGAAGATCTCATAGCCATCCAAGCTTAGGCTTTTACAAAGCTAAGCTTGAGGGGGAGTGTTGAGATGAGTTGAGACATGTGAAGTAAAGACACAAAGGAGTTGAGAACATAAGGAGAGCAAAAGGGTTAAGAGGCTGAATAAGGTGAAGGGGATGGTACGGATGGAGAGGCCGTACCAGGCCGTACAAATGACCAGGCCGTACAAGGTGAAAGCGGTCAAGTAACTATCCAAGTAACTCTGATGTACTGAGGAGAAGTTACACTCGGCCAAGACCTTATCCGAACGTTGAGAGGATAAGGAAGGCAACTTGACAGCTAGGACAGGCTGGCAAGGGCTGGAAAGGAAGAGCATCTGGTCTTGGATAAGAAAGATGCTTCAAGCGTGTGGAGACACCCATTGGCCGGTTCAAATTAAAGCTTAGGCTCCCCTTTGACTCTACATGCTTATGATTTCGAAAACCCTAAGTGTATGGACCTATATATATGTAATCTCATCCCTTAATAAAGATTAGACAGTTCTAAACAATCTCTCTCTATACTCATTTCATTATGATTCTCCATTAGTCTCTAATCTGTCTCTTAATCTCTTATTCTCTTCTATAATCCTTTCTAAACTCAGATAATCATTTACATCCTTAAATCTCATAAATAAATCTCATAGGAGTTAGGATGAAGAAGCTATCCCACTTTCAAATCAGGTGATCCCAGTTTTCCTGTTTGGGAATATGACAACTTCTTTGTCATTCTAATCAAACCAGGATGAATGCGATGTAAGAAGCTTGATTTTGATACATAAAGTAGTGGAGAATCATTAGGAAGTGGAATAAATCTCATAGGAATTAGGATGAAGAAGCTATCACACTTTTAAATCAGGTGATCCCAGTTTTCCTGTTTGGGAATATGACAACTTCTTTGTCATTCTAATCAAACCAGGATGAATCGCGATGTAAGAAGCTTGATTTTGATACATAAAGTAGTGCAGAATCATTAGGAAGTGGAATAAATCTCATAGGAGTTAGGATGAAGAAGCTATCCCACTTTCAAATCAGGTGATCCCAGTTTTCCTGTTTGGGAATATGACAACTTCTTAGTCATTCTAATCAAACCAGGATGAATCGCGATGTAAGAAGCTTGATTTTGATACATAAAGTAGTGGAGAATCATTAGGAAGTGGAATAAATCTCATAGGAGTTAGGATGAAGAAGCTATCCCACTTTCAAATCAGGTGATCCCAGTTTTCCTGTTTGGGAATATGACAACTTCTTTGTCATTCTAATCAAACCAGGAAGAATCGCGATGTAAGAAGCTTGATTTTGATACATAAAGTAGTGGAGAATCATTAGGAAGTGGAATAAATCTCATAGGAATTAGGATGAAGAAGCTATCACACTTTTAAATCAGGTGATCCCAGTTTTCCTGTTTGGGAATATGACAACTTCTTTGTCATTCTAATCAAACCAGGATGAATCGCGATGTAAGAAGCTTGATTTTGATACATAAAGTAGTGCAGAATCATTAGGAAGTGGAATAAATCTCATAGGAGTTAGGATGAAGAAGCTATCCCACTTTCAAATCAGGTGATCCCAGTTTTCCTGTTTGGGAATATGACAACTTCTTAGTCATTCTAATCAAACCAGGAAGAATCGCGATGTAAGAAGCTTGATTTTGATACATAAAGTAGTGGAGAATCATTAGGAAGTGGAATAAATCTCATAGGAATTAGGATGAAGAAGCTATCACACTTTCCAATCAGGTGATTCCAGTTTTCCTGTTTGGGAATATGACAACGTCTTTGTCATTCAAATCAAACCAGGATGAATCGCGATGTAAGAAGCTTGATTTTGATACATAAAATAGTGGATAATGTTGAGAAGAGGTGATAAAGAGTGGATACATTGATAAAGGAAGAGTATTGAAGCAGTCAGTTACTTTGGGGATTTACCACAGTAACTTTAGTTTTTACTGTGGTAACTAAGCTAAAGGCTTGAGAAGTTATCTTGCAACACTTTGGAGAGTATATCACGCCAAGGAGCAGTCTGGATAAGAAAGGATCAGTTTGGATAAGGTCTGGTCATAGCTGGAAAGGAAAAGCTACTTTACAGCCTGTCCAAGCATGTGAAGCCTCTCAACCATCCAGCTAGCTTTGACTTCACATGCTTTGAGTCCCATTTCGAAATCCCCTTTGTACCAGCCTTATCTCTTCATATATAACTTGTATCTGAGACATTAAATCAATTAATGGAGTTTTGAGTATTCTCTCTATTCTCTCTCTACTTATTCTCTTAATCTCTTTAATCTTACACAAAACAATCTGATTGTTCTTAAACACACTCTAATACACAAAAGTGTATATGGTATCAGAGCCAGGTTACTAAAAGGGTGGAAGTGTGTTCATGTTCTTACAAATCTGGTTTTGTGTTCTTGAGCTGTTCTTGATGTTCTTGAGTGTTCTTGGTGGTTTTGAGCTCTGTTCTTCATTTGCTGGGTTTTATTGAGGACATCTGATGGAGTCAAACGTGAGCAGAGAGATGAAGACAAGATCAAGTTATCAAGTGAAGAAAGGGAGAGAAAACGAGTGGATCTGGTCAGATTGGGTAGAGACAGCTTTGGAAAGCTGTGGGATTTGGAGTAATCATGTAAAGGAAGAGCCTTTAAAGGTGAAAGCTGCTGAGAAAGATCAGACAGCAAGTTTGAAGGAGATTCAAGTAAAGGTAGAACCTTTAAAGGAGGTAGCTGCTGAAGAAGGTCAGACAGCAAGGTTGGAGGGTCATGAAGCCAAGGGCGTGATCTATAGTTAAGACAAGGGAAGGATGGAGTTGTATCAGCTTGTGGGGAGGCTGAGAGAAGTAATCAGAGTTGGGTATGGTGAAAACTCATACAGGAAGGAGGAAGCAAGATGTGATCTTTAGCTTCTATGGAGAGATATTTGAGCTGGTTGAACACATTTGTGATGTGTGGGAGATAAACAAGAAGCCAGGTAGATGGAAGAGAGGCTACAAAAGAAGGGAAAGTTGAGAAAACTTTCTAAGATGTGGGTCATGATGAGAGATTATGGAGGAAGGATATCAAGCAGAGTATGCAAGTAGGAGAGTGTTTCTACTCAGCTTACATGGGAGAATCTGTAGAGAGCAGTGAGGTTATGAGGAAGCTAGAGACCAAAGGAGCAGATGAGCATGTCACAAAGGAGAATGGGATGAGTTTGTTATATGTGTATGCTTTGGCTACGACCTGAGACAAGGTGCTCCTGCCAAAGCATCCACATCCAACAAACCCATCATTGTTGATTCTGGAGCAAGTCATCACATGATTAGTGATAGAAGCTTAATGAGTGATGTAAAGAAAGCCACTGGGGGTGTGATGATAGCTAATGGTGATAGGATTCCAATAGAAGGAGTTGGAAAGCTCAAGCTATTTGATAAAGACTCAGATGCCTCTACATGCCACAGTTTGCTTCATTTGCATTGTGAGGAAAGCCACAATTGATCTTGGCTGTCAGTAGTATTCAGGCCAGATGATGTTGAGTTCCAAGATTTGAAGACTGGAAGGGTCATTGGGAGAGGAGACAGCAAGAATAATCTATATCAGCTCCAATTGGCTAAGATCTCTAAACCCTTTGATTCTATGTGTTTGAGTAGTACTATGAGAAGATTGATAGTATTACTTGGCATGCTAGATTGGGACATCCTCATGCTCGCTATTGAATTGATAATTCCTAATATGTCATTTAGTCATTTGGAGTGTGAAGCATGCATATTAGGAAAGCATTGTAGGACTGTTTTCCAACATCAGAAACTACTTATGAGCATTGCTTTGATCTAGTTCATTCAGATGTGTGGACTGCTCCTTGTTTGTCTAGAGATAGCCAGAAGTACTGTGACATTCATTGACGAGAAGTCTAAGTATACTTGGCTTACATTGCTTCCATCTAAAGATAGGGTGCTAGAAGCATTTATGAACTTCCAAGCATATGTATCTAATCAATACAATACTACTGTGAAGGTACTGAGATCAGATAATGGAGGTGAATACATCAGCAATGCCTTCAAGAGTCATCTAGCCAAGCATGGGATTGTGCATCAGACCTGCCCTTACACACACAGCAGAATGGGGTAGCTGAGAGGAAGAACAGGCACTTGATGGAGGTTGCTAGATCAATGATGTTTCATGCAAATGTCCCAAAGCAGCTTTTGGAGTGATGCTGTGCAGACTGCTTGCTATCTCATCAACGGGTTCCAACCAAGATATTGAAGAATCTGTCTCCATTTGAAGTGTTGAATAAGAGCAAACCTGTCATTGATCACCCTATGTCTTTGGGTGTGTGTGCTATGTCATGGTTCCAGGAGAGCAGAGAAACAAGCTGGAGGCAAAGAGTACTAAGGCTATGTTCATTGGACTCTATCACTCAGAAGAAGGTACAAGTGCTATGATCCTGAAGCAAGGAGAGTGATGGTATCTAGAGAAGTGTGTTGAACTGAAGAGAAGAATGGAGCTTGTACATATAGGGCAAGCTCTTGAAGATCTTAAGAAGAGTTCTATGAAGCTTCAGAAGTGATGAGAAGCTGATCTGAGATTGGGAAAATGTCCAAGAAGGGTTCTAATCAGACTTGGGAGGACATTGGAGGAGTTTAGGCTGAAATGGTTAATGAGAAAGTTAAAATGATCTGGCCGACGGACTGTAACGGACCGCATTGGACCAGGGCATCCCAAAACTTATCATCTCGACCATTTGAGCATAGTTGAGGAATGTGCAAGCTTAGGGCACAATGTGTACGGCCAGGAAGTCCGTACAGCATGGTCTGGTCATGTCTTGGGTCACAAGGCATGGAGAAACTCATTTGGACCTTATACATGAAGAAGGGATCAAAATGGCATCTTGGATGGCCTTGGAAAGGATCAGGCAAGATGCCCTTGCTTCTGTCCGTGTATGGATAAGGTCTTCACTCCTATTGGCTTATTCAGTCCACAAGACAGCTCATGACAGCCTGTGTAAAGACCAGGAACGCCCAAGCTTCCTATTGGCCAAGCATGTGAAGCTTATGGTCCATAGAATTCAAAATAAGGCTCCTCCTTGTTTGACTTCACATGTGTGATGTATCTGAATGTAAACCCTAGTAGAAAACAGTCTGTCCTATTTAAATAAGAGGCAGAGACGATTTGTAAGCTCCAAGTGAGTATGGGGGATTTCCTCTCCTTCATGGAAATGAAAAACTAGTTCTTGAATCTGAAACTCTAATCTCTAAACACTTATTCTCTTAGTCTCTCAGTCTCTTAATCTCATTCTCTTTAGTCTCTTAAACACTTAAACACTCTCATCAATCTTTGTTCTTAAATCACTTAGAACAAGCTCTCATCTTTCTCCATTGGAGTTTATACACACACACATACAGCCAGAGTAGAGATCTCTTTAAAATCACATGGTATCAGAGCCAGGTTCATTAGAACTTGGTTCTTGCTTCCGCTGAAGCTCATAGCTCTCCTCCATGTCGCTTGAAGCCAAGAAGAAGCTCCATGGTCCAGCCGGCTGTTCTACTCCTCAAGAAGAAGGTGTGCTCATCCATGGTGTCCAGAAGCTGTCTCTGGCTGATCTACACTCTCTCATGAAGCCCATGAAGAAGAAAGAACCTTGGAAGCAATGGTGTATGAGGTGGTCTAATCAACCATGCTTCAAAGCTATGTCCAAGCTAGTTCTTATCCACTGTCCAAGAAGAAAGGTGATAGCTTTCAGCTGGTACTGGTGTGGCGAATTCAACATGAAGAAAGGTGTAGTCTTTGACATGGAAAGTTCAAGAGAAAGGTCCATGGGAGAAGGAGAAGTTGGAATCGACACCAACAGCTCACTGTCTTGCCATGTTCTATGGAGTTTCAAGGAACTAACACAAGTTCCTTGGCTGTAAGAAACCTCTTTCTCTTGTATAAAGCTTGAGTATATTGACTGGTTGTGATGTTGTGATGTGATTGAAATCCTGAGGATTGTTTAAAGATTGCTAAATGAATACTTTAGAATCTGTCTCAGTATGCTTAAAGAGCCTTGTTTGGTGATTAAGATTGTTTAATATGCTTAGCTCCGGTTCATAGTGATGCTTGTTGTGATTAATTAAATCTGCTTGCATACATGGAGTGAAACCGAATTTAAAGCTGTTGCATATAGTCTTGTGGCTGTCTTACATTGAAGTATTAGATTCATGTCTAAGTACTGAGTAAAGAAGCTCTTAAGAGTGCCTAAGTAACTTGTTTTGAATCTGTTAGGATCTTACTTGTACTTAGAGATTTAGCTTGCAAAGATTAGAACTTGATAATGCCTTGTGTCTATCTGTTGCATTGCTTGTGATATTGGGAATCAAACTTGACAATTTATTAATCAAGATTTGACATCAATACTATTGAAAATGGTTAAATGCTTAATGTCAGTTCTAAATTAACTTGTCTTGTTAAGATGATAGATTATATTATCTAATCATGCTTGCTTTCATGAGTTAGAAACTGATTAAGATTAATGCATACTGCCTTGTATTGTTGCATTTAGATTAAAGTCTAAGTTGCATATTAAGGAGTGTTTAAAAGTGCCTAAATACTTTGACTTGAATCTGATAAGGTCTTGCTTAGTATTTAGAGAATGGTTGCTTGCATAGATAAGAACTTGACATTGTCTTGATTCTATCTAATGCTATAAAGCTTGAGACATTGGTGATCAAACTTGATGAAGTCAAGGATTGATCCCAATGCAATAATGTCTTACCTTTGCTAGAGTTTGAGTGATGTTTCAGGTTCACAAAAGGTGTTCCTAGTTCATCATCAAATCCGAGTTGAAAGAGAAAGAATGATGCCCATTGTGTGTACAATGGAGAGGTGTTACAGGAAGGGAGAAGCACAGATGGTTGTAAAACTCACTGGTGTTCTTCTTCTTAACATTGCAAGTACCAGGAGAAGAAGCCAACCGGTCTAGGCAGTGGCGTGCCTATTCAAGAGGGTGCTCAAACTAAGACAGAGCACTCTTGGCTGTGTGAAGAAGAAGGCTACTCTATCAAGGCTTCTATTGTGAGGTGATTGAAGAAGTAGCTGAAGCATCCACAAGCATTCCATCATGGTGGTGAATTCAGAAGGGTGATTGCAATAAGAGAAGAAGAAGAAGTAAGGATTCAAGTGGTAACTTTGAGAACCACTCCTTATCATCTTAACCAAGGAGTAAACCTAATCTCATCTATCTTAATATGTCATGATAGGTTTATCTCCTGATTATACTATGTGCTTTCCTAATTCCATTAAGAGTTTATAGCTTCTAGTAGAATGTCTAGGCTAATTGCACTGAAATTGTTTTGCTGCTGCATTGTCTGATTGATAGTAAGTAATGTCTAGAGTCCCAGAATCTCACGGTCTGTTTATTGCATTGTCTTGGGTGTGGTCATAAACTTGAATCATCATGAATGTGTTGTAGAATTGAGTAGAATGTCTGCTACTTGCATCATAATTGATAAGTTATTTTGCATACATAAGCATATCTCATACTGTCTAAGTTCAATCCTAGTGTTATCTGATGCTATTGCCTATGTTTAATCCATCAATGAAAGTCTTGCATCAATTAGAAATTGTCTAAGTTGCTTGCATCATTGGTTCTGATTGAAACTGTTGTGCATAGCTTTAATATTAATCATGGATTGAACCTGTTGCATTCATATAGCTAATGCTTTAAGATTGTGCATTCATGTAGTAATGCATTTAAAAATGAGCCTAAATTTCAAATGTACTGATGTAAGCTTGCATTGCATTTAGAGAACTTAATAATCATAATAACCTAGGATGTCAATGTAGTGTCTAGAACTTGCATTGTCATTGTTAGAGATTGAAATCTACTTGTCTTGACACAGTCCAGTTCTGAGTGTTGCTATGCCATAATTAAATTCATCAGTGATGTCTTATAAGCATTTAGAAGTATGTCTAAGCTACTTGAATCATTGGCTGTGATAAAACTAGTGAGCATAAGCATCAATTGAGTCACACTTATTGCCTTGATTGCATAAGTATCATCTAGTCTTGTGTTCATTTGGATTGAATCTGGTTCATTCATATGGTTAGTGTGTAATCTAATGCATTCATCTATTGTTGCATTTTAAAAAAAAAAAACTGAATTGAACCTAAAGGGATCAGTGTATTGTTGAAAGCATACATTGTCTTTGCATATTCTTGTCTTGATTGTCTAGCTTGTTTCAAGTATCATATATTATTGTGGCATTGGTGATCAAACAGGATGGATGATCTTGGTTTGATCCCAATGGGATGATCTGATCTTGCATTGAGTTGTGGTGGTGTTAGGTACACAAGGGAAGTGATACATGTCACTCGCCAACAACCAAGAATGTAAAGACAAGGGTCTTGCGCCATTGCATATCATCACTAGGACATGTTAGTCCATAATCTACAGGAAGTGTAGTGTGATTAAGTATGCAATGAGAGATGGCCATTGCATAATACCATTGGACATATCTAGTCCTTAGTCTACAGGAAGTGTAGCATGGGTCATTATGCAATGAGAGGTGTGTCTTGTGAGACTCTCTATGGTGATTCAAACACCCTAGTTCCTGGTTAAGGAAGAGAGTAAACTCACAAGAAGAAAGCTATCATGAAAGATGATAGTTATTAGACCATGGAGATGCATAGGATCATCACAAGCTTAGCTCCTTCTAGTCTCGGTTCTAAGCTTGAGGGGGAGTCTTAATGCATATGATCCATGGCAAGAGGCTGTTCAGAGCAGCCTTGGCGAGTGAGGAAGAAGGCTCTCCATCAATGCAGCTTCAATGAGAGGTGATTGAGGAGAAGCTGATGAATCCATTCTGCTTTTCCAAGAAGTTGATGATGCCATGAAGATGGTGCATTGGCCGAGTTAGGAAACTCACAAAAACACAAGGGAAGTTCCCTTAGACTTTTAAACTCTTTCTTCAAATCTTCTTCATTCATCTTATTCATTGCTTGTGTGAAAAGATACTTAAAAAGATTATGATTGAAGTGTGAGATTGTGTGCATCAAGTGTGATGCAGGATATTCATTTTCTTGGTTTTGATAGGTACTGATGCACCTTTGGGATAATGTATCAGGTACCATTGCTTGAGTCTCACTAAAGGTGTTCCTGGTCATTTCCTAGCTTCTATAAAGTGGCTGTGAAGTCTGTTGAGAGGGGGAGATCCAAACCAGGTCTATGAGGAGGGCAAGCAGTGTGTGAAGTGTTGATCAGGCTCACTGGTGTTGTAAAGATGATCTGGTCGTGTCCTAGCTTCTCTAAGATGGCTGAGAAGTCAGTTGAGAGGGGGGAGACTTCAAACTGGTTCCAAGAAGAGGTGAAGCTGAAGTGTGAAGTGTGCGCAAAGCTGTGAAGAGTTGCTGCACCTATTAGGCCGTGATCCAGAGCTTCTTGTGTCCAACCACACTGGTTCTAAGGCACAAGGGCTCACTGGCCAATCCCTAGGCTTTGGAGAGCTCTACTCTTTTTCCCTTGCAAGGTTTTGTCCCAATGGGTTTTCCTTGTAAGGTTTTTAATGAGGGAGACTCTTCAGAGTTCCAAGCTTGGCTTAGGATCTCCTAAAGTCAAGCTTGAGGGGGAGTGTTGAACTGAAGAGAAGAATGGAGCTTGTACATATAGGGCAAGCTCTTGAAGATCTTAAGAAGAGTTCTATGAAGCTTCAGAAGTGATGAGAAGCTGATACGAGATTGGGAAAATGTCCAAGAAGGGTTCTAATCAGACTTGGGAGGACATTGGAGGAGTTTAGGCTGAAATGGTTAATGAGAAAGTTAGGACGATCTGTACGGACGGCCGTACGGACTGTACGGACCGTACGGACCAGGGCATCCCAAAACTTATCATCTCGACCATTTGAGCATAGTTGAGGAATGTGCAAGCTTAGGGCACAATGTGTACGGCCAGGAAGTCCGTACAGCATGGTCTGGTCATGTCTTGGGTCACAAGGCATGGAGAAACTCATTTGGACCTTATACATGAAGAAGGGATCAAAATGGCATCTTGGATGGCCTTGGAAAGGATCAGGCAAGATGCCCTTGCTTCTGTCCGTGTATGGATAAGGTCTTCACTCCTATTGGCTTATTCAGTCCACAAGACAGCTCATGACAGCCTGTGTAAAGACCAGGAACGCCCAAGCTTCCTATTGGCCAAGCATGTGAAGCTTATGGTCCATAGAATTCAAAATAAGGCTCCTCCTTGTTTGACTTCACATGTGTGATGTATCTGAATGTAAACCCTAGTAGAAAACAGTCTGTCCTATTTAAATAAGAGGCAGAGACGATTTTTAAGCTCCAAGTGAGTATGGGGGATTTCCCCTCTCCTTCATGGAAATGAAAAACTAGTTCTTGAATCTGAAACTCTAATCTCTAAACACTTATTCTCTTAGTCTCTCAGTCTCTTAATCTCATTCTCTTTAGTCTCTTAAACACTTAAACACTCTCATCAATCTTTGTTCTTAAATCACTTAGAACAAGCTCTCATCTTTCTCCATTGGAGTTTATACACACACACATACAGCCAGAGTAGAGATCTCTTTAAAATCACAAAGTGAAGTTTGTTGAAACAAAAGGTTATTATGAAGAAAAGGAGTGGGAAAATCTGAAGGATTTGTCTCAAGCTCCATCTGATAAGGCAACAATACTGAGAGTGTTGTTGGAGAAGCTTGGGATAGGGTTATCCCAGGATCAGGAACCAGGAAGGAGAGAGCCTTCCAATCAGACTGGTGGAGCTGGAAGAACAACTCCTCTTGATCATGAGAGGGGGAATGGAACTGAATCTGGTGAGCAAGAGCAAAACCAAGAGGATTCAGGTCTTCATGATCAAGATACATCACAAGAAGTTGAGAACAATGTTCAGTCTAGTGGAGAAGTGGATGAGGTTCAGTCTAGTGGAGAAGTGGATGAGGTTCAGTCTAGTGGAGAAGAACAAGTTGGACCGGCCAGTTCAGAAGAAGAGCAAGTGGAGCCGGCTAGTGTGCAAACTGAAGATCAGGTTCAAGCTTTGAGGAGGAGCACAAGGATAAAGAGGGATCCTTCCAACTGGGTAAACACGAGAGTGTACTACAATGCCCAGGCTGTGGAGCATCCTTCTCAAGCCGTGTGTTCCTTTGCTGAGTTTCCAGAGGAGCATTATGCCTTTATGATTAGTCTGGATGAGAGTTATGTACCAAGGACTTATGAAGAAGCTATGTTAGACAAGGAATGGAAAGAATCAGTGGGAGCTGAAGCAGGTGCTATGATCAAGAATGATACATGGTATGAGAGTGAGCTGCCTAAGGGAAAGAAGGCTGTATCTAGTAGATGGATCTTCACAATCAAGTATCTAGCAAATGGACAGATTGATAGAAAGAAGACCAGATTGGTTGCAAGAGGATTTACACAGACCTATGGAGAGGATTACATTGATACCTTTGCACCAGTAGCTAAGCTTCACACAGTTCGGATTGTGTTGTCCATTGCAACAAACTTGGAGTGGGATTTGTGGCAAATGGATGTGAAGAATGCTTTCCTGCAAGGTGAACTTGAAGATGAAGTATACATGCATCCGCCTCCTGGTCTTGAGCATCTAGTAAAGCCAGGGAATGTTTTGAGGTTGAAGAAGGCAATATATGGGCTGAAACAATCACCTAGAGCTTGGTACAGGAAGCTGAGTACAACACTCAATGGGAGAGGCTTTAGGAAGTCTGAATTAGATCACACTCTCTTCACCTTGACAGGACCTTCATGGATCATTGTGATTCTAGTGTATGTGGATGATTTGATTATCACAGGGAGTGATAAGGCAGGGATTCAAGCTACTAAGGAGTTTCTCAAATCTGTGTTTGACATCAAGGATTTGGGAGAGATGAAGTATTTTTGGGCATTGAGATATGCAGATCAAAGGAGGGTTTGTTTATGTCTCAAAGGAAGTATACTATGGATATGCTGAAGGAGACTGATGTGCTTGGAGGAAAGATAGCCAAGACACCCCTTGAGGAGGGATATAAGGTTCTGCGTGTAGGGGAGGTGGAAGAGAAGCAGCTGTTTGAGGATCCTAAGCTATACAGGAAGATGGTTGGCAAGCTGATCTACTTGACCATTACTAGGCCAGATATATGCTTTTCGTGGAGCAAGTGAGGAGTTGAGACTAAGGAGATGAGTTGAGTATATGTGGAGCAAGTGAGGAGTTGAGACTAAGGAGATGAGTTGAGTATATGTGGAGCAAGTGAGGAGTTGAGACTAAGGAGATGAGTTGAGTATATGTGGAGCAAGTGAGGAGTTGAGACTAAGGAGATGAGTTGAGTATATGTGGAGCAAGTGAGGAGTTGAGACTAAGGAGATGAGTTGAGTATATGTGGAGCAAGTGAGGAGTTGAGACTAAGGAGATGAGTTGAGTATATGTGGAGCAAGTGAGGAGTTGAGACTAAGGAGATGAGTTGAGTATATGTGGAGCAAGTGAGGAGTTGAGACTAAGGAGATGAGTTGAGTATATGTGGAGCAAGTGAGGAGTTGAGACTAAGGAGATGAGTTGAGTATATGTGGAGCAAGTGAGGAGTTGAGACTAAGGAGATGAGTTGAGTATATGTGGAGCAAGTGAGGAGTTGAGACTAAGGAGATGAGTTGAGTATATGTGGAGCAAGTGAGGAGTTGAGACTAAGGAGATGAGTTGAGTATATGTGGAGCAAGTGAGGAGTTGAGACTAAGGAGATGAGTTGAGTATATGTGGAGCAAGTGAGGAGTTGAGACTAAGGAGATGAGTTGAGTATATGTGGAGCAAGTGAGGAGTTGAGACTAAGGAGATGAGTTGAGTATATGTGGAGCAAGTGAGGAGTTGAGACTAAGGAGATGAGTTGAGTATATGTGGAGCAAGTGAGGAGTTGAGACTAAGGAGATGAGTTGAGTATATGTGGAGCAAGTGAGGAGTTGAGACTAAGGAGATGAGTTGAGTATATGTGGAGCAAGTGAGGAGTTGAGACTAAGGAGATGAGTTGAGTATATGTGGAGCAAGTGAGGAGTTGAGACTAAGGAGATGAGTTGAGTATATGTGGAGCAAGTGAGGAGTTGAGACTAAGGAGATGAGTTGAGTATATGTGGAGCAAGTGAGGAGTTGAGACTAAGGAGATGAGTTGAGTATATGTGGAGCAAGTGAGGAGTTGAGACTAAGGAGATGAGTTGAGTATATGTGGAGCAAGTGAGGAGTTGAGACTAAGGAGATGAGTTGAGTATATGTGGAGCAAGTGAGGAGTTGAGACTAAGGAGATGAGTTGAGTATATGTGGAGCAAGTGAGGAGTTGAGACTAAGGAGATGAGTTGAGTATATGTGGAGCAAGTGAGGAGTTGAGACTAAGGAGATGAGTTGAGTATATGTGGAGCAAGTGAGGAGTTGAGACTAAGGAGATGAGTTGAGTATATGTGGAGCAAGTGAGGAGTTGAGACTAAGGAGATGAGTTGAGTATATGTGGAGCAAGTGAGGAGTTGAGACTAAGGAGATGAGTTGAGTATATGTGGAGCAAGTGAGGAGTTGAGACTAAGGAGATGAGTTGAGTATATGTGGAGCAAGTGAGGAGTTGAGACTAAGGAGATGAGTTGAGTATATGTGGAGCAAGTGAGGAGTTGAGACTAAGGAGATGAGTTGAGTATATGTGGAGCAAGTGAGGAGTTGAGACTAAGGAGATGAGTTGAATCTTGGGAAGGTTTGGGTAAGGTCCGTACTGTCCGTACATGACCGCACTATCCGCACACATGGAGATGAGTAAAACATTGACCAGAGTAAAGAAGTTACTTGGGGTAACTTATGGGAAGGGAAGGAACTTACCTGGATGGATCAGACCGTTGAGGGATAAGGAAGAGCTCGCCTTGACAGGCTGGAACAGCTGGAAAGGCAAGAGCATCTCGGTCCAAGATGCTAGATACTCAAGCATGTGGAGAAGCTAATTGGCTAGTTCAAATGAGCTTATCCTTTCCACATTGACCTCACATGCTTCAGTCTTCTCTGACTTCAAAACCCTTGTATGCTCACACTATATATTGTAACTCATGCTCTTAATAAAAGATTAGACAGTTCTTGACACCAAAACACTCTCTTAGACTCAAAGGCTCTCAATCATGATCATACACTAAACTCTTAGCTAAACTCGTTCTAAATCACCTCTAGACTCTTTCTAATCTCTTTCTTTCCTTATATCAAACTCAGATTCTCTAAAACTTATATGGTATCAGAGCCAGGTTCATCATAATCTGGGTTTGAGTACTAGAACACTCAAGAACACACTAGCCACTTAGCTTTCATCCGGGTGATTCTGAAATGGAAAGCAACAAGGCAGTGGTTCCGGTTACTCTCAAGGGGGGTAACTACCTTTTGTGGTCTCGATTGGTGAAGACAGCAGTGGGGAGTAAGGGTTTATGGGGACACATCACACAGAGTGAAGCCCCAAAGCTCATTACTTATGAAGGCGACAAGGAGATTGTCGAGTGCGATGAAGAGAAGTGGGAGCAAGATGATCAGCTGGTGATGTCTATACTCCAACGGTCTCTTGAAGTGTCTATCCTGGAGGCATACAGCTACTGTGAGACAGCAAAGGATCTTTGGGACACGCTAAAGAAGGTTTATGGTAACATCTCAAACTTGAGCCGGTGTTTGAAGTGAAACGCTATCAACAGCTTGACACAGGAGGACATGGAGTTTACTAAGCACCTTGGGAGGTTCAGAGCCTTGTGGTCTGAACTGGAGATGCTGAGGCCAGGCACAACCAACCTAGATGAGCTGGCTGAGAGACGCGAGCAGGACAAGGTGTTTGGGTTGCTGCTCACGCTGAATCCAAGCTACAACAGTCTCATCAAACACATTCTGAGGTCCGGGAAGTTACCTGACCTTGAGGAAGTGTGTGCACAAGTTCAGAAGGAGGAAGGTTCTATCGGTCTCTTTGGAGGGAAAGGAGAGATCACACTTGCAAACCAAGCTGAGGTTCCGCAAGCAAACCGTGCGAAGCTCTAACCAGTATGATGCAAAGAAGTTCATGGGAAATTGTGATCATTGCAAGAGACAAGGTCACAAGAAGAACCAGTGCTGGATCTTACATCCTCATCTGAAGCCGGCCAAGTTCTCAAGAGAGAAAGATGGGAGAGCCAATGTCTCGTATGCTGGAAGTGAGCCGGGAAGTTCAAGTGTGGCTGGAAGCTCAGGCCAAGCTGGAGAGGGCGGGACACGTGAGCCTGGAGATAGCAAGGCCCTGGTGACTTACACACCTCAGCCGAGCCTTCAGAACAACCGTGAGAACGAGTACCTAAGGAGATCAGACCTTGACTCCCTCATCAAAATGCTAAAGGAGAATGGTAACACACTTGGTACTCTTGGTTACTCCTTTGGTGCACTATATGAATCGTGTAGTATTGCTAGAGAACCTGATCATTCAAGCATTGCTTATAAACCTACTAGCATACTAGGACAGTCTCATATTGCACACAATCTGTTTAAACCATTGGTAGTTGATTCAGGAGCATCTCATCATATGATTAGTGATACTAGTTTGATTAGAGACATTGAACCTACAAATGGACATGTCATGATTGCAAATGGAGATAAAATCCCAATTAGAGGAATTGGCAAGCTAAAATTGTTTGATAAAGACTCTAAAGCATTTTATATGCCTGACTTCACATCAAATCTATTATCTGTAAAGAAGTGTACTACAGACCTTAATTGCAATGTTATATTCAGTCCTAATGAGGTGAAGTTTCAGGATATTGAGAGCAGCCAATTGATTGGAAAAGGAGTTACCAAGGAGATTTATATTTACTTGAAGAACTAGCTCCTGTTTCTGATTACTTCTGCTCATTTACTTCTGCTTCTATGATGAATAAAAATGCATTGTGGCATGCTAGACTAGGTCATCCCCATGTTAGGGCTTTAAACTTAATGTTACCAGGTGTGGTATTTGAAAATAAGGATTGTGAAGCTTGCATTTTAGGCAAGCATTGTAAAACTGTGTTTCCCATTTCATCTACTGCTTATGACAAGTGCTTTGATCTAATTCACTCAGATGTTTGGACTGCTCCTTGCTTGTCTAGGATAGTTTTAAATACTTTGTCACATTCATAGATGAAAAATCGAAATACACCTGGATAACACTTATTCAAACCAAAGATAGGGTGCTTGAAGCTTTTAAAATTTTCAAAACTATGTGACTAACCATTACAATGCCAAGATTAAAATTTTGAGATCAGATAATGGTGGGGAATACACTGGTCAAGCCTTCAAGCAACATCTAGCACAACATGGGATACTACACCAAACGAGTTGTCCTTATACTCCTCAGCAAAATGGAGTGGCTGAGAGAAAGAATAGGCATCTCATGGAGGTGGCAAGGTCAATGATGTTTCAAGCAAATGTCCCTAAGAGGTTTTGGAGTGATGCTGTGGCTACATCTTGTTATCTAATCAACCGGATCCCAACTAAGATTCTACATGATCAGTCCCTTTGAAGCCTTGAACAAGTACAAGCCATCATTGGAGCATATGCTAATCTTTGATGTCTATGCTTTGTCCTTAGGCCAAAAGAGTTGAGAAACAAGCTTGAAGCAACCAGCACAAGAGCTATGTTTGTTGGCTACTCTACTACTCAAAAGGGTTACAAGTGCTATGATCCTACTACTCAAGAGTTCTAGTCTCTAGAGATGTAAAGTTCATTGAAGCTAAGGGGTTCTATGAGGAAAAGAATCAAGATGAGCTGCTAGAATTGACAAGAGAGTCAGATAGAGCGGCCAGCCTTAGAAGTATTCTAGAGGGGCTTGGGATACATACTACCCAGGATCCCAAGGAGAGACGAGTACAACAACCACACAACCTACCGAGGCAACAAACTTAGATCATGGGGAAAACACACCTGAACCAGCTGAAGTACATGTTGAAAGCCATGATCAAGAAGGCTCAGTGATCATGATCAAAGTATGATGCAGGAAGATAGGAGGTACCAAGCCAAGATCAAGAGGAGGAAACTAATGCAAATACACCTGGATAACACTTATTCAAACCAAAGATAGGGTGCTTGAAGCTTTTAAAATTTTCAAAACTATGTGACTAACCATTACAATGCCAAGATTAAAATTTTGAGATCAGATAATGGTGGGGAATACACTGGTCAAGCCTTCAAGCAACATCTAGCACAACATGGGATACTACACCAAACGAAGTTGTCCTTATACTCCTCAGCAAAATGGAGTGGCTGAGAGAAAGAATAGGCATCTCATGGAGGTGGCAAGGTCAATGATGTTTCAAGCAAATGTTCCTAAGAGGTTTTGGAGTGATGCTGTGGCTACATCTTGTTATCTAATCAACCGATCCCAACTAAGATTCTACATGATCAGTCCCTTTGAAGCCTTGAACAAGTACAAGCCATCATTGGAGCATATGCTAATCTTTGATGTCTATGCTTTGTCCTTAGGCCAAAAGAGTTGAGAAACAAGCTTGAAGCAACCAGCACAAGAGCTATGTTTGTTGGCTACTCTACTACTCAAAAGGGTTACAAGTGCTATGATCCTACTACTCAAGAGTTCTAGTCTCTAGAGATGTAAAGTTCATTGAAGCTAAGGGGTTCTATGAGGAAAAGAATCAAGATGAGCTGCTAGAATTGACAAGAGAGTCAGATAGAGCGCCAGCCTTAGAAGTATTCTAGAGGGGCTTGGGATACATACTACCCAGGATCCAAGGAGAGACGAGTACAACAACCACACAACCTACCGAGGCAACAAACTTAGATCATGGGGAAAACACACCTGAACCAGCTGAAGTACATGTTGAAAGCCATGATCAAGAAGGCTCAGTGATCATGATCAAAGTATGATGCAGGAAGATAGGAGGTACCAAGCCAAGATCAAGAGGAGGAAACTAATGCAACTACAACTGAAACTACAACTGAACCTGAAACAGAGCCGGCGGTGCAGCCATTGAGAAGAAGCACCAGATTGAGAAAGGATAGTTCCAACTGGGTAAACACGAGAGTGTACTACAATGCCCAGGCTGTGGAACATCCTTCTCAAGCTGTGTGTTCCTTTGCTCATTATCCAGAAGAACATTGTGCCTTTATGGTAAGCTTAGATGAGAGCCATGTACCAAAGTCATATGAGGAAGCCATGAAGGACAAGGAGTGGAGGGAATCAGTGGGAGCTGAATCCAATGCAATGATCAAGAATGACACTTGGTATGAGAGTGAGTTACCTAAAGGAAAGAGAGCAGTGTCTAGTAGATGGATCTTCACAATCAAGTACCAAGCAAATGGACAGATTGATAGAAAGAAGACTCGCTTGGTTGCAAGAGGATTCACTCAAACATATGGAGAGGATTATATAGACACATTTGCGCCAGTTGCTAAGCTACATACCATCAGGATTGTCCTATCACTTCATGTGAATCTTGAGTGGGGCTTGTGGCAAATGGATGTAAAGAATGCATTCCTACAAGGAGAACTAGAAGATGAAGTGTATATGTTACCTCCTCCTGGTCTAGAGCACTTGGTGAAGAAAGGGAATGTTCTCAGACTAAAGAAAGCTATCTATGGTCTGAAACAATCACCAAGGGCATGGTACAACAAGTTGAGCACAACTCTGAATGGAAGAGGCTTTAGGAAGTCAGAGCTTGATCATACTCTCTTTACACTCAACACACCTTCAGGTATTGTCGTTCTACTTGTATATGTAGATGACATCATTATAACAGGTAGTGATAAAGAAGAGATACAAGCCACTAAAGACTTTCTTAAATCTGTTTTTGAGATTAAAGACTTGGGAGAGATGAAATACTTCCTTGGGATTGAGATATGTAGATCCAAGGAAGGTTTGTTTCTATCCCAAAGAAAGTATACACTTGATCTGTTGAAAGATGCAGGTAAGCTTGATGGAAAGACGCCAAGACTCCCTTGGAAGATGGATACAAGGTTCCACGTGAGGGGAGATTGAAGACAGTCCACCATTCAAGGATGCAAAGCTTTATAGAAAGCTAGTGGGTAAGCTCATATACCTAACCATCACACGCCCTGATATTTGTTTTGCTGTGAATCAGGTGAGTCAGCATATGCAAATTCCAAAAGAACATCATTGGGGAATGGTGAACCGCTCTTGATGTATCTTAATGGCTCAGCGGATCAAGGAGTGTGGATGGGGTGTAATGGGAGTACTGAAGTTGTAGGCTACTGTGATGGATTGGGCAGGAGATAGAGCAGATAGAAGGTCCACAACCGCTACTGCACATTCATTGAGGGAACTTAGTAACTTGGAAGAGTAAGAAGCAGAAGGTGGTCTCATGCTCAAGTGCTGAAGCTGAATACCGAGCCATGCTGAAGCTGACTAATGAGCTTGTATGGATCAAAGGGATACTGAAGCACTTGGAGATTATTCAATCCACTCCAATGACCATGCATTGCGACAACCAGGCTGCTATACACATTGCCACCAACTCAGTCTTCCATGAGAGAACCAAGCACATTGAAGTAGATTGTCACAAGGTGAGGCAAATGATTCTTCTTGGAGTCATCTTGCCATGTTACACGAGAAGTGAAGATCAGCTAGCAGATGTGTTCACAAAGGCAGCAAGGCAGAAGACAATTGAGTCCATTCATAGCCGGCTAGGACTCATTGATCTCACAAGAAGGAGCTAAGCCCTTAGCTATGAGGTCTTTACTCTTTTTCCCTTATCAAAGTTTTGTCCCAATGGGTTTTGTTTGGGAATATGACAACTTCTTAGTCATTCTAATCAAACCAGGATGAATCACTTTGTAAGAAGCTTGATTTGGATACATAAAGTAGTGGAGAATCACCAGGAAGTAGAATAAATCTCATAGGAGTTGGCATGAAGAAGTTATCCCACTTTCAAATAAGGTGATCGGTTTCCTGTTTGGGAATATGACAACTTCTTCGTCATTCTAATCAAACCAGGATGAATCACTTTGTAAGAAGCTTGATTTGGATACATAAAGTGGTGGAGAATCACCAGGAAGTTGAATAAATCTCATAGGAGTTAGGATGAAGAAGTTATCCCACTTTCAAATAAGGTGATCGGTTTCCTGTTTGGGAATATGACAACTTCTTAGTCATTCTAATCAAACCAGGATGAATCACTTTGTAAGAAGCTTGATTTGGATACATAAAGTGGTGGAGAATCACCAGGAAGTAGAATAAATCTCATAGGAGTTAGGATGAAGAAGTTATCCCACTTTCAAATAAGGTGATCGGTTTCCTGTTTGGGAATATGACAACTTCTTAGTCATTCTAATCAAACCAGGATGAATCACTTTGTGAGAAGCTTGATTTGGATACATAAAGTGGTGGAGAATCACCAGGAAGTTGAATAAATCTCATAGGAGTTGGCATGAAGAAGTTATCCCACTTTCAAATAAGGTGATCGGTTTCCTGTTTGGGAATATGACAACTTCTTCGTCATTCTAATCAAACCAGGATGAATCACTTTGTGAGAAGCTTGATTTGGATACATAAAGTAGTGGAGAATCACCAGGAAGTTGAATAAATCTCATAGGAGTTGGCATGAAGAAGTTATCCCACTTTCAAATAAGGTGATCGGTTTCCTGTTTGGGAATATGACAACTTCTTAGTCATTCTAATCAAACCAGGATGAATCACTTTGTGAGAAGCTTGATTTGGATACATAAAGTGGTGGAGAATCACCAGGAAGTTGAATAAATCTCATAGGAGTTAGGATGAAGAAGTTATCCCACTTTCAAATAAGGTGATCGGTTTCCTGTTTGGGAATATGACAACTTCTTCGTCATTCTAATCAAACCAGGATGAATCACTTTGTAAGAAGCTTGATTTGGATACATAAAGTAGTGGAGAATCACCAGGAAGTAGAATAAATCTCATAGGAGTTAGGATGAAGAAGTTATCCCACTTTCAAATAAGGTGATCGGTTTCCTGTTTGGGAATATGACAACTTCTTCGTCATTCTAATCAAACCAGGATGAATCACTTTGTAAGAAGCTTGATTTGGATACATAAAGTGGTGGAGAATCACCAGGAAGTAGAATAAATCTCATAGGAGTTGGCATGAAGAAGTTATCCCACTTTCAAATAAGGTGATCGGTTTCCTGTTTGGGAATATGACAACTTCTTCGTCATTCTAATCAAACCAGGATGAATCACTTTGTAAGAAGCTTGATTTGGATACATAAAGTGGTGGAGAATCACCAGGAAGTTGAATAAATCTCATAGGAGTTAGGATGAAGAAGTTATCCCACTTTCAAATAAGGTGATCGGTTTCCTGTTTGGGAATATGACAACTTCTTAGTCATTCTAATCAAACCAGGATGAATCACTTTGTAAGAAGCTTGATTTGGATACATAAAGTGGTGGAGAATCACCAGGAAGTAGAATAAATCTCATAGGAGTTAGGATGAAGAAGTTATCCCACTTTCAAATAAGGTGATCGGTTTCCTGTTTGGGAATATGACAACTTCTTCGTCATTCTAATCAAACCAGGATGAATCACTTTGTAAGAAGCTTGATTTGGATACATAAAGTAGTGGAGAATCACCAGGAAGTAGAATAAATCTCATAGGAGTTAGGATGAAGAAGTTATCCCACTTTCAAATAAGGTGATCGGTTTCCTGTTTGGGAATATGACAACTTCTTAGTCATTCTAATCAAACCAGGATGAATCACTTTGTGAGAAGCTTGATTTGGATACATAAAGTAGTGGAGAATCACCAGGAAGTAGAATAAATCTCATAGGAGTTGGCATGAAGAAGTTATCCCACTTTCAAATAAGGTGATCCCAGTTTCCTGTTTGGGAATATGACAACTTCTTCGTCATTCTAATCAAACCAGGATGAATCACTTTGTAAGAAGCTTGATTTGGATACATAAAGTAGTGGAGAATCACCAGGAAGTAGAATAAATCTCATAGGAGTTAGGATGAAGAAGTTATCCCACTTTCAAATAAGGTGATCGGTTTCCTGTTTGGGAATATGACAACTTCTTCGTCATTCTAATCAAACCAGGATGAATCACTTTGTGAGAAGCTTGATTTGATACATAAAGTGGTGGAGAATCACCAGAAAGTTGAATAAATCTCATAGGAGTTGGCATGAAGAAGTTATCCCACTTTCAAATAAGGTGATCCCAGTTTCCTGTTTGGGAATATGACAACTTCTTAGTCATTCTAATCAAACCAGGATGAATCACTTTGTGAGAAGCTTGATTTGATACATAAAGTGGTGGAGAATCACCAGGAAGTAGAATAAATCTCATAGGAGTTGGCATGAAGAAGTTATCCCACTTTCAAATAAGGTGATCCCAGTTTCCTGTTTGGGAATATGACAACTTCTTAGTCATTCTAATCAAACCAGGATGAATCACTTTGTAAGAAGCTTGATTTGATACATAAAGTGGTGGAGAATCACCAGAAAGTTGAATAAATCTCATAGGAGTTAGGATGAAGAAGTTATCCCACTTTCAAATAAGGTGATCCCAGTTTCCTGTTTGGGAATATGACAACTTCTTAGTCATTCTAATCAAACCAGGATGAATCACTTTGTAAGAAGCTTGATTTGGATACATAAAGTAGTGGAGAATCACCAGGAAGTTGAATAAATCTCATAGGAGTTAGGATGAAGAAGTTATCCCACTTTCAAATAAGGTGATCCCAGTTTCCCTGTTTGGGAATATGACAACTTCTTCGTCATTCTAATCAAACCAGGATGAATCACTTTGTAAGAAGCTTGATTTGGATACATAAAGTAGTGGAGAATCACCAGGAAGTTGAATAAATCTCATAGGAGTTAGGATGAAGAAGTTATCCCACTTTCAAATAAGGTGATCCCAGTTTCCCTGTTTGGGAATATGACAACTTCTTAGTCATTCTAATCAAACCAGGATGAATCACTTTGTAAGAAGCTTGATTTGATACATAAAGTGTTGAGATAAGGAGTGTTAAGTGAAGAATGGAGATAAGGGTTGAGTAGAATGAAGAGGAGGAAGGATAGGAAGGTTTGGGAGCTTTGGGATCAGCCAGTCCCACAAGGCCGACATGGCGCATACATGGCCGGACAGTCCGTACAAGATGGGATCAACCAAAGCTCAACCAAACCTTACCATAAGTTATCCGAGTTACTTAAGTAAAGAGGAGAAGTTACCTTAGCCTTTGTGGGATGGATCAGACCGTTGGAAAGCATAAGGGAGTCTTGGACAGGCTGGAACAGCTGGAAAGGCAAGAGCATCTCGTCCAAGATGCTAGATACTCACAAGATGTGGAGAAGCTAATTGGCTAGTTCAAATGAGCTTATCCTTTCCACATTGACCTCACATGCTTTAGTCTTCTCTGGATTTCGAAAACCCTTGTATGCTCACACTATATATTGTAACTCATGCTCTTAATAAAAGATTAGACAGTTCTTGACACCAAAACACTCTCTTAGACTCAAAGGCTCTCAATCATGATCATACACTAAACTCTTAGCTAAACTCGTTCTAAATCACCTCTAGACTCTTTCTAATCTCTTTCTTTCCTTATATCAAACTCAGATTCTCTAAAACTTATAAGTATATCACGCCAAGGAGCAGTCTGGATAAGAAAGGATCAGTTTGGATAAGGTCTGGTCATAGCTGGAAAGGAAAAGCTACTTTACAGCCGGTCCAAGCATGTGAAGCCTCTCAACCATCCAGCTAGCTTTGACTTCACATGCTTTGAGTCCCATTTCGAAATCCCCTTTGTACCAGCCTTATCTCTTCATATATAACTTGTATCTGAGACATTAAATCAATTAATGGAGTTTTGAGTATTCTCTCTATTCTCTCTCTACTTATTCTCTTAATCTCTTTAATCTTACACAAAACAATCTGATTGTTCTTAAACACACTCTAATACACAAAAGTGTATAGATAACCACCAAAAAGTTTATTAAATCTCATAGGAGTTAGGATGAAGAAGCTATCCAACTTTCAAATCAGGTGATCCCAGTTTTCCTGTTTTGGAATATGACAACTTCATTATCATTCTAATCAAACCAGGAAGAATTGGGGTGTAAGAAGCTTGATTTTGATACATAAAGTAGTGGAGAATCATTAGGAAGTGGAAAAAATCTCACAGGAGTTAGGATGAAGAAGCTATCCCACTTTCAAATCAGGTGATCCCAGTTTTCCTGTTTGGGAATATGACAACTTCTTTGTCATTCTAATCAAACCAGGAAGAATCGCGATGTAAGAAGCTTGATTTTGATACATAAAGTAGTGGAGAATCATTAGGAAGTGGAATAAATCTCATAGGAATTAGGATGAAGAAGCTATCACACTTTCAAATCAGGTGATCCCAGTTTTCCTGTTTGGGAATATGACAACTTCTTTGTCATTCTAATCAAACCAGGAAGAATCGCGATGTAAGAAGCTTGATTTTGATACATAAAGTGTTGAGATAAGGAGTGTTAAGTGAAGAATGGAGATAAGGGTTGAGTAGAATGAAGAGGAGGAAGGATAGGAAGGTTTGGGAGCTTTGGGATCAGCCAGTCCGTACAAGGCCGTACATGGCCGTACATGGCCGGACAGTCCGTACAAGATGGGATCAACCAAAGCTCAACCAAACCTTACCATAAGTTATCCGAGTTACTTAAGTAAAGAGGAGAAGTTACCTTAGCCTTTGTGGGATGGATCAGACCGTTGGAAAGCATAAGGGAGTCTTGGACAGGCTGGCACAGCTGGAAAAGCAAAAGCAAAAGGCATGAGCCAGCTAAGGAAGGCTCACACGCGCGGCTCACTAAACACTTTTGTGTTTAGAGAATGATTCAAACAACCATAGATACTTAGATTCAAAGATTAAAGAGATTAAGAGATTTTAGTAAGAGAATCAAGAGAGAGAGACTCAAAACTCCATTAATTGATTTAATGTCTCAGATACAAGATATATATGAAGAGATAAGGCTAATACAAAAGGGATTTCGAAATCCATAAGCATGTGAGGTCAATGGACAGGCTGGAGCTCCTTTTGCTTCACATGCTTGGACAGGCTGTAAAAGTGCTTCACTTTTCCAGCTATGACCAGACCTTATCCAAACACCTCCTCCCTTATCCAGACTCATCTGGCGTGATCCCTTTACCATAAGGGTCCAATGTAACTTCCCAAGCCTTTACCTTAGTTACCACAGTAAAACTAAAGTTACTGTGGTAAATTCCCAAAGCTACTCTCTGCCCCAATACTCTTCCTATATCAATGTATCTTCTCTCCATCCTCTTATCTCAACACTCCCCCTCAAGCTTGACCATGTAGAACAAGTCAAGCTTGGAAACCATGAAGATCTCCCTCATTAAAAACCTCACCAAGGAAAACCCATTGGGATAAAACCTTGATGAGGGAAAAAGAGTGAAGACTCCATGATTAAGGGATCAGCTCCTGGAGTAAGATCAATGAGCCCAAGCCTAGAAAGTATGGACTCCATTGTCTTTAATCTCGCTGCCTTAGTAAACACATCAGCCAGTTGATCCTCACTCCTTGTATAACATGGCAGAATCACTCCTAAGATAATCATCTGCCTCACCTTGTGACAATCCACTTCTATGTGCTTCGTTCTCTCATGAAAGACTGAGTTAGAAGCAATATGGATAGCTGCTTGATTGTCACAGTGCATTGTCATAAGAGTACTCTTCTCAATCTCCAGATGCTTAAAGATACCCTTGATCCACACCAACTCGTTTGTCAACTTCAACATAGCCCTATATTCAGTCTCAGCACTTGAACAAGAGATGACCTTCTGCTTCTTACTCTTCCAAGTAACCAGGTTCCCTCCAATGAATGTACAATAGCCAGTAGTTGATCTCCTGTCCACTCTATCTCCTGCCCAATCAGCATCACAATAGCCCACTACTTCTGTGCTGCCATTGCATCCCATCCAAACTCCTTGACCAGACGTGCCACTCAAATACCTCAGTATCCTATCAACCATCTTCCAGTGATGTACCCTTGGCGCCTGCATATGCTGACTCACTTGGTTTACAGCAAAACATATATCTGGCCGTGTGATGGTCAAGTAGATCAGCTTGCCAACCATCTTCCTGTATAGCTTAGGATCCTCAAACAACTGCTTCTCTTCAACCTCCCCCTCACGCAGAACCTTATATCCCTCCTCAAGGGGTGTTTTAGCTATCTTTCCCCAAGCACATCAGTCTCCTTCAACATATCCATAGTATACTTCCTTTGAGACATAAACAAACCCTCCTTTGATCTGCATATCTCAATGCCCAGAAAATACTTCATCTCTCCCAAATCCTTGATGTCAAACACAGATTTGAGAAACTCCTTAGTAGCTTGAATCCCTGCCTTATCACTCCCTGTGATAATCAAATCATCCACATACACTAGAATCACAATGATCCCTGAAGGTCCTGTCAAAGTGAAGAGAGTGTGATCTAATTCAGACTTCCTAAAGCCTCTCCCATTGAGTGTTGTACTCAGCTTCCTGTACCAAGCTCTAGGTGATTGTTTCAACCCATATATTGCCTTCTTCAACCTCAAAACATTCCCTGGCTTTTACTAGATGCTCAAGACCAGGAGGAGGAAGCATGTATACCTCATCTTCTAGCTCACCTTGTAAGAAAGCATTCTTCACATCCATCTGCCACAAATCCCACCCAAGTTTGTTGCAATGGACAACACAATCGAACTGTATGTAGCTTAGCTACTGGTGCAAAGGTATCAATGTAATCCTCTCCATGGTCTGTGTAAATCCTCTTGCAACCAATCTGGTCTTCTTCCTATCAATCTGTCCATTTGCAAGATACTTGATTGTGAAGATCCATCTACTAGATACAGCTTTCTTTCCCTTAGGCAGCTCACTCTCATACCATGTATCATTTTTGATCATAGCACCTGCTTCAGCTCCCACTGATTCTTTCCATTCCTTGTCTAACATAGCTTCTTCATAAGTCCTTGGTACATAACTCTCATCCAGACTAATCATAAAGGCATAATGCTCCTCTGGAAACTCAGCAAAGGAACACACGGCTGGAAGGATGCTCCACAGCCTGGGCATTGTAGTACACTCGTTTACCCAGTTGGAAGGATCCTCTATATCCTTGTGCTCCTCCTCAAAGCTTGAACCTGATCTTCAGTTTGCACACTAACCGGCTCCACTTGCTCTTCTTCTGAACTGGCCGGTCTGACTTGTTCTTCTACACTAGACTGAACCTCATTGTTCTCAACTTCTTGTGATGTATCTTGATCATGAAGACCTGAATCCTCTTGGTTTTGCTCTTGCTCACCAGATTCAGTTCCATTCCCCTCTCATGATCAAGAGGAGTTGTTCTTCCAGCTCCACCACTCTGATTGGAAGACTCCTCCTTCCGGTTTCTGATCCTGGGATAATCCTATCCCGAGCTTCTCTAACAACACTCTCAGTATTGTTGCCTTATCAGATGGAGCTTGAGACAAATCCTTCAGATTTTCCCACTCCTTTTCTTCATAATAACCTTTTGTTTCAACAAACTTCACTTCTCTAGATACCATCACTCTCCTTGCTTCAGGATCATAGCACTTGTACCCCTTCTGAGTGATAGAGTAACCAATGAACATAGCCTTAGTACTCTTTGCCTCCAGCTTGTTTCTCTGCTCTCCTGGAACCATGACATAGCACACACACCCAAAGACACGTAGATGATCAATGACAGGTTTGCTCTTGTTCAACACTTCAAATGGAGACAGATTCTTCAATATCTTGGTTGGAACCCGGTTGATGAGATAGCAAGCAGTCTGAACCGCATCACTCCAAAAACATTTTGGGACATTTGCATGAAACATCATCGATCTAGCAACCTCCATCAAGTGCCTGTTCTTCCTCTCAGCTACACCATTCTGCTGTGGTGTATAAGGGCAGCTAGTCTGATGCACAATCCCATGCTTGGCTAGATGATTCTTGAAGGCATTGCTGATGTATTCACCTCCATTATCTGATCTCAGTACCTTCACAGTAGCATTGTATTGATTAGATACATATGCTTGGAAGTTCATAAATGCTTCTAGCACCCTATCTTTAGATGGAAGCAATGTAAGCCAAGTATACTTAGACTTCTCATCAATGAATGTCACAAAGTACTTCTGGCTATCTCTAGACAAACAAGGAGCCGTCCACACATCTGAATGAACTAGATCAAAGCAATGCTCATAAGTAGTTTCTGAAGTTGGAAACACAGTCCTACAATGCTTTCCTAATATGCAAGCCTCACACTCTAAGTGATTAAATGACATATTAGGCATGATCAATTCAATTGCACGAGCATGAGGATGTCTCAATCTAGCATGCCAAGTCATACTATCACACCTATCAACAGCACTACTTAAGCACACAGAATCAAGGAGTTTAGAATTCTTAGCCATTTGAAGATGGTATAGCTGATTCTTGCTGTCTCCTCTGCCAATAACTCTCCTAGTCTTCAAATCTTGAAACTCAACTTCATCAGGTCTGAATACTACTTGACAATCAAGATCAATGGTAGCTTTCTTCACAGATAATAGATTTGAAGTGAACTGAGGCATGTAGAAGGCAGCTGTGTCCTTCTCAAACAGTTTTAGCTTTCCCACTCCTTCTATTGGGATCATAGCACCATTAGCTATCATAACACTCCCTGTTGCAGCCTTGATCTCACTTATAAGCCTCCTATCACTGATCATATGATGGCTTGCTCCAGAATCAATCACAATGGGTTTAGAAGCTCCGGATTGTATAGCATGCTTCCTGCTTGCTGCTAAGGCTTGTACTTGTTCCATGAACACTCTCCATTCTTTCCTGGTGATGCGATCATCAGCTCCACTCCCTTTCTCCTGCTCTTTTAACACCCCACTGTCTTCTACTGATTCCCCCATGTAGGCTGAGTAAGAACACTCTCCCACAACTCTCTTCCTACCCTTTCCTATGTTGATAGAAGCTTTGGATAGCATTCTGCACCTCCTCTTCTTCCGGAAGCCCTCACTCCTACTCCCGGTTAGCCTCCATGAGCTCTCACTCCTACTCATGGTTAGCTTCTGGAAGCTCTCACTCCTACTCCCAGTTGGCTTCCATGAGCTCTCACTCCTACTCATGGTTAGCCTCTCATCATCTCTCATTATCTCATACGCCCTTCTTATAAGCACACAGATCTCTTCCATTTCCGGAAGCTGTTCCCCTCTTAGAACCATCTCCACCAGCCACCCATATGATGACTCCATGCTCGCCAAGAGCTTCAAGACTGTCGCTTGCTCTTGTGTAGTATCCCCATCCACATGGGATCTCAACCCTTGTAGTTCAACCCACAAATGTTGTAGCTTCCTCACATGATTATTGAACCCTTCTCTTCCTGGTTTAACTTCACTAATCACCTTCTTGACTTCATACACTCTCCTAAGACTGATCTTGTTCTCATAAACATCTTCAATCTTCTCAAGCAGTGTACTTTCTTCAAGACTAAAGCAATCTCCATTTGTTTCTCTTGCTGTCTGATCTTTCTCAGCAGCTTTACCCATCAAAGACTCTTTCTTCTCATGGTTTCTCCAAACTCCACACCTTTTCAGTGTTGTTTTCATCTGTGAGAACCACCCCCACTCATTCCCTCTCTCTTTCTTCTCTTCACGCCTTGTTGTACCAGATTGAAGCAGCTCCATTTTCTTTAGCCTAAAGCAACAACCTTTAGCCTAGATCTTCCCCCAAATGCTTCTAATCTCACACGCCAAGCTTACCAACTAGCTAGACCCCTCTTCTGACCTTGTGAAACACCTAAACGGACTCCCTTGAAGCTGACTCTCCAAAAGAAACACCAACAGACACAAACTTGACTTTTAAAGGATCTAGCTCTTGAAAAATCTCAAGAACTCTCAAGAACACTCAAGAACATTTAGAAAAACGAAATCACTCTCTCCTTTTCAAGGAACCTGGCTCTGATACCATAAACACTTTTGTGTTTAGAGAATGATTCAAACAACCATAGATACTTAGATTCAAAGATTAAAGAGATTAAGAGATTTTAGTAAGAGAATCAAGAGAGAGAGACTCAAAACTCCATTAATTGATTTAATGTCTCAGATACAAGATATATATGAAGAGATAAGGCTAATACAAAAGGGATTTCGAAATCCATAAGCATGTGAGGTCAATGGACAGGCTGGAGCTCCTTTTGCTTCACATGCTTGGACAGGCTGTAAAAGTGCTTCACTTTTCCAGCTATGACCAGACCTTATCCAAACACCTCCTCCCTTATCCAGACTCATCTTGGGCGTGATCCCCTTTACCATAAGGGTCCAATGTAACTTCCCAAGCCTTTACCTTAGTTACCACAGTAAAACTAAAGTTACTGTGGTAAATTCCCAAAGTTACTCTCTGCCCCAATACTCTTCCTATATCAATGTATCTTCTCTCCATCCTCTTATCTCAACACTCACATCATTGGATGATTTTGAAATGGTCACTGACTCCACATGCTTATCTTATCCTCTTGTTTACGAAAACCCTAAGCTCTCTTCCTATAAATATGTAAACACTCTCATTAATAAGATTAAGCAAGTCATTTTGAGTCTTTCTCTTAGTCTTTAGTCTCCATGATCTCTTAGTAGTCTCTTAATCTCATTTTAGACTCTTATCTTCTCCAAATCTATTCTAATCTTTCCTAAATAATCAGATTACTCTAAACATTACTAAAACTGATATAAAGTAGTGGAGAATCACTAGTAAGTGGAAAAAATCTCACAGGAGTTAGGATGAAGAAGCTATCCCACTTTCAAATCAGGTGATCCCAGTTTTCCTGTTTGGGAATATGACAACTTCTTTGTCATTCTAATCAAACCAGGATGAATCGCGATGTAAGAAGTTTATTTTGATACATAAAGTAGTGGAGAATCATTAGGAAGTGGAATAAATCTCATAGGAGTTAGGATGAAGAAGCTATCCCACTTTCAAATCAGGTGATTCCAGTTTTCCTGTTTGGGAATATGACAACTTCTTTGTCATTCAAATCAAACCAGGATGAATCGATGTAAGAAGCTTGATTTTGATACATAAAGTAGTGGATAATCACCAAGAAGTTTATTAAATCTCATAGGAGTTAGGATGAAGAACCTATCCCACTTTCAAATCAGGTGATCCCAGTTTTCCTGTTTGGGAATATGACAACTTCATTGTCATTCTAATCAAACCAGGAAGAATCGCGATGTAAGAAGCTTGATTTTGATACATAAAGTAGTGGAGAATCATTAGGAAGTGGAATAAATCTCAAAGGAATTAGGATGAAGAAGCTATCACACTTTCAAATCAGGTGATCCCAGTTTTCCTGTTTGGGAATATGACAACTTCTTTGTCATTCTAATCAAACCAGGATGAATCGCGATGTGAGAAGCTTGATTTTGATACATAAAGTTCTGGAGAATCATTAGGAAGTGGAATAAATCTCATAGGAGTTAGGATGAAAAGCTATCCCACTTTCAAATCAGGTGTTAGGATGAAAAGCTATCCCACTTTCAAATCAGGTGATTTCAGTTTTCCTGTTTGGGAATATGACAACTTCTTTGTCATTCAAATCAAACCAGGATGAATCGCGATGTAAGAAGCTTGATTTTGATACATAAAGTAGTGGATAATCACCAAGAAGTTTATTAAATCTCATAGGAGTTAGGATGAAGAACCTATCCCACTTTCAAATCAGGTGATCCCAGTTTTCCTGTTTGGGAATATGACAACTTCATTGTCATTCTAATCAAACCAGGAAGAATCGCGATGTAAGAAGCTTGATTTTGATACATAAAGTAGTGGAGAATCACTAGTAAGTGGAAAAATCTCATAGGAGTTAGGATGAAGCAGCTATCACACTTTCAAATCAGGTGATCCCAGTTTTCCTGTTTGAGAATATGTCAACTTCTTTGTCATTCTAATCAAACCAGGAAGAATCACGATGTAAGAAGCTTGATTTTGATACATAAAGTAGTGGAGAATCATTAGGAAGTGGAATAAATCTCATAGGAATTAGGATGAAGAAGCTATCACACTTTCAAATCAGGTGATCCCAGTTTTCCTGTTTGGGAATATGACAACTTCTTTGTCATTCTAATCAAACCAAGAAGAATCGCGATGTAAGAAGCTTGATTTTGATACATAAAGTAGTGGAGAATCACTAGTAAGTGGAATAAATCTTATAGGAATTAGGATGAAGAAGCTATCACACTTTCAAATCAGATGTTCCCAGTTTTCCTGTTTGGGAATATGACAACTTCTTTATCATTCTAATCAAACCAGGAAGAATTGGGGTGTAAGAAGCTTGATTTTGATACATAAAGTAGTGGAGAATCATTAGGAAGTGGAAAAAATCTCACAGGAGTTAGGATGAAGAAGCTATCCCACTTTCAAATCAGGTGATCCCAGTTTTCCTGTTTGGGAATATGACAACTTCTTTGTCATTCTAATCAAACCAGGAAGAATCCCGATGTAAGAAGCTTGATTTTGATACATAAAGTAGTGGAGAATCATTAGGAAGTGGAATAAATCTCATAGGAATTAGGATGAAGAAGCTATCACACTTTCAAATCAGGTGATCCCAGTTTTCCTGTTTGGGAATATGACAACTTCTTTGTCATTCTAATCAAACCAAGAAGAATCACATGTAAGAAGCTTGATTTTGATACATAAAGTAGTGGAGAATCACTGGTAAGTGGAATAAATCTCATAGGAATTAGGATGAAGAAGCTATCCCACTTTCAAATCAGGTGATCCCAGTTTTCCTGTTTGGGAATATGACAACTTCTTTATCATTCTAATCAAACCAGGAAGAATTGGGGTGTAAGAAGCTTGATTTTGATACATAAAGTAGTGGAGAATCATTAGGAAGTGGAAAAAATCTCACAGGAGTTAGGATGAAGAAGCTATCCCACTTTCAAATCAGGTGATCCCAGTTTTCCTGTTTGGGAATATGACAACTTCTTTGTCATCCTAATCAAAACAGGAAGAATCGCGATGTAAGAAGCTTGATTTTGATACATAAAGTAGTGGATAATCATTAGGAAGTGGAAAAATCTCATAGGAATTAGGATGAAGAAGCTATCCCACTTTCAAATCAGGTGATCCCAGTTTTCCTGTTTGGGAATATGACAACTTCTTTGTCATTCTAATCAAACCAGGAAGAATCGCGATGTAAGAAGCTTGATTTTGATACATAAAGTAGTGGAGAATCATTAGGAAGTGGAATAAATCTCATAGGAGTTAGGATGAAGAAGCTATCACACTTTCAAATCAGGTGATCCCAGTTTTCCTGTTTGGGAATATGACAACTTCTTTATCATTCTAATCAAACCAGGAAGAATCGCGATGTAAGAAGCTTGATTTTGATACATAAAGTAGTGGAGAATCATTAGGAAGTGGAATAAATCTCATAGGAATTAGGATGAAGAAGCTATCACACTTTCAAATCAGGTGATCCCAGTTTTCCTGTTTGGGAATATGACAACTTCTTTGTCATTCTAATCAAACCAAGAAGAATCGCGATGTAAGAAGCTTGATTTTGATACATAAAGTAGTGGAGAATCACTAGTAAGTGGAATAAATCTTATAGGAATTAGGATGAAGAAGCTATCACACTTTCAAATCAGATGTTCCCAGTTTTCCTGTTTGGGAATATGACAACTTCTTTATCATTCTAATCAAACCAGGAAGAATTGGGGTGTAAGAAGCTTGATTTTGATACATAAAGTAGTGGAGAATCATTAGGAAGTGGAAAAAATCTCACAGGAGTTAGGATGAAGAAGCTATCCCACTTTCAAATCAGGTGATCCCAGTTTTCTGTTTGGGAATATGACAACTTCTTTGTCATTCTAATCAAAACAGGAAGAATCGCGATGTAAGAAGCTTGATTTTGATACATAAAGTAGTGGATAATCATTAGGAAGTGGAATAAATCTCATAGGAGTTAGGATGAAGAAGCTATCCCACTTTCAAATCAGGTGATCCCAGTTTTCCTGTTTGGGAATATGACAACTTCTTTGTCATTCTAATCAAACCAGGAAGAATCGCGATGTAAGAAGCTTGATTTTGATACATAAAGTAGTGGAGAATCATTAGGAAGTGGAATAAATCTCATAGGAATTAGGATGAAGAAGCTATCACACTTTCAAATCAGGTGATCCCAGTTTTCCTGTTTGGGAATATGACAACTTCTTTGTCATTCTAATCAAAACAGGAAGAATCGCGATGTAAGAAGCTTGATTTTGATACATAAAGTAGTGGAGAATCATTAGGAAGTGGAATAAATCTCCTAGGAATTAGGATGAAGAAGCTATCCCACTTTCAAATCAGGTGATCCCAGTTTTCCTGTTTGGGAATATGACAACTTCTTTGTCATTCTAATCAAACCATGAAGAATCGCGATGTAAGAAGCTTGATTTTGATACATAAAGTAGTGGATAATCATTAGGAAGTGGAATAAATCTCCTAGGAATTAGGATGAAGAAGCTATCACACTTTTAAATCAGGTGATCCCAGTTTTCCTGTTTGGGAATATGACAACTTCTTTGTCATTCTAATCAAACCAGGATGAATTGTTGAGATGAGAGAATAAAGATGTGATATATTGAGAGAGAAAGAGATTTGGAGCAGACAGTAACTTTGGAGAGTTACCACAGTAACTTTATTGTTACTGTGGTAACTAAAGAAGTTACCATAGTAACCAGGGTAACTCGGATGACAAGGAGGAGTTACCTTAGGTTGTCTACACTTGATCTGAGTATGGAAAGGGATAAGAGAGGAGACTTGGACAGGCTGTCACTGGCTGGAAAGGAGAAGAGTGCTTTAGCACTATTAGAAGCATGTGAGCAATCTCAGCCATGGGATTTACAGCCTGGCCTTTGACTACACATGCTTATCTTATCCCCTTAGATTGATTTCGAAAATGCTTCTTCCTTTTGTATATATCTGATGTAAACTCTCTCATAATTAATCTAATGGAGTTTTGAGTCTTTCTCTCTTAATTCTCTCACTAAAATCTCTTAATATCTTTAATCTTTGAATCTAAGTATCTCTGGTTGTTTAAATCATTCTCTAAAACACAAAAGTGTTTATGGTATCAGAGCCAGGTTCCTTGAAAAGGAGAGAGTGATTTCGTTTTTCTTGAGTGTTCTTGAGAGTTCTTGAGAGTTTTCAAGAGCTAGATCCTTTAAAATTCAAGTTTGTGTCTGTTGGTGTTTCTTTTGGAGAGTCAGCTTCAAGGGAGTTCCTTTAGGCGTGTGACAAGGTCAGAAGAGGGGTCTAGCTGGTTGGTAAGCTTGGCGTGTGAGATTAGAAGCATTTGGGGGAAGATCTAGGCTAAAGGTTGTTGCTTTAGGCTAAAGAAAATGGAGCTGCTTCAATCTGGTACAACAAGGCGTGAAGAGAAGACAAAGAGAGGGAATGAGTGGGGGTGGTTCTCACAGATGAAAACAACTCTGAAAAGGTGTGGAGTTTGGAGAAACCATGAGAAGGAAGAGTCTTTGAAGGGTAAAGCTGCTGAGAAAGATCAGGCAGCAAGAGAAACAAGTGGAGATTGCTTTAGTCTTGAAGAAAGTACACTGCTTGAGAAGATTGAAGATGTTTATGAGAACAAGATCAATCTTAGGAGAGTGTATGAAGTCAAGAAGGTGATCAGTGGAGTTAAACAAGGAAGAGAAGAGTTCAATAACCATGTGAGGAAGCTACAACACTTGTGGGTTGAACTACAAGGGTTGAGATCCCATGTGGATGGGGATGCTACACCAGAGCAAGAGATGGTCTTGAAGCTCTTGGCGAGCATGGAGTCATAATATGGATGAATTGTTGAGATGAGAGAATAAAGATGTGATATATTGAGAGAGAAAGAGATTTGGAGCAGACAGTAACTTTGGAGAGTTACCACAGTAACTTTATTGTTACTGTGGTAACTAAAGAAGTTACCATAGTAACCAGGGTAACTCGGATGACAAGGAGGAGTTACCTTAGGTTGTCTACACTTGATCTGAGTATGGAAAGGGATAAGAGAGGAGACTTGGACAGGCTGTCACTGGCTGAAAGGAGAAGAGTGCTTTAGCACTATTAGAAGCATGTGAGCAATCTCAGCCATGGGATTTACAGCCTGGCCTTTGACTACACATGCTTATCTTATCCCCTTAGATTGATTTCGAAAATGCTTCTTCCTTTTGTATATATCTGATGTAAACTCTCTCATAATTAATCTAATGGAGTTTTGAGTCTTTCTCTCTTAATTCTCTCACTAAAATCTCTTAATATCTTTAATCTTTGAATCTAAGTATCTCTGGTTGTTTAAATCATTCTCTAAAACACAAAAGTGTTTATGGTATCAGAGCCTCTTGAAGGTTTAGGGTTTGATTATCTTAACCAAGGACCACGTGTTTCATCATATATCCAGCAATCTTCTATGTATTCTTATAGAAAACATGCTGAGAAAGATCAGGCAGCAAGAGAAACAAGTGGAGATTGCTTTAGTCTTGAAGAAAGTACACTGCTTGAGAAGATTGAAGATGTTTATGAGAACAAGATCAATCTTAGGAGAGTGTATGAAGTCAAGAAGGTGATCAGTGGAGTTAAACAAGGAAGAGAAGAGTTCAATAACCATGTGAGGAAGCTACAACACTTGTGGGTTGAACTACAAGGGTTGAGATCCCATGTGGATGGGGATGCTACACCAGAGCAAGAGATGGTCTTGAAGCTCTTGGCGAGCATGGAGTCATAATATGGGTGGCTGGTGGAGATGGTTCTAAGAGGGGAACAGCTTCCGGAAATGGAAGAGATCTGTGTGCTTATAAGAAGGGCGTATGAGATAATAAGAGATGATGAGAGGCTAACTGGTGTGATCCTGATCAGGATTGGAATCAATGGATTGAAGCCAATGTATGGGTCAGCTATACCACTGATCATGGTGCAGTTTAATGGACAGTATCATACTCTTATTGGCATGATCTATGAGGTTCTGGATAGAGAGAAGAGAAGAACTGTTGGTACTGCCTTGAAACGACTTGAACAAAGAGGATTCAACCAACTGAGCTTAACAGGAGCTATGGAGACCATTCACCTCGTCCAAATATGTATGGAGAACAAGGAAAACATGTCAGGAAGTTTCTGGGTTGGGCTATATTTGGATCTAGGCTAAATAAGGCTTTTCGGTCCAAAGAGAGTTGCAGCCAGAATCTTGATCCACTTGCTTTCTAGCTGGCCTAACAGGACGTGGAGGATCTAAAGCTCATTAGGAGACACTCCAAATCAAGTTCAAGTCGTGGCCCATCATAAACCAAAGAAGAACCAGCTTGTTGGTTTAATTTAATTACTTTGTAAGGGCTTTGGTTATTGGGCTTTCATTTAATTTAAACCAAAGACAATTAGGATTTTAAATAAACCAATTTCGTGGGTTTAGGATTAGAATTAGAATTAGAATTAGAATTAAACCATCTTGGTTTACTTCTAGGGTTTTCTGTCGATTTCTTTAAGACATGAGGGAGGCAGCTTTGCTTTCTCAAATTTTGAATCTAAGAATTTTCCAGCAGCTTTGCTTGCTTTATCTCTTGCTTTCTCTGTTCAGCTTAAGGAACATTGATCTCACTTAAAGGAAGGAATTCTTTGTGAATCTCATCTTAGACAATACAAGGTGATCTTGTGTCTTTGAGTAGCAAAACAGCTTCTGAGCAATCCATAGCTCTTTAGCAAAGTCCATCATCATCATCTATCATCTACCCACACGCCTTGATACAGATCGAGTCTTTGATTCTCTGTTTGCAAGGATTATCAAAGCATTTACCCACCTACAAGAGATCCAGGGAGTTACAGTCCTATCCAGGCTACACCAAGTGGTATCAGAGCCTCTTGAAGGTTTAGGGTTTGATTATCTTAACCAAGGACCACGTGTTTCATCATATATCCAGCAATCTTCTATGTATTCTTATAGAAAACATGATGAGAAGGCTGAACAACCAGCAACAAGGAAGCTGTTGCAAGGAAAAAGAAAAGAGATCAAAATTCCACTGTTCTATGGAGAGTTTGATCCAGACACATATCCAGAATGGGAAAAGGATGTGGATTTCCTTTTTAACTTCCACAACCACACTGAGGAGAAGAAGTTACATCTAGCAACTACTGGTTTAAGAGGGTATGCGTTTGACTGGTGGTATCAGATTGCTAACAACAGGAAACGCTGTGGAGAGTTGCAGATTTCTTCTTGGTATGAGATGAAGTCTGTCATGAAGAAAAGGTTTGTAGCAAAGAGGTATGGTCAAACTGATCTGGAACGGTTGCCAATCCAATCTAGATCATCTCAAGCACGTGTTAGGTTATCCAGAGAAGAGCCACAGAACTGCTATGATCGTGAGGCACAACGAAAGCCGCAGCTACTGCAAACACATCTTGATTATCTTGACAATATGCAGAGCACACAGTTCAAAGAAAACCTAAGGAACATGATAGCTGAATCACTCACTGCTGTGACTAAAAAAAAACCACAACAGAGGCCAGTCCCACGTCCAGCATCAGGAGATGATGAGCTAACTTGTTATCAGAAGGCACCAGTTGAGGAGAAAGAAAAGAATGCAGCAAAACCGGCTGTGAAGATACCAGAGATTGAACCAGCATTGGCCATTCCTTTTCAAGGAGAACATTCAGACATTCAACTACAGCTAGAGGAGCACGTACCAGGAGCTTTGTGTGGTCTTATTCACTACCAAAACAAGGTTAAAGAAGAAGAAGAACTTGATGAGGCTTGTAGTTCATAAAGAGTTACTTGAGACTTTGATTGAACAAGGTGGATTCATTAGATCTTTTTCTTGTGATTTACTGATCCAGCCTTTTGTATGTGTTCAGTTCAATCTTGTGGAGCATCTGAGGTTTTTCAAGGGTCTGCAACACTTTGTTTTGAACCAGGAGGAAGCTTCAGTGTTAGTATAAGAAGTAACAACAATCTGGTGCAGAAAACAATTTCATACAAGCTTGATCTGCAAGGTTTCTTCACTCCTGAAAAACAAGATTTGAGGTCAAATCTTTTTGAAGGGAGAGAGGATGGTGTGATCTTGAGTATCTGCAGCAAAAATAGAGGAGAAACAGGAGGTAACACGCCCTTGATCAGGCCCATAACTGATCAGAACCAGCTGAGATCAACAAAACAGAAACTTGCTGTGGTTAAAAAGATGCCAAAGCTTGAGAATGAGTATGGGGACCAAACCACACGTCCACCTGACCAGAAGGATGTTAAACTGAGAGTACATGGTCTCATGTTCATGAGAAGGACGTGGGTACGATCATCCTGGAGAGAAGCATTCAACAGCAAACTCAACAAAGTGGAGAAATCATCTGCCTTAGAAGTCATATGCAGTGAGGAAAGTTCCAAGATGTTGCTGAGACATGAAGAAGGACTGCAGAGCTTTGTGTTTCATCCTGGAGAGACTAGAGAGGTGATGATATATCTCATGGCCAGGTCAGGAACTTTGGAGTTAAATTATCAAGGTTCTATCATCCTACAGAGCTTGGATTTGAGGACAAATCCTTTTAAAGGAAGAGGGGATGGTGTGATCCTGATCAGGATTGGAATCAATGGATTGAAGCCAATGTATGGGTCAGCTATACCACTGATCATGGTGCAGTTTAATGGACAGTATCATACTCTTATTGGCATGATCTATGAGGTTCTGGATAGAGAGAAGAGAAGAACTGTTGGTACTGCCTTGAAACGACTTGAACAAAGAGGATTCAACCAACTGAGCTTAACAGGAGCTATGGAGACCATTCACCTCGTCCAAATATGTATGGAGAACAAGGAAAACATGTCAGGAAGTTTCTGGGTTGGGCTATATTTGGATCTAGGCGAAATAAGGCTTTTTCGGTCCAAAAAGAGAGTTGCAGCCAGAATCTTGATCCACTTGCTTTCTAGCTGGCCTAACAGGACGTGGAGGATCTAAAGCTCATTAGGAGACACTCCAAATCAAGTTCAAGTCGTGGCCCATCATAAACCAAAGAAGAACCAGCTTGTTGGTTTAATTTAATTACTTTGTAAGGGCTTTGGTTATTGGGCTTTCATTTAATTTAAACCAAAGACAATTAGGATTTTAAATAAACCAATTTCGTGGGTTTAGGATTAGAATTAGAATTAGAATTAGAATTAAACCATCTTGGTTTACTTCTAGGGTTTTCTGTCGATTTCTTTAAGACATGAGGGAGGCAGCTTTGCTTTCTCAAATTTTGAATCTAAGAATTTTCCAGCAGCTTTGCTTGCTTTATCTCTTGCTTTCTCTGTTCAGCTTAAGGAACATTGATCTCACTTAAAGGAAGGAATTCTTTGTGAATCTCATCTTAGACAATACAAGGTGATCTTGTGTCTTTGAGTAGCAAAACAGCTTCTGAGCAATCCATAGCTCTTTAGCAAAGTCCATCATCATCATCTATCATCTACCCACACGCCTTGATACAGATCGAGTCTTTGATTCTCTGTTTGCAAGGATTATCAAAGCATTTACCCACCTACAAGAGATCCAGGGAGTTACAGTCCTATCCAGGCTACACCACTAACCATGAGTAGGAGTGAGAGCTCATGGAAGCCAACTGGGAGTAGGAGTGAGAGCTTCCAGAAGCTAACCATGAGTAGGAGTGAGGGCTCATGGAGGCTAACCGGGAGTAGGAGTGAGGGCTTCCGGAAGAGGAGGAGGTGCAGAATGCTATCCAAAGCTTATATCAACATAAGAAAGGGTAGGAAGAAAGTTGTGGGAGAGTGTTCTTACTCAGCCCTCATAAGTGGTTCTCTAAATGAGACAATGGGACTAAGAGAGCAGGAGGAAGAAGGTAGAGCTGATGATCCTATCACCAGGAAGGAATGGAGGGTGTTCATGGAACGTGTACAAGCTTTAGCAGCAAGCAAGAAACATGAGGTACAATCCGGAGCTCTTAAACCCATTGTGATTGATTCTGGAGCAAGCCATCATATGATCAGTGATAGGAAGCTTATAAGTTAGATCAAGGCTGCAACAGGGAGTGTTATGATAGCTAATGGTGCTATGATCCCAATAGAAGGAGTGGAAAAGCTCAAGCTGTTTGAGAAGGACACAACTGCCTTCTACATGTCCCGGTTCACTTCAAATCTGTTATCTGTGAAGAAAGCTACCATTGATCTTGATTGTCAAGTAGTATTCAGACCTGATGAAGTTGAGTTTCAAGATTTGAAGACTGGGAGAGTTATTGGCAGAGGAGACAGCAAGAATCAGCTATACCATCTTCAAATGGCTAAGAATTCTAAACTCCTTGATTCTGTGTGCTTAAGTAGTGCTGTTGATAGGTGTGATAGTATGACTTGGCATGCTAGATTGGGACATCCTCATGCTCGTGCAATTGAATTGATCATGCCTAATATGTCATTTAATCACTTAAAGTGTGAGGCTTGCATATTAGGAAAGCATTGTAGGACTGTGTTTCCAACTTCAGAAACTACTTATGAGCATTGCTTTGATCTAGTTCATTCAGATGTGTGGACGGCTCCTTGTTTGTCTAGAGATAGCCAGAAGTACTTTGTGACATTCATTGATGAGAAGTCTAAGTATACTTGGCTTACATTGCTTCCATCTAAAGATAGGGTGCTAGAAGCATTTATGAACTTCCAAGCATATGTATCTAATCAATACAATGCTACTGTGAAGGTACTGAGATCAGATAATGGAGGTGAATACATCAGCAATGCCTTCAAGAATCATCTAGCCAAGCATGGAATTGTGCATCAGACTAGCTGCCCTTATACACCACAGCAGAATGGTGTAGCTGAGAGGAAGAACAGGCACTTGATGGAGGTTGCTAGATCGATGATGTTTCATGCAAATGTCCCAAAAGCGTTTTGGAGTGATGCTGTGCAGACTGCTTGCTATCTCATCAACCGGGTTCCAACCAAGATATTGAAGAATCTGTCTCCATTTGAGGTGTTGAACAAGAGCAAACCTGTCATTGATCATCTACGTGTCTTTGGGTGTGTGTGCTATGTCATGGTTCCAGGAGAGCAGAGAAACAAGCTGGAGGCAAAGAGTACTAAGGCTATGTTCATTGGCTACTCTATCACTCAGAAGGGGTACAAGTGCTATGATCCTGAAGCAAGGAGAGTGATGGTATCTAGAGAAGTGAAGTTTGTTGAAACAAAAGGTTATTATGAAGAAAAGGAGTGGGAAAATCTGAAGGATTTATCTCAAGCTCCATCTGATAAGGCAACAATACTGAGAGTGTTGTTAGAGAAGCTTGGGATAGGATTATCCCAGGATCAGGAAACCGGAAGGAGAGAGTCTTCCAATCAGAGTGGTGGAGCTGGAAGAACAACTCCTCTTGATCATGAGAGGGGTAACACTTTTAGTGTTGTTTAGAGTAATCTGAGTGTTTAGAGAAGAATAGAATCGATTTAGAGAAGATTAGAGTATGAAATGAGATTATGAGTCTAATATGGAACAATTGAGATTAAAGACTAAGAGAAAGACTCAAACTTTCTTAATCTTATTAATGAGTCAGGTTACATATTTATAAGAGGAACATAAGGGTTTACAAGATAGGAAATGGGCACTATTGCACCGTGTGGAGTCAAGGGCGCCTTTTGAATGATTGGACAGGAAGGCTCACATGCTTTGGCTCTTTACAGCCTGTTCCAGCCTGGCAGCTCTTCCCTTATCCTCTCAACGGTCTGATCCATCTCCCTAAGCTACCCAAGTCACTGCTCCTTAGTTACCGTCTCACTTGAATAAGGTATGGTAAGTTTTGGTCGAGGTTTGGATGGTACGGCTAGTACGGCCTTGTACGGCCTTGTACGGCCTTGTACGGCCTTGTACGGCCTGCCGTACCATACTCTCCCAAACTTCCCTAAGTACTTCATCTCCTCTTCTCTTCAACTCCTTATCTCTTCATATTCATATACTCAGCTCATCTCAACACTCCCCCTCAAGCTTAGCTTTGTGAAAGCCTAAGCTTGGACAGCCATGAGATCTTCCTCATTAAAAACCTCACCAAGGAAAACCCATTGGGACAAAACCTTGATGAGGGAAAAAGAGTAAAGATCTCATGACTAAGGGGATCAGCTACTTCTCTTCCTAAGATCAATGAGGCCCAATCTGATATGAATGGACTCCATTGTCTTTTGCCTTGCAGCCTTGGTGAATACATCAGCCAACTGATCTTCACTCTTAGTATAACATGGCAAGATGACTCCTAGGACAATCATCTGCCTCACCTTGTGGCAATCAACCTCAATGTGCTTTGTCCTCTCATGGAACACCGAGTTGGAGGCTATGTGAATGGCGGCTTGGTTGTCACAATGCATTGTCATTGGAGTGGCTTGTTCTATCTTTAAATGCTTCAAGATGCCCTTGATCCAAACTAGCTCGTTTGTAAGCTTCAGCATAGCTCTATACTCAGCTTATGCACTTGAGCATGACACCACCTTCTGTTTCTTACTCTTCCAAGTCACCAAGTTGCCTCAAATAAATGTGCAATAGCCGGTTGTTGATCTCCTATCAGCTATATCTCCTGCCCAATCTGCATCACAATAGCCCACCACTTCAGTGCTTCCATTGCACCCCATCCATACTCCTTGATCAGGCGAGCCATTCAGATACATCAACAGCCTCTCCACCATACGCCAATGATGTTCCTTGGGAAGCTGCATGTGTTGACTCACCTGATTCACAGCAAAGCATATATCAGGCCTTGTAATGGTAAGATAAATCAATTTGCCAACAAGTTTTCTATAGAGTTTAGGATCATGAAATGGCTTGCTGTCTTCAATCTCCCCCTCTCTTGGTACTTTGTAGCCATCCTCCATGGGCATCCTTTCTGTCTTGCCTCCATAAGCACCTGCATCTTTCAAAAGATCAAGTGTGTACTTCCTTTGGGACATGAACAAACCTTCCTTGGATCTACAAATCTCAATTCCAAGAAAGTATTTCATTTCTCCCAAGTCTTTGATTTCAAACATAGACTTAAGAAACTCCTTGGTTGCTTTGATACCTTCCTTATCACTTCCTGTGATAATGATATCATCCACATACACAAGGAGAGCAACCATACCTGAGGGTGTAGTTAGGGTAAAGAGAGTATGATCCAATTCTGACTTTCTAAAGCCTCTCCCATTCAGTGTTGTGCTTAGCTTGTTGTACCAGGCTCTTGGTGATTGTTTCAATCCATAGATAGCTTTCTTTAGCCTCAGCACATTTCCCTTCTTCACTAGATGTTCCAGACCTGGTGGAGGATACATGTAGACTTCATCCTCAAGTTCCCCTTGCAGGAATGCATTCTTTACATCCATTTGCCACAATCCCCATCCAAGGTTCACAGCCAAGCTCAAAACAATCCGAATGGTGTGTAACTTGGCTACTGATGCAAATGTCTCAATGTAATCCTCTCCATATGTCTGAGTGAACCCTCTTGCTACTAGTCTAGTCTTCTTCCTCTCAATCATCCCATCAGCCTTGTATTTGATTGTGAAGATCCATCTACTAGACACAGTCTTCTTCCCTTTTGGCAGTTCACTCTCAACTCATACCATGTATCATTCTTGATCATTGCTCCTGCCTCAGCTCCTACTGATTCCTTCCATTCCTTATCCTTCATTGCCTCTTCATAGCTTCTTGGAATGTGATTCTCATCCAAGTTTACCATGAATGCGCAATGTGCTTCTGGATATTGAGAAAAAGAACACACAGCCTGAGTAGGATGCTCCACAGCTTGGGCATTGTAGTACACTCTCGTGTTTACTCAGCTAGAAGGATCCTTTCTCAGCCTTGTACTTCTTCTCAACACTGGCCCTTCTTGAGCCATCTCTTGTTCTTCTTCTTGTGGCCCTTCACTTGTTTAAGATCTTTCTTCTCCTAGCTGACTTGCTTCAGCTCCCTCTTCCCTTAGCTGACTCTCTTCAGCTCCTTCTTGTTGATCATTTGACTCCACAGCTTGATCATGAGCACTAGAACTCTCTTCTCTACTTGTCTCTTCACTGTTTTGAGTTCTTCTTTCATCCCCCTCATGCTCAAGATTGGACGTCTGATGATCCGGAATCTATGTAGTGCTTCTCACTTCTTGTGGTTCTTGATCCACTTTGATTCCAAGACCTTCTAGGATTATTCTTAAGGTTGCAGCTCTATCTGAGGTAAGATCTCTCAAGTCTTCTTGAATCTGTTTCTCATAATACCTTTTTCTTCCACAAACTTCACTTCTCTAGATACTAACACTCTCCTCGTGTTAGGGTCATAGCACTTGTATCCTTTCTGGCTTGATGAGTATCCAATAAACATTGCCTTTGAGCTCTTAGCTTCTAGCTTGTTTCTTATCTCCCCCGGCACCATCACAAAACACAAACACCCAAAGATCTTCATATGCTCCAAGGAGGGCTTGTATTGATTCAATACCTCAAATGGTGATTGCCCTTGCAGGATCAACGTTGGTGTCCTATTGATGAGATAACAAGCTGTAGCAACTGCATCACTCCAAAACTTCTTAGGCACATTGGATTGAAACATCATGGACCTGGCGACTTCCATCAGATGCCTGTTCTTCCTTTCAGCCACTCCATTCTGTTGTGGAGTATAAGGACAGCTTGTCTGATGTAGGATTCCATGTTTAGATAGATGACTCTTGAATGCTTGTCCCGTGTACTCTCCTCCATTATCTGATCTGAAAATCTTAATCTTGGCATTGTAATGGTTAGTTACATAGGTTTGAAAGTTCTTAAATGCATCAAGTACCCTATCTTTGGTTGGGATTAAGGTTAACCAGGTGTATTTGGATTTTTCATCAATGAAAGTTACATAATACTTATGGTTTTCTCTAGATAAGCAGGGAGCAGTCCAAACATCTGAATGAATAAGATCAAAACACTTCTTATAAACCGTAGTAGACTTGTTAAAGACAGTTCTACAATGCTTGCCTAAAATACAAGCTTCACAATCATTATTCTCAAAGGAAACACCTGGCAACATCAGTTTTAAAGCCTTATTATGAGGGTGTCCTAATCTAGCATGCCACAATGCATTTTTACTTAAACTAGAACTAGAAACAGAAGTAAATGAGCAGCTATAACTAGAAACAGGAGCAAGATCTTCAAGCAAATATAGTTCTCCTTTAGTTACTCCCTTTCCAATCATCTTGCTGCTTTTAATATCCTGAAACTTCACATCATTAGGACTGACTATGACATTACATTGCAAATCAGTTGCACATTTCTTAACAGATAGCAAGTTTGAAGTGAATTCAGGCATGTAGAAAGCTTTAGTTTCCTTATCAAACAGTTTAAGACTTCCTATTCCTCTAATAGGTATCTTATCTCCATTAGCTATCATCACATTTCCATTCATTGGTACAATGTCTTTAATCAAACTAGTGTCACTTATCATGTGATGAGATGCACCAGAATCAACTACCAATGGCTTAATGTTCTGATTACTAGCAATATGAGCAAGGATACTAGATGGTTTGAATGCATGATCATTTCTAGCAAGATTTGCAATCCTAGATTGATTTACCATTTCTATCAAACTCTCATGCATCCTATCAGTTCTAGTTAGATCCTTATAGTTCTCTATAGCCCTAGCACCAAAAGAGTACCCAAAGGTGTTACCATTCTCCTTGAATATCTTAATGAGGGCATCAAGATCAGCTCTCCTTAGATACTCCTGATCATTGTTCCCACGGTAACTAGGTGCTCCGGTGTAGGCTACAAGAGACTTCCCATCACCTGCTTCACGTCCATCCATCTCCTTTCCTTTGCTTGTACCAGCTCCACTTGTCACATCCGAGACATTAGCCCTTGCCTCACGGTCTTTCATGAACTTGGCCGGCTTGAGATGTGGATGAAGTATCCAGCATTGACTCTTCTTGTGGCCATGCTTCTTGCAGTGATCACAGCTCCCATTGAACCTCCTCTCCTCATACTTCCCATGCGCAGCCTTGTTTGCATGAGGAGCTTCACTCCCTTCCTCTTGAGTTGCTCGGTTCACAAGTGACATCTCTCCTTTCTTTCCAAACAACCCAATAGAACCTTGTTCCTTCTGAATCCTTGCGCACACCTCTTCAAGATCAGGTAGAGTATCTTCCCTCAGCAGGTGTTGAATGAGACCGTTGTAGACTGGATTCATCGTGAGGAGTAACCCAAAGACCTTGTCTTGCTCTCTCCTCTTGTTGAGCTCATCAGCATCCATTGTGCTTGGCCTAAGCATCTCCATTTCGGACCAGAGAGTTCTGAACCTTCCTAGATGCTTGGTAAACTCCATGTCTTCTTGTACAAGGTTGTTAATGGCTTGCTTCACCTCAAACACTCTGCTTAGGTTTGAAGTATTGCCATACACCTTCTTCAACGTATCCCACAGCTCTTTAGCAGACTCACAGTAGCTGTACGCATCTAGAATAGCTGGCTCAAGGGACGCATGAAGCACAGACATCACCAACATGTCCTCTTGATGCCACTTCTCTTCCGCCTTGCTTGCGGCTTCATCTTCACCCTCTCCTTGAGTGATGAGCTTTGGAGCTTCTCCTGGTGTAATGTGCTTCCAAAGCCCCTTGCTTCCCACCGTGGTTATCACCATCCGAGACCAAACCAAGTAGTTGTTTCCCTTGAAACAAACCGCCACCTTCATGTTCATGTTCATCCCACTCTCCATGTTGAATGCTGAACTCTTTAGACTTTGCTACCTTTATCTTGAGCTGAACGACTTGTATGAACCTTCACAGCCTCAGTCTTCAACTCTCACCACTTCAATAACACACCAGAACTAGACTTGAACTCGGACAGTACCCAGAAACTCTCAAGAACACAAGAACACACACAAACTCTTCAAAGCTTCAATCTTGAACCTTCAAAGAACCCACAACGAACTCAGATTCTAACCAACCTGGATCTGATACCATAACACTTTTAGTGTTGTTTAGAGTAATCTGAGTGTTTAGAGAAGAATAGAATCGATTTAGAGAAGATTAGAGTATGAAATGAGATTATGAGTCTAATATGGAACCATTGAGATTAAAGACTAAGAGAAAGACTCAAACTTTCTTAATCTTATTAAAGAGTCAGGTTACATATTTATAAGAGGAACATAAGGGTTTACAAGATAGGAAATGGGCACTATTGCACCGTGTGGAGTCAAGGCGCCTTTTGAATGATTGGACAGGAAGGCTCACATGCTTTGGCTCTTTACAGCCTGTTCCAGCCTGGCAGCTCTTCCCTTATCCTCTCAACGGTCTGATCAATCTCCCTAAGCTACCCAAGTCACTCCTCCTTAGTTACCGTCTCACTTGGATAAGGTATGGTAAGTTTTGGTCGAGGTTTGGATGGTACGGCTAGTACGGCCTTGTACGGCCTTGTACGGCCTGCCGTACCATACTCTCCCAAACTTCCCTAAGTATTTCATCTCCTCTTCTCTTCAACTCCTTATCTCTTCATATTCATATACTCAGCTCATCTCAACAAGGGGGAATGGAACTGAATCTGGTGAGCAAGAGCAAAACCAAGAGGATTCAGGTCTTCATGATCAAGATACATCACAAGAAGTTGAGAACAATGAGGTTCAGTCTAGTGGAGAAGTGGATGAGGTTCAGTCTAGTGTAGAAGAACAAGTCAGACCGGCCAGTTCAGAAGAAGAGCAAGTGGAGCCGGCTAGTGTGCAAACTGAAGATCAGGTTCAAGCTTTGAGGAGGAGCACAAGGATAAAGAGGGATCCTTCCAACTGGGTAAACACGAGAGTGTACTACAATGCCCAGGCTGTGGAGCATCCTTCTCAAGCCGTGTGTTCCTTTGCTGAGTTTCCAGAGGAGCATTATGCCTTTATGATTAGTCTGGATGAGAGTTATGTACCAAGGACTTATGAAGAAGCTATGTTAGACAAGGAATGGAAAGAATCAGTGGGAGCTGAAGCAGGTGCTATGATCAAAAATGATACATGGTATGTATACACTTTTGTGTATGTAGAGTGATGAATCAATATCAAGAGATGATTAGTGTAGTTTATATGAGATTTAGAGATTAAGAGAGACTAAGAGAATAAAGAACAAGAGAGAATGCTCAAAACTCCATTAATTACTAACAATGAGGTTTACAAGGCTTTATATGAGTGATACAAGATACAATTCGAAATCATAGGGTCAGAGGAGATCAGGAACGTGTGGAGTCAAGGAGAGCCATCCAAAAGCAGCCAATGGGTGTTCTCACATGCTTGGACAGGCTGTAAAGGTGTTTTACCTTTCCAGCTATGACCAGACCTTATCCAGAATGCTTCTTCCTTATCCAGATTGCTCCTTCCTTATCCAGACTCTCCTTGGTCGTGCTTGTTGGACCCGAATATGACCCTCAGGTGAGGTACCGATAAGCGTGAGCTAGCATGTGGGTTACGATAAGCCCATCATAACAAAGGGAGCTGAAAGCCGAGCTGACGACTGGACCTGGGAGACATCATAGCAGAGGTCACGACAGAAAGTGAGCTAACACCTTAAGAGACTCGGTCAAGAGGAGCCTAAAGCGAGCCCGTGAATTGAAGCCAAATATCTAGGAGAACAGTTGAAGGGTTGCCAACTAAACCTAGACTATATAAAGATGGAGAAGATAAAAGACAAAGGGCTCTTTTTTTCATGGATGAACTTTTGTACTAGATTAAAAGCATTACGTATTCTTTGATCATCACAAGATACATTCCTTTGTATTCATCATCTTTCAACTCATCAATAAAATCATATTCATTCTTCAAGTTTATTTACGGATTCAGCCCACGATTCTCATTCATCTCTCTTGACCTAACCTAAATCTAAGAAGTGAAACCTTGTCTCTCACAATTGGCCGCCTGTGGGGACAAATAATCAATCCCTTTCTAAAGCTTAAAGGATGAATCCATTAGATGGAACTAATCCATCTAACCCGATCAATCGAACCAGAGCAATAGCTCACCAACCGCATCTGCCCGGGCAAATAACCGAGAGCCTCCTGAGGGACCAACTTTGGGTCCTCAGCCCTCAATAACCCATCGCGATCAATCCGCCCAACCAAACGGAAGATCAGCTTGAGATCCGCCGGATGATGCTCCGTTAGTGGACAAAGCTCAAGAGACCGAAATAACGGTGCAACAGTTAGCGAGCGGCAGCAACAGTTCAAGAGATAACCAGATCTCAATCCGCAGCGACCCAACCGTCCGTCCACCAGGGAAGAGGAGTCACTTTCCATGAACGGTTAGCGACCCTTCCTTCCCTAGAGAGCCTGAACTTCTCCCCGATAGCCCAGTGCGAGAAGGGCAGGAACCTGCTTCCAACGCCGCTAGACAGCTCCTGCGCTTACCCTCCTATCACCAGCACCATGGGGAGCAATGTAGCTACAACTAGCTCCATGCCTGATCGAAACACCGTGGGAGCACCCGCTTGCCTCCACCGCCACCTCCTTCCGGTCTGGAGTAGGAACCAACATACCGTCCGGGGCCAGAACATCAGCTTCAGTGTTTCAAGCTAGGTTTCAACCCCAAGCAGACGAATACCAAAGAACGGATGCTGATCCTGCAGCTCTCCGCACTAACCTCGCCGAGCCTAAGGACCAATATGCACCTATTTCGCCATCTAGCTGGGAAGACGACCGAGCTCGGTCTCACCAGAACCTGCTCACGAGTATCTGATAATGACCCAAATGTCCTTCCTTCGAGGGACCTGACGCACTGCAGGTACATGGAGCGAACCCACGCAGCTCTCCAGAAATTGGGAGCTCAAGTTCACAAGGTAACGAGCTCAGCTCCAAATCGAGCTTAATTGAGGAGACTCGTGGAACTCCGCTCACCGATAGAATTGCCAACTCTTACATTAGAGATACTAAAAATTAAAATTCTGAATACGATGGGAACGCAGACCCAAAGGCCTATTTAAGAGCCTTCCGACATTATCTATCGCTAAAGCTCACTTCACAAAGGAAGAGGTGATGCAGGATATTGCAGAACATTTGCCAAAACCTGATCGAACAGCCCTCAATGGTTCTCCAGCCTCGGAAAGAACTCTATAGACAGCATCAATTGCTAACGCCTTTATGAAGCAATATTCAACTCACATCCTGAAACAAGCGCCCGAGGCTGACCTCTCGAAGATCGACAAGGACTGGAAGACTCATCGCGAAGTCTACATCGAAAAGTTCAGAGCAGTAAGAACTAAACTCTCAATCCCAACGATCGTAGCCATTGAGGCTCTTAGAGAGGTCTCTGGTATAAATCAGGTTTCTTCTCGAGCTAACGCTAAATCCCTCCAACCATCGATGACCCTCCATAAGGCCTCTAGATACATTACCTGGAGGAGGAAATGGCAGCATTAGATAAGCTCCACAGAAAACCCAGAGTCACCCGAAGCTGCCTCGATGGAAAGGGACCTCACAAAAGAGGTAGCTCCAAATAATCAGACCTGTGGAGAACATTCTTACGTAGTCGGAAGAAGACAAGGAAGAAAACCTCGCCGCGACAGCTAAAGCCCCCTGGTCCAAAGGTTATGACGAGCAAACATTGCTCTTACCAATCGGGACATTCAACCAAGAATGTTGGGACCTCCAACGACAACTGGCTGCTAAATTCAAGCCGGAGAAATAAAAGATGTGGACCTCAAAAGCCACAACCTTATCGAAGAGAGGTCCCAGATAGTCCTCTCCCAAAACGAGGTCACCGAAAAGAAACACTCACCACCCCACCCCAAAAGAGAGTCGAGATGATTCGAAAGTTTCCACAAGGAAAAAGCCTACAAATCGAGGCCCTCTTGAGTAAACCACCTCCCCAATCGAGCCCGCTCAATCGACATCCTGGAGGGTCCGTGTGTGTCAAGACTCCGCTAACTCTATTAAAAGTCACGTGACGAAAGCCGTGTCAAACACTCAGTCCAAACCACCAAGCCCGAGTCTAACACTCAAGATCTTTTCGAGAGACATTAGACCTCGATAGACCTCACGACGATGCCCTTGTCATAACATTAAATATAGCAGGTACGAGGTACTAAGCTCATGATCGACACGGAAGTCCGCCGATCTTATTTTCTACAACGACTAAAGGGAATGGAAATAGACGACTACTAAATTGTCAACCAGAAATCCAACCTCGAGGGTTTCAGGTGAAACAGCCACCTCATTGGGAACAATTAAGCTCCCAATTATAGCTGGCGGAGTCATGAAAATGACCAACTTCAATTGTCGACAAACCATCCCCTTCCACGCAATCCTCTAAGGCCTTGGATTCATAAGATGAAAGCAGTAGCTTCAACTTATCACCAATGCGAAATTTCCAACAACCAACGGAATAGCTACCATACACTAGCCAAAGATTTCAAGGATCGTTACTCCCGAGGATTCAAATCATAAAAGAATCCCCAATAGCAATTACAGATCCGGAGAGTCGCGAATGCAACGAATATCCGAGGTCCCCTAAGAACCTCACCGAAAAGTTAGCATCGACGACTCAAACCCCGAGAAACGTGAGCATCGGATCCGAGCTACCTCAAACCAAAAGGAGCTCGCCAATTCCTAAAACAGAATATCAAAACTTTCGCATGGACCACCAGCATGAAAGGCATAGATGCAAATGTCACCACTCATAAGCTCAATGTAGACCCTACTTTTAAACCGATCAAACAGAAACGCCGTAGTTAGGTTCAGAAAAGCCCAAGCTGTCAACGACGAGGTCGATCGACTAACAAAGGCCGGGTCCATCCGAGGTACAATACCCATTGGCTAGCTAACCCAGTGGTAGTAAAAAGAAGAATGGGAAATGGAGAATCTGTGTAGACTTCACCGATTTAAACAAAGCCTGTCCTAAGGACAGCTTCCCGCTACCTCATATCGATCGCTTGGTCGGCAACGGCTGGACACCAGCTCTTGTCCTTTATGGATGCCTTTTCAGGATATAACCAGATTATGATGGATCCTGAGGATCAAGAGAAACCGATTCATAACCGAGGAACCTATTGTTACAAGGTCATGCCGCTTGGTTTGAAAACGCGGAGCTACCTATCAAAGGTTAGTAAATAAAATGTTCATGGACAACCTAAAACCATGGAAGTCTATATCGACGACATGTTAGTCAAATCCTCAAAGGGGAGGACCACATCTCCCATCTAAGAGAATGTTTCAAATCCTCAACAAATAATGCATGAAGCTAAACCCAGCTAAGTGTACCTTCGAGTACCTTCCGGCTAATTCCTAGGTTACCTCAGAATCGAAGAGGCATCGGCCAACCCGAACAAATAGCGACATTCCTAGAAATGCCATCACCTAAAACCACCTGAGAGGTACAAAGATTGACCGGACGGATCGCAGCACTAAATCGATTCATCTCCGTGTCCACCGATAAATGCCTTCCATTCTATAAACTTCTGAAAAATAATAAGAAGTTCTTATGGGATGAAAAGAAGCCTTCGTGCTGAAGGCTTACCTCGAACCTCCGATACTATCCAAACCTGTAGTAGGAGAACCATCAGACTGATTTCATTGTCGGCAGCTGCAGTCACGGAGTGCTAGTACGAGAGGAACAAACGAACAGAGACCTGTCTATTATACTCAGAAAGCTTACTTGACGCCGAGACGATATCCCACCATGGAAAAACTAGCCCTAGCAGTCGGGACAGCCGCCAGAAGCTGCGACTTTATTTCCAATCGCGACTCGATCATCGAATGACCTCACAACCATTACGGACGATTCTGCATACCCTAGCCAATCCGGACGATTAGCAAAATGGGCTATAGAGCTCAGCTTAGCACGACATCGAGTACAGACCCGAGCAGCAGAAAGCTCAGGTCCTCGCCGATTTGTTATTGAGCTAGCATCCGGACATCTAACCAGGAAACGAGGTCAAATGGAGCCTATACGCGACGAGCCCTCAAGGCAAGGGCCCGTGTCGGTTTAAGACTAACCTCCTCAGCCGAGAAACCATCGAATCCTATAGACTTGGATTTAACGCCCAACAACGAGGCCGAGTACGGGCACTAATCGCTGGATTAAAGCTCGCCTCGAGCCTCGAATTCGAGCTAAACGCCTACAACGCACCGGGCAGCGGTAGCTAGCCAGTTTCATCAAACAAGACGGGACGAAGAATGGCGCATCTGGGTCGCCCTAAACCTCACAAAGCAGTTTGACAAGTTCGAGCTAACGAGGATCCCACGAGGAGAACTCAGCGCACGCGCCGCCGCATTAGCTTCCACATCCCACCCTCTCGTGAAACGAATTATACCCGTGGAAGGAATCGAGAAGCCAAGCATCGACATAGCTACCAAGGCTGAGATGGATAGCAAACCAAAGGAAAAAATAGAGGATAACAGCCTCCCGATGGTATACCCAAGTTTTCACGACATCTGGTTCCGAAAACTAGAACACGCAAAGCACACCTCCGTGAAAGCAACCCGAACCCGAAAACAAACGAAGGTACTCACCGGTTTACTTCCTAGAGCCTAACCCCACGAAAATCGGCACCATCCGACCTCGAGCCACTTGTCTATAAAATCCAAACAAGAAGCCGCGACCGCTTCAAAAACGCATCTAGGAACGCTACACAAACCACGTGGGATAACGAGGAAATGGAGATATTCCTCAACCCTTAACCTACTCCAACAAATATCTCCGGGGCACCACGCACCAGGTCCTCGAACAGGATCTTCTCCTCTTCACAACAAAGTTGTAGGAAGAGAAGACTGAGAATACCGATCATGGATTACATCCTAGAGGGAAAATTCCACCCAACAAGTGGGAGGCTCGAAACTCAAAGCTTTAGCAGCAAGATATCAGATAATCGAAGTCAGCCCTCCACAAACGGCGTCTCCGACCTTACCTAAAATGCGCTCACGCCTAGTAGCTATGAAACTCATGAAGGAAATGCACGACGGTTCCTGTGGAAACCTATCTCGAGGCGAGCCTTAGCCATCCCAATAAAAAGGCAAGGCTACTTCTGGCCTACCATTATCGCAGATTGTGAGGTCTACTCCTCATCGCGGCGACAAATGCCAAAGGCATGCACCGATCATACACCAACCAGCGGAAAAGCTGTCTAACATATCAGCTCCTACCCATTCATGAGGTGGTCTATGGACATTATAGGTCCATTAGTACCTTCGGGAAAGGAAAGAAGTTACTAAACCTCCTGGTCCTAACCGACTACTTCACAAATGGATTGAAGCTGAAGCTTTCCAACAAATAAACAGATTCGAGGTCAAGGATTTGTTTGGAAAACATCGATGCAGGCATGGCGCCCCATACAAATCAGAACTCACAATGGAGGACAGTTCATATCCCACGACTTCAAAAGTTTCTGCGATAAATGGAACATCCGCCACCTTCTCATCACCGGGCGACCTCAAGGAACGGACAGGCGAGGCTGCCAACAAATCAGTTTTAGCAAACCTCAAGAAACGCCAGGAGCCCAAAAGGAGCTTTGGTCGGAAAAACTACCCGAAGTACTATGGCCTCCAACCCCACCTAAAAGCTACAGAGGAAACTCCCTTCTCCTTAGCTTATGGGATGGAGGCTGTCGCCCCAGCAGAAACCACCGCAGGTAGCCTCGCATCGAGCTCTGACCTCAAATCCCGCAGCTAATAACCAGCTCCTCGATGGATAGCCTCGACTTGATCGAGGAAAGACGAGACCAAGCCTTGCTTCGCATTCAAAATTATCAGCAAGCAATGGCACGACACTACAATTCCAAAGTAAGGCCCCACAGTTCGCCAGGGGACCTAGTTAGGAAAGTGTTCAAGGAACAAAGGAACCGAGCTGGAAAGTTAGGAACCAACTGGAAGGACCCTACCGATTATCCACATAACGTAACCCGAGTTTACAAACTCCGTGAAGGTAACAACCGGGTACTGAACCGATCGTGGAATGCCACTAACCTCAAAAGATACTATCATTAGGTACCTAAAACCCTGAACTACGCTTGGCTTGATCCCTTGACTGGTAATGAGGCAGTCCGCCATGAGTGCAGCCCCAACCTCTTCTCACCAACCTCCTCTACCTAAGGGGCAGGTGTTACCAAGAACACTTAGCCTAAAAATAGTTACTGTGTAAATAATCTGAATCATGTATTCTCTGATATCTGATATTAATAAAACGATTGATTCAGTTTCATAAACATCAAAGGTCTTAAAACCCTCCAAGAAAATTTAGGTCCCCCTAAATCGACCTAAGCTCAACAATTCAATACATTCAGGTCCCTGAAAACCTGAACCTAAGGTCTTAAAATCCTTAATACACCCAGAGGTCTTAAAATCCTTAACATAAACTAAGGTCTTAAAATCCTTAACAATCAGCAAGGTCTTAAAATCCTTAACAATCAGCAAGGTCTTAAAATCCTTAACATAAACTAAGGTCTTAAAATCCTTAACAATCAGCAAGGTCTTAAAATCCTTAACAATCAACCAGGTCCTAAAATCCTAATCAAAACCAGAAGGTCTTGAAACCCTTATCAAAATCGAAAAGTCTTAAAATCCTAAAGAATCAGGAAAATCCCGAAATTCCTCAATTCCATCCGTTAAACTTCAAAGGCCTCGAAGTCCTTCGAATTAACTCAGGTCCCTATGAATCTAAATAAAGGTTCCTACTTAACCTGAACAACCAGGTCCCTAACCTTACTTAATCGGACTCAGGTCCCCGAAGCTAAAATCAAGAACTCCTCTTTAAGGTTATCACGACCGAATATCCATTAAGCTAAATGCTTATCATAAATAAAGACTAAAGGTCCTAATCCGACTCAACGATGACGGCACACAACTCATCTGAGATTCGCAATCACTATAATTAAATGAAACGAGGTTAAGTTCAAAAACTTAAAACAGAAATAATAGCCACGATTTAAACATAAGAAAGGGTTTAAAAACCTCCCCAGGCTATTGAAATCCAGCAAAGTAAGGTTTAAAGGCCTCCTCAGGCACTAAGTCACAAAACATAACTAAACAAAGCCCTTAGGTCAAGTCTTAAAACACAAAACATAAAGTTAAAAGAGCCGTAGCTCTCAATCTTCCTTCTCTTCCTGAATCGATCACCAGCACCGCAGAACTCCTCATCGATCACATTGTCAGTCACCTCCTATTGCTGCCTCGACCGAGCTAAGTCGAGCCATCAAACCCAAATTACATACTCCCCTAAAAGGATGGATTAAACATGTTAATCTCGAAGTACCTGAACTCTCCGAGATCCGGGAAGAGGAAGCTTGCTGACCGAGAAGTCGAGACTTGAGCCTTCTATACGCAGTTGTCGCTTCGGTAATAAGGCCACCAATTGGTAGTACTCTCTTCAACGCTTTGGATCTTGTTGTTCAGCATATCCTTCAAGAGGTCGGCATTACTTGAGCTCCCGAGCGCATACACCAAAGCGCCGACCTCATCTTTCTTCCTAGCAAACTTCTCCTTAACACAGACCAGGATCTTGCCGAAGCTTCGGCGACTTCTTCCTTCCCCGACATCCAGCTTGACTTCAGCTTTGTTCTTTTCTCCTGGCTATCCCGGATGAGGCAATGAGCTCATGCACTGATGCTCAGCTATCTTTCGAGCAGCCTCTAAATCATTGATCCTCCGCTCTTCACCTGGATATCGAGCTTTTGACTCTCGATCTCTCCTTGCTGAGCATCGGCCTTCGAGCCTAGCTTCCTCGCCACTTCGCTTCGAAGTTCAGAAATTCAACCCGGCTTGGTCAAGATCGGTTTTGGCTGCCTTAACCATCTCGGTAACTCCAAGTTCACCAGCATTGGGGCAGCACACAGCATTCTCAACCTGAGCTGGGCCTGTTAACAGCCCCAGCCAACTGCAATAAATCCAAAGAAAATATATATATATATCATCGCTCCAAAGAATGTAAACAAATAATGATAGAGATCAACGCACTGCCATCTATAAGGATATCGAGATACTCATCTCGTTAGTCAGGTCCTGAGCTGGAAGGGGACATCCCATCTTCAGGTGCCTCATTATCGCAGCTAGGCCCCAAGAGTCATCCAGGATCGACCCAGGCTTCAATGGGTAAAGCTCCACCCAACAGTCCCTCCTCAGAGGACGAGGAAGAAGAACGGATGGAAGCCCCACCGATCGATCCTCGGCCTCTGTGTCTCGACGGCTCGATTCAGAGGTACCCTTCTGAGCCTGGTAGTCAGCCTCCAGCACCGACCTCGTGGAGAGGAGCAGCATCCTGAGCTACAACCTCAGTTGGAGCAGTCTCGACAACAGGTTTGGATCCTCCGTCATCCAAAACTTCCTTCATTGAGATAAGGAACGATCCTCCTTGGTTCCCTGCCGCCCACGAGAAGCACTGGCAGCTTTAGAGGGGTTACCCCTAGAACGGAATGACGTCAGAGTCATGTCACCTGGCTGAGACTTTTCAGTTCCCAAGCACTAGCACCAGTTGAGATCGATACAACCAATCGCCTCACAAACTGGAACAATGGAAATCCTTAAGTTTAAAACTTCAAAGCATAAAATCATTGAAAAGGTTCGACAAGAACTCACTCTCAAGGTTCTCGCAGGAATGGGATCTGGAAAGAGGCGCCAGGTATCTCGGGAATCTGGCTGCACTTATTCGAAGTGGTGTAGGCCACCCGTGTACAGGGACTCTGTTGCAACTTATGTATAGAGCCCCGTGAGCTTGGTAGAGAGCTTCGGGATCTTCGACGCAAGTAAATCAGAGCAAAAGGTTACTCGCCATAAATGAATAAAACATATCCCTAGAATTCCTAACCAGATGGATTAGTCCAAGTGACCCTAAGGTTCCACCCACAGAACCGTCGAAGGATCAACTTTAACGTAAAAATACTTCTTCCTCCAGTCATCATCACTACTAGAGAATCTGAAGATAACATGATTGGGACGACTAGGGAGGTAGTAGGTCCGGTACCACCCTCCTTAGAGGCCCTTCAGGAAAAGAGGCTCATAAGTTCGTAAGACCACTTAACCCTCCCTCTTTGGACCTAGTGATAAAGCCGCTATCACCCGGATAACCGAGGGACAGAGTTGGGAAAGGGCTAACTGATAATGATCTAGTAGATCAAGCAGTAGGGTCGAAGAGGAAATCTCGTGAGACTTGGAGATGTACTTTCATGGCAACAGAACCAACCCTCCGAGCGTCTCGGGTTTCAGAATTATAGGCACGCCAAGCTCCTTTTGGGCGAGAGCTTGAACCATGAGGTTAACCACGCCTTGATTTTTCAGCAACGGCGAAGTGAGGACTGCTCCCACTAGAATCGCTTTCTTCTTCCGCTTAGAAACTCTGGTCGCGATTGCCTCCCTGGCTGTCTTTTTCCCCTTCCTCATCTTGGCTCCGATTTCTTGCTTAACTTTCAGTAGTTTAGCTCCAGAAGCAGAGGGAGGCATCCCGGATTCCCCGGAACCTTCTTTCGGATGATCCATAGTATGGGAAGGTTAAGGAGAAAATCGATTGCAAGGTTTGGGAGAGAATTTGCAGAGAAAAGTAACAAGGAAGATAAAAAAAATCGCAGTAAAATAAAGAGAGAGAAGTTACCTTGAAAACCGAACGGAGGCGTGGAGAAAGTGGAAGGCTAGCAGTTAATGTTCACCGCTTTATATCCCATCACCTCTCGAGATTCGGAAAAGTCATTTCAAACCCTCTCCATCTGAACCATAGATTCTGCCAAACGTAATAAAGACCGTTAGATCGAGTAAGCTGAATCTAAATAGGATAAGAACTAATCATTATCTTAACGAAAAGATAAGATCGATAGCTAGATTCTAGCTTCCGAGACAAAGGATTTTATTCGAAAGCTGGGGGCAACTGGTGGACCCGAATATGACCCTCAGGTGAGGTACCGATAAGCGTGAGCTAGCATGTGGGTTGCGATAAGCCCATCATAACAAAGGGAGCTGAAAGCCGAGCTGACGACTGGACCTGGGAGACATCATAGCAGAGGTCACGACAGAAAGTGAGCTAACACCTTAAGAGACTCGGTCAAGAGGAGCCTAAAGCGAGCTCCGTAATTGAAGCCAAATATCTAGGAGAACAGTTGAAGGGTTGCCAACGAAACCTAGACTATATAAAGTTGGAGAAGATAAAAGACAAAGGGGCTCTTTTTTTTCATGGATGAACTTTTGTACTAGATTAAAAGCATTACGTATTCTTTGATCATCACAAGATACATTCCTTTGTATTCATCATCTTTCAACTCATCAATAAAATCATATTCATTCTTCAAGTTTATTTACGGGATTCAGCCCACGATTCTCATTCATCTCTCTTGACCTAACCTAAATCTAAGAAGTGAAACCTTGTCTCTCACAGTGCTCCACTCTTCAAATGGGTGAAAGGTAACTTCCCAAGCTTTTAACTTAGTTACCACAGTAAAACTAAAGTTACTGTGGTAAATCCCCAAAGTTACTGATTGCCCAAATACTCTTCCTCTATCAATGTATCTTCTCTCTATCCTCTCATCTCAACACTCCCCCTCAAGCTTGACCATGTGGAACAAGTCAAGCTTGGAAACCATGAAGACCTCCCTCATTAAAAACCTCACCAAAGAAAACCCATTGGGATAAAACTTTGATGAGGGAAAAAGAGTGGAGACTCCATGGTTAAGGGGCTCAGCTCCTGGGAGTAAGATCAATGAGTCCAAGCCTGGATAGTATGGACTCCATTGTCTTCAATCTCGCTGCCTTGGTAAACACATCTGCAAGCTGATCTTCACTTCTTGTATAGCATGGCAGAATCACTCCTAAGATAATCATCTGCCTCACCTTATGACAATCCACCTCTATGTGCTTTGTTCTCTCATGAAACACTGAGTTGGAGGCAATGTGGATAGCTGCTTGATTGTCACAATGCATAGTCATAGGAGTACTCTGCTCAATCTCCAGATGCTTCAAGATCCCCTTGATCCACACCAACTCGTTTGTCAGCTTCAACATGGCTCTATACTCAGCTTCAGCACTTGAACAAGAGATAACCTTCTGCTTCTTACTCTTCCAAGTAACCAAGTTCCCTCCAATGAATGTACAATACCCAGTAGTTGATCTCCTGCCCACTCTATCTCCTGCCCAATCAGCATCACAATACCCAACCACTTCTGTACTGCCATTACAGCCCATCCAAACTCCTTGTCCAGCCGTCCCACTCAGATACCTTAGTATCCTATCAACCATCTTCCAGTGATGGACCTTTGGCGCCTGCATATGTTGACTCACTTGATTCACAGCAAAGCATATATCTGGCCTGGTAATAGTCAAGTAGATCAGCTTGCCAACCATCTTCCCAAACAGGAAAACTGGATCACCTGATTTGAAAGTGTGATAGCTTCTTCATCCTAATTCCTATGAGATTTATTCAACTTCCTGGTGATTCTCCACCACTTTATGTATCAAAATCAAGCTTTTACATGGCGATTCTTCCTGTTTTGATTAGAATGACAAAGAAGTTGTCATATTCCCAAACAGGAAAACTGATCACCTCGATTTGAAAGTGGGATAACTTCTTCATGCCAACTCCTATGAGATTTATTCAACTTCCTGGTGATTCTCCACCACTTTATGTATCCAAATCAAGCTTCACAAAGTGATTCATCCTGGTTTGATTAGAATGACAAAGAAGTTGTCATATTCCCAAACAGAAAACTGATCACCTGATTTGAAAGTGGATAGCTTCTTCATCCTAACTCCTATGAGATTTTTTCCACTTCCTAATGATTCTCCACTACTTTATGTATCAAAATCAAGCTTCTTACATCGCGATTCTTCCTGGTTTGATTAGAATGACAAAGAAGTTGTCATATTCCCAAACAGAAAACTGGGATCACCTGATTTGAAAGTGTGATAGCTTCTTCATCCTAATTCCTATGAGATTTTTTCCACTTCCTAATGATTCTCCACTACTTTATGTATCAAAATCAAGCTTCTCACAAAGTGATTCATCCTGGTTTGATTAGAATGACAAAGAAGTTGTCATATTCCCAAACAGGAAAACTGATCACCTGATTTGAAAGTGGATAGCTTCTTCATCCTAACTCCTATGAGATTTATTCAACTTCCTGGTGATTCTCCACCACTTTATGTATCCAAATCAAGCTTCTTACATCGCGATTCTTCCTGTTTTGATTAGAATGACAAAGAAGTTGTCATATTCCCAAACAGGAAAACTGATCACCTCGATTTGAAAGTGGATAGCTTCTTCATCCTAATTCCTATGAGATTTATTCAACTTCCTGGTGATTCTCCACCACTTTATGTATCCAAATCAAGCTTCTCACAAAGTGATTCATCCTGGTTTGATTAGAATGACAAAGAAGTTGTCATATTCCCAAACAGAAAACTGATCACCTCGATTGAAAGTGGGATAACTTCTTCATGCCAACTCCTATGAGATTTTTTCCACTTCCTAATGATTCTCCACTACTTTATGTATCAAAATCAAGCTTCTCACAAAGTGATTCATCCTGGTTTGATTAGAATGACAAAGAAGTTGTCATATTCCCAAACAGGAAAACTGGATCACCTGATTTGAAAGTGTGATAGCTTCTTCATCCTAACTCCTATGAGATTTATTCAACTTCCTGGTGATTCTCCACCACTTTATGTATCCAAATCAAGCTTCACAAAGTGATTCATCCTGGTTTGATTAGAATGACAAAGAAGTTGTCATATTCCCAAACAGAAAACTGGGATCACCTGATTTGAAAGTGGATAGCTTCTTCATCCTAATTCCTATGAGATTTATTCCACTTCCTAATGATTCTCCACTACTTTATGTATCAAAATCAAGCTTCTTACATCGCGATTCTTCCTGGTTTGATTAGAATGACAAAGAAGTTGTCATATTCCCAAACAGGAAAACTGGATCACCTGATTTGAAAGTGGATAGCTTCTTCATCCTAATTCCTATGAGATTTATTCCACTTCCTAATGATTCTCCACTACTTTATGTATCAAAATCAAGCTTCTCACAAAGTGATTCATCCTGGTTTGATTAATGACAAAGAAGTTGTCATATTCCCAAACAGAAAACTGATCACCTCGATTTGAAAGTGGATAGCTTCTTCATAAGTCCTTGGTACATAACTCTCATCCAGACTAATCATAAAGGCATAATGCTCCTCTGGAAACTCAGCAAAGGAACACACGGCTTGAGAAGGATGCTCCACAGCCTGGGCATTGTAGTACACTCTCGTGTTTACCCAGTTGGAAGGATCCCTCTTTATCCTTGTGCTCCTCCTCAAAGCTTGAACCTGATCTTCAGTTTGCACACTAGCCGGCTCCACTTGCTCTTCTTCTGAACTGGCCGGTCCAACTTGTTCTTCTCCACTAGACTGAACCTCATCCACTTCTCCACTAGACTGAACATTGTTCTCAACTTCTTGTGATATATCTTGATCATGAAGACCTGAATCCTCTTGGTTTTGCTCTTGCTCACCAGATTCAGTTCCATTCCCCCTCTCATGATCAAGAGGAGTTGTTCTTCCAGCTCCACCAGTCTGATTGGAAGGCTCTCTCCTGCCTGGTTCCTGATCCTGGGACAACCCTATCCCGAGCTTCTCCAACAACACTCTCAGTATTGTTGCCTTATCAGATGGAGCTTGAGACAAATCCTTCAGATTTTCCCACTCCTTCTCTTCATAATAACCTTTTGTTTCAACAAACTTCACTTCTCTAGATACCATCACTCTCCTTGCTTCAGGATCATAGCACTTGTACCCCTTCTGAGTGATAGAGTAACCAATGAACATAGCCTTAGTACTCTTTGCCTCCAGCTTGTTTCTCTGCTCTCCTGGAACCATGACATAGCACACACACCCGAAGACACGTAGGTGATCAATGACAGGTTTGCTCTTGTTCAACACTTCAAATGGAGACAGATTCTTCAATATCTTGGTTGGAACCCGGTTGATGAGATAGCAAGCAGTCTGCACAGCATCACTCCAAAAACGTTTTGGGACATTTGCATGATTCTTCCTGTTTTGATTAGAATGACAAAGAAGTTGTCATATTCCCAAACAGAAAACCGATCACCGATTTGAAAGTGGGATAACTTCTTCATGCCAACTCCTATGAGATTTATTCAACTTCCTGGTGATTCTCCACCACTTTATGTATCAAAATCAAGCTTACATCGCGATTCTTCCTGTTTTGATTAGAATGACAAAGAAGTTGTCATATTCCCAAACAGGAAAACTGGATCACCTGATTTGAAAGTGGGATAGCTTCATCCTAACTCCTATGAGATTTATTCCACTTCTAATGATTCTCCACTACTTTATGTATCAAAATCAAGCTTCTACATCGCGATTCTTCCTGTTTTGATTAGAATGACAAAGAAGTTGTCATATTCCCAAACAGGAAAACCGATCACCGATTTGAAAGTGATAGCTTCTTCATCCTAATTCCTATGAGATTTATTCCACTTCTAATGATTCTCCACTACTTTATGTATCAAAATCAAGCTTTTCACAAAGTGATTCATCCTGGTTTGATTAGAATGACAAAGAAGTTGTCATATTCCCAAACAGAAAACTGATCACCTGATTTGAAAGTGATAGCTTCTTCATCCTAATTCCTATGAGATTTATTCCACTTCCTAATGATTCTCCACTACTTTATGTATCAAAATCAAGCTTCTACATCGCGATTCTTCCTGGTTTGATTAATGACATATTAGTATAAGTTTTAGAGAATCTGAGTTTGATATAAGGAAAGAAAGAGATTAGAAAGAGTCTAGAGGTGATTTAGAACGAGTTTAGCTAAGAGTTTAGTGTATGATCATGATTGAGAGCCTTTGAGTCTAGGATAGTGTTTTGGTGTCAAGAACTGTCTGTCCTTATTAATCATGAGTGTCTACAATATATAGTGAGGCTACAATAGGTTAAGGGTTTCGCAAATGGTCACTATTGTAAGGGATAAGGAGTTGCTTTAATTTAAACTCTCCAATAAGCTTCTCCTTTGTGATAAAGCACCTTTAGCCTTATCCAGCTCTTGACAGCCTGGCTAAGCTCTTCCTTATCCTCTCCAAACGGTCACACGAGCCAGTAGTTACCCCAAGTAACTTCTCCTTTCACTCTTAAGTTACTTGATCATGGTAACTTCAGTCTGGTCGAGGTGTGGGTGACTTTAACCGTTCGGACTGTATGCGGTCGTCTGGATGATGCGGCTTGGTCGACTCCAACTCTCCCATTTCCTTTCCTTTACCCTATCTTAGCCTCATTATCTCATGACTTCATTTCAACACTCCCCCTCAAGCTTAGCTTTGTGAAAGTCTAAGCTTGGATAGCCATGAGATCTTCCTCATTAAAAAACCTTACCAAAGAAAACCCACTGGGACAAAACTTTGATAAGGGAAAAAGAGTAAAGACCTCATAGCTAAGGGGCTTAGCTCCTTCTTGTGAGATCAATGAGTCCTAGTCGGCTATGAATGGACTCAATTGTCTTCTGCCTTGCTGCCTTTGTGAACACATCTGCTAGCTGATCTTCACTTCTCGTCTAACATGGTAAGATGACTCCAAGAAGAATCATTTGCCTCACCTTGTGACAATCTACTTCAATGTGCTTGGTTCTCTCATGGAAGACTGAGTTGGTGGCAATGTGTATAGCAGCCTGGTTGTCGCAATGCATGGTCATTGGAGTGGATTGAATAATCTCCAAGTGCTTCAGTATCCCTTTGATCCATACAAGCTCATTAGTCAGCTTCAGCATGGCTCGGTATTCAGCTTCAGCACTTGAGCATGAGACCACCTTCTGCTTCTTACTCTTCCAAGTTACTAAGTTCCCTCCAATGAATGTGCAGTAGCCGGTTGTGGACCTTCTATCTGCTCTATCTCCTGCCCAATCCGCATCACAGTAGCCTACAACTTCAGTACTCCCATTACACCCCATCCACACTCCTTGATCCGCTGAGCCATTAAGATACATCAAGAGCCGGTTCACCATTCCCCAATGATGTTCTTTTGGAACTTGCATATGCTGACTCACCTGATTCACAGCAAAACAAATATCAGGACGGTGATGGTTAGGTATATGAGCTTACCCACTAGCTTTCTATAAAGCTTTGCATCCTTGAATGGTGGACTGTCTTCAATCTCCCTCACGTGGAACCTTGTATCCATCTTCCAAGGGAGTCTTGGCCGCCTTTCCATCAAGCTTACCTGCATCTTTCAACAGATCAAGTGTATTTCTTTGGGATAGAAACAAACCTTCCTTGGATCTACATATCTCAATCCAAGGAAGTATTTCATCTCTCCCAAGTCTTTAATCTCAAAAACAGATTTAAGAAAGTCTTTAGTGGCTTGTATCTCTTCTTTATCACTACCTGTTATAATGATGTCATCTACATATACAAGTAGAACGACAATACCTGAAGGTGTGTTGAGTGTAAAGAGAGTATGATCAAGCTCTGACTTCCTAAAGCCTCTTCCATTCAGAGTTGTGCTCAACTTGTTGTACTATGCCCTTGGTGATTGTTTCAGACCATAGATAGCTTTCTTTAGTCTGAGAACATTCCCTTTCTTCACCAAGTGCTCTAGACCAGAGGAGGTAACATATACACTTCATCTTCTAGTTCTCCTTGTAGGAATGCATTCTTTACATCCATTTGCCACAAGCCCCACTCAAGATTCACCGCAAGTGATAGGACAATCCTGATGGTATGTAGCTTAGCAACTGGCTAAATGTGTCTATATAATCCTCTCCATATGTTTGAGTGAATCCTCTTGCAACCAAGCGAAGTCTTCTTTCTATCAATCTGTCCATTTGCTTGGTACTTGATTGTGAAGATCCATCTACTAGACACTGCTCTCTTTCCTTTAGGTAACTCACTCTCATACCAAGTGTCATTCTTGATCATTGCATTGATTCAGCCCCCACTGATTCCCTCCACTCCTTGTCCTTCATGGCTTCCTCATATGACTTTGGTACATGGCTCTCATCTAAGCTACCATAAAGGCACAATGTTCTTCTGATAATGAGCAAAGGAACACACAGCTTGAGAGGGATGTTCCACAGCCTGGGCATTGTAGTACACTCTCGTTTACCCAGTTGGAACTATCCTTTCTCAATCTGGTGCTTCTTCTCAATGGCTGCACCACCGCTCTGATTCAGGTTCAGTTGTAGTTTCAGCCAGTTGCATTAGTTTCCTCCTCTTGATCTTGGCTTGGTACCTCCCTATCTTCCTGCATCATACTTTGATCATGATCACTGAGCCTTCTTTGATCATGGCTTTCAACATGTACTTCAGCTGGTTCAGGTGTGTTTCCCCATGATCTAAGTTTGATGCCTCGTAGGTTGTGTGGTTGTTGTACTGCGTCTCTCCTTCGGATCCTGGTAGTATGTATCCCAAGCCCCTCTAGAATACTTCTAAGGCTGGCAGCTCTATCTGACTCTCTTGTCAATTCTAGCAGCTCATCTTGATTCTTTTCCTCATAGAACCCCTTAGCTTCAATGAACTTTACATCTTTAGAGACTAGAACTCTTCGAGTAGTAGGATCATAGCACTTGTAACCCTTTTGAGTAGTAGAGTAGCCAACAAACATAGCTCTTGTGCTGGTTGCTTCAAGCTTGTTTCTCAACTCTTTGGCCTAAGGACAAAGCATAGACATCCAAAGATTCGCGATATGCTCCAATGATGGCTTGTACTTGTTCAAGGCTTCAAAGGGACTGATCATGTAGAATCTTAGTTGGGATCCGGTTGATTAGATAACAAGATGTAGCCACAGCATCACTCCAAAACCTCTTAGGACATTTGCTTGAAACATCATTGACCTTGCCACCTCCATGAGATGCCTATTCTTTCTCTCAGCCACTCCATTTTGCTGAGGAGTATAAGGACAACTCGCTTGGTGTAGTATCCCATGTTGTGCTAGATGTTGCTTGAAGGCTTGACCAGTGTATTCCCACCATTATCTGATCTCAAAATTTTAATCTTGGCATTGTAATGGTTAGTCACATAGTTTTGAAAATTTTTAAAAGCTTCAAGCACCCTATCTTTGGTTTGAATAAGTGTTATCCAGGTGTATTTCGATTTTTCATCTATGAATGTGACAAAGTATTTAAAACTATCCCTAGACAAGCAAGGAGCAGTCCAAACATCCGAGTGAATTAGATCAAAGCACTTGTCATAAACAGTAGATGAAATGGGAAACACAGTTTTACAATGCTTGCCTAAAATGCAAGCTTCACAATCCTTATTTTCAAATACCACACCTGGTAACATTAAGTTTAAAGCCCTAACATGGGGATGACCTAGTCTAGCATGCCACAATGCATTTTTATTCATCATAGAAGTAGAAGTAAATGAGCAGAAGTAATCAGAAACAGGAGCTAGTTCTTCAAGTAAATATAAATCTCCCTTGGTAACTCCTTTTCCAATCAATTGGCTGCTCTCAATATCCTGAAACTTCACATCATTAGGACTGAATATAACATTGCAATTAAGATCTGTAGTACACTTCTTTACAGATAATAGATTTGATGTGAAGTCAGGCATATAAAATGCTTTAGAGTCTTTATCAAACAATTTTAGCTTGCCAATTCCTCTAATTGGGATTTTATCTCCATTTGCAATCATGACATGTCCATTTGTAGGTTCAATGTCTCTAATCAAACTAGTATCACTAATCATATGATGAGATGCTCCTGAATCAACTACCAATGGTTTAAACAGTTTGTGTGCAATATGAGACTGTCCTAGTATGCTAGTAGGTTTATAAGCAATGCTTGAATGATCAGGTTCTCTAGCAATACAACACGATTCATATAATGCACCAAAGGAGTAACCAAGAGTACCAAGTGTGTTACCATTCTCCTTTAGCATTTTGATGAGGGAGTCAATGTCTGATCTCCTTAGGTACTCGTTCTCACGGTTGTTCTGAAGGCTCGGCTGAGGTATGTAAGTCACCAGGGCCTTGCTATCTCCAGGCTCACGTGTCCCGCCCTCTCCAGCTTGGCTTGAGCTTCCAGCAACACTTGAACTTCCCGGCTCACTTCCAGCATACGAGACATTGGCTCTCCCATCTTTCTCTCTTGAGAACTTGGCCGGCTTCAGATGAGGATGCAAGATCCAGCACTGGTTCTTCTTGTGACCTTGTCTCTTGCAATGATCACAATTTCCCGTGAACTTCTTTGCATCATACTGGTTAACGACGTTTGTTTCTGGAACCTCAGCTTGGTTTGCAAGTGTGATCTCTCCTTTCCCTCCAAAGAGACCAATAGAACCTTCCTCCTTCTGAACTTGTGCACACACTTCCTCAAGGTCAGGTAACTTCCCGGACCTCAGAATGTGTTTGATGAGGCTGTTGTAGCTTGATTCAGCGTGAGCAGCAACCCAAACACCTTGTCCTGCTCGCCTCTCAGCCAGCTCATCTAGGTTGGTTGTGCCTGGCCTCAGCATCTCCAGTTCAGACCACAAGGCTCTGAACCTCCCAAGGTGCTTAGTAAACTCCATGTCCTCCTGTGTCAAGTTGTTGATAGCACGCTTCACTTCAAACACACGCTCAAGTTTGAGATGTTACCATAAACCTTCTTTAGCGTGTCCCAAAGATCCTTTGCTGTCTCACAGTAGCTGTATGCCTCCAGGATAGACACTTCAAGAGACCGTTGGAGTATGGACATCACCAGCTGATCATCTTGCTCCCACTTCTCTTCATCGCGACTCGACAATCTCCTTGTCGCCTTCATAAGTAATGAGCTTTGGGGCTTCACTCTGTGTGATGTGTCCCCATAAACCCTTACTCCCCACTGCTGTCTTCACCAATCGAGACCACAAAAGGTAGTTACCCCTTGAGAGTAACCGAACCACTGCCTTGTTGCTTTCCATTTCAAAATCACCTGATTTGAAAGTGTGATAGCTTCTTCATCCTAACTCCTATGAGATTTATTCAACTTCCTGGTGATTCTCCACCACTTTATGTATCAAAATCAAGCTTCTTACATCAGCGATTCTTCCTGTTTTGATTAGAATGACAAAGTTGTCATATTCCCAAACAGAAAACCGATCACCTGATTTGAAAGTGTGATAGCTTCTTCATCCTAACTCCTATGAGATTTATTCAACTTCCTGGTGATTCTCCACCACTTTATGTATCCAAATCAAGCTTTTACATGGCGATTCTTCCTGTTTTGATTAGAATGACAAAGTTGTCATATTCCCAAACAGAAAACTGGATCACCTGATTTGAAAGTGTGATAGCTTCTTCATCCTAACTCCTATGAGATTTATTCCACTTCTAATGATTCTCCACTACTTTATGTATCAAAATCAAGCTTCTCACAAAGTGATTCATCCTGGTTTGATTAGAATGACAAAGTTGTCATATTCCCAAACAGAAAACCGATCACCTGATTTGAAAGTGGGATAACTTCTTCATGCCAACTCTATGAGATTTATTCAACTTCCTGGTGATTCTCCACCACTTTATGTATCCAAATCAAGCTTCTTACATCGCGATTCTTCCTGGTTTGATTAATGACAAAGAAGTTGTCATATTCCCAAACAGGAAAACTGATCACCTGATTTGAAAGTGGGATAGCTTCATCCTAACTCCTATGAGATTTTTTCCACTTAATAGTGATTCTCCACTACTTTATGTATCAAAATCAAGCTTCTCACAAAGTGATTCATCCTGGTTTGATTAGAATGACAAAGTTGTCATATTCCCAAACAGAAAACTGGGATCACCCGATGAAAGCTAAGTGGCTGGTGTGTTCTTGAGTGTTCTAGTACTCAAACCCAGATTATGATGAACCTGGCTCTGATACCATATAAGTTTTAGAGAATCTGAGTTTGATATAAGGAAAGAAAGAGATTAGAAAGAGTCTAGAGGTGATTTAGAACGAGTTTAGCTAAGAGTTTAGTGTATGATCATGATTGAGAGCCTTTGAGTCTAGGATAGTGTTTTGGTGTCAAGAACTGTCTGTCCTTATTAATCATGAGTGTCTACAATATATAGTGAGGCTACAATAGGTTAAGGGTTTCGCAAATGGTCACTATTGTAAGGGATAAGGAGTTGCTTTAATTTAAACTCTCCAATAAGCTTCTCCTTTGTGATAAAGCACCTTTAGCCTTATCCAGCTCTTGACAGCCTGGCTAAGCTCTTCCTTATCCTCTCCAAACGGTCACACGAGCCAGTAGTTACCCCAAGTAACTTCTCCTTTCACTCTTAAGTTACTTGATCATGGTAACTTCAGTCTGGTCGAGGTGTGGGTGACTTTAACCGGTACGGCCTGTACGGTCAGTACGGATGGTACGGCTTGGGTCGACTCCAACTCTCCCATTTCCTTTCCTTTACTCTATCTTAGCCTCATTATCTCATGACTTCATTTCAACAATTAGGAATTATCAATTCAATAGCACGAGCATGAGGATGTCCCAATCTAGCATGCCAAGTAATACTATCAATCTTCTCATAAGTACTACTCAAACACATAGAATCAAAGGGTTTAGAGATCTTAGCCAATTGGAGCTGGTATAGATTATTCTTGCTGTCTCCTCTCCCAATGACCCTTCCAGTCTTCAAATCTTGGAACTCAACATCATCTGGCCTGAATACTACTTGACAGCCAAGATCAATCGTGGCTTTCCTCACAGATAGTAGATTTGAAGCAAACTGTGGCATGTAGAAGGCATCTGAGTCTTTATCAAATAGTTTGAGCTTTCCAACTCCTTCTATTGGAATCCTATCACCATTAGCTATCATCACACTCCCAGTAGCTTTCTTTACATCACTCATTAAGCTTCTGTCACTAATCATGTGATGACTTGCTCCAGAATCAACAATGATGGGTTTGTTGGATGTGGATGCTTTGGCAGGAGCACCTTGTCTCCGGGTCGTAGCTAAAGCATACACATACTTGACAAACTCATCCCATTCCTCCTTTGTGACAGGCTCATCTGCTCCTTTGGTGGATAGCTTCTTCATCCTAACTCCTATGAGATTTTTTCCACTTCCTAATGATTCTCCACTACTTTATGTATCAAAATCAAGCTTCTTACATGCGATTCTTCCTGTTTTGATTAGAATGACAAAGTTGTCATATTCCCAAACAGGAAAACCGATCATCCGATTTGAAAGTGGGATAACTTCTTCATGCCAACTCCTATGAGATTTATTCCACTTCTAATGATTCTCCACTACTTTATGTATCAAAATCAAGCTTCTTACATGCGATTCTTCCTGGTTTGATTAGAATGACAAAGTTGTCATATTCCCAAACAGGAAGCTGGGATCACGATTTGAAAGTGTGATAGCTTCTTCATCCTAACTCCTATGAGATTTATTCCACTTCTAATGATTCTCCACTACTTTATGTATCAAAATCAAGCTTCTTACATCGCGATTCTTCCTGTTTTGATTAGAATGACAAAGTTGTCATATTCTCAAACCGGAAAATTGGGATCACCTGATTTGAAAGTGGATAGCTTCTTCATCCTAACTCCTATGAGATTTATTCAACTTCCTGGTGATTCTCCACCACTTTATGTATCCAAATCAAGCTTTTACATCGCGATTCTTCCTGTTTTGATTAGAATGACAAAGAAGTTGTCATATTCTCAAACCGGAAAATTGGGATCACCTGATTTGAAAGTGGATAGCTTCTTCATCCTAACTCCTATGAGATTTATTCAACTTCCTGGTGATTCTCCACCACTTTATGTATCCAAATCAAGCTTCTTACATCGCGATTCTTCCTGTTTTGATTAGAATGACAAAGTTGTCATATTCCCAAACAGAAAACTGGATCACCTGATTTGAAAGTGGATAGCTTCTTCATCCTAATTCCTATGAGATTTATTCAACTTCCTGGTGATTCTCCACCACTTTATGTATCCAAATCAAGCTTTTACATGGCGATTCTTCCTGTTTTGATTAATGACAAAGAAGTTGTCATATTCCCAAACAGGAAGCTGGGATCACGATTTGAAAGTGGATAGCTTCTTCATCCTAACTCCTATGAGATTTTTTCCACTTAATAGTGATTCTCCACTACTTTATGTATCAAAATCAAGCTTCTTACATCGCGATTCTTCCTGTTTTGATTAGAATGACAAAGTTGTCATATTCTCAAACCGGAAAATTGGGATCACCTGATTTGAAAGTGGGATAACTTCTTCATGCCAACTCCTATGAGATTTATTCAACTTCCTGGTGATTCTCCACCACTTTATGTATCCAAATCAAGCTTTTCACAAAGTGATTCATCCTGGTTTGATTAGAATGACAAAGAAGTTGTCATATTCTCAAACCGGAAAATTGGGATCACCTGATTTGAAAGTGGGATAACTTCTTCATGCCAACTCCTATGAGATTTTTTCCACTTCCTAATGATTCTCCACTACTTTATGTATCAAAATCAAGCTTTTACATGGCGATTCTTCCTGTTTTGATTAGAATGACAAAGAAGTTGTCATATTCTCAAACCGGAAAATTGGGATCACCTGATTTGAAAGTGGGATAGCTTCTTCATCCTAACTCCTATGAGATTTTCTCCACTTAATAGTGATTCTCCACTACTTTATGTATCAAAATCAAGCTTTTCACAAAGTGATTCATCCTGGTTTGATTAGAATGACAAAGAAGTTGTCATATTCCCAAACAGAAAACCGATCATCCGATTTGAAAGTGTGATAGCTTCTTCATCCTAATTCCTATGAGATTTATTCCACTTCTAATGATTCTCCACTACTTTATGTATCAAAATCAAGCTTTTCACAAAGTGATTCATCCTGGTTTGATTAGAATGACAAAGAAGTTGTCATATTCCCAAACAGGAAAACTGGGATCACCTGATTTGAAAGTGGATAGCTTCTTCATCCTAATTCCTATGAGATTTATTCCACTTCTAATGATTCTCCACTACTTTATGTATCAAAATCAAGCTTCTTACATCGCGATTCTTCCTGGTTTGATTAGAATGACAAAGTTGTCATATTCCCAAACAGGAAGCTGGGATCACGATTTGAAAGTGGGATAACTTCTTCATGCCAACTCCTATGAGATTTATTCAACTTCCTGGTGATTCTCCACCACTTTATGTATCCAAATCAAGCTTCTTACATGTGATTCTTCCTGGTTTGATTAGAATGACAAAGTTGTCATATTCCCAAACAGGAAAACCGATCATCCGATTTGAAAGTGGATAGCTTCTTCATCCTAACTCCTATGAGATTTATTCAACTTCCTGGTGATTCTCCACCACTTTATGTATCCAAATCAAGCTTCTTACATGTGATTCTTCCTGGTTTGATTAGAATGACAAAGTTGTCATATTCTCAAACCGGAAAATTGGGATCACCTGATTTGAAAGTGGGATAACTTCTTCATGCCAACTCCTATGAGATTTTTCCACTTAATAGTGATTCTCCACTACTTTATGTATCAAAATCAAGCTTCTTACATGTGATTCTTCCTGGTTTGATTAGAATGACAAAGTTGTCATATTCCCAAACAGGAAAACCGATCATCTGATTTGAAAGTGGGATAGCTTCTTCATCCTAACTCCTATGAGATTTATTCCATTTCCTAATGATTCTCCACTACTTTATGTATCAAAATCAAGCTTTTTACATGGCGATTCTTCCTGTTTTGATTAGAATGACAAAGAAGTTGTCATATTCTCAAACCGGAAAATTGGGATCACCTGATTTGTATACACTTTTGTGTATGTAGAGTGATGAATAAATATCAAGAGATGATTAGTGTAGATTTGGAGATTTAAGAGAGACTAAGAGAATAAAGAACAAGAGAGAATACTCAAAACTCCATTAATTGATTCAGATGAGAGATTACAAGCTATAAAGAGATTACAATCATGTCTAGGTTCAGTGTATTCAATCTAGACCTATAAGCATGTGAAGTCAATAGAAATACTAGGCTGAGATGCTTCACATGCTTGGACAGGCTGTCACTTGCTGTAAAGATGCTTATCCTTTCCAGCCAAGAGAAACCTTATCCCTACCCCTCCTTGACGAAGTTTCAACTCCTCTCTTCACCAAGTTACCTTCTCATCACTTCAGGTAACTTCCCAAGTAGTTACTGTGGTTAAAATAAAGTTACCACAGTAAAACTCTAAAGTTACTGTCTCAGCCTCAACACTCTATTGAACCTCAAAGCTTCATCTCTTCACTTCTTGGTCTTCTTCTCAACACTCCCCCTCAAGCTTGACCATGTGGAACAAGTCAGCTTGGAAACCATGAAGACCTCCTCATTAAAACCTCACCAAAGAAAACCCATTGGGATAAAACTTTGATGAGGGAAAAAGAGTGGAGACTCCATGGTTAAGGGGCTCAGCTCCTGGGAGTAAGATCGATGAGTCCAAGCCTGGATAGTATGGACTCCATTGTCTTCAATCTCGCTGCCTTGGTAAACACATCTGCAAGCTGATCTTCACTCCTTGTATAACATGGCAGAATCACTCCTAAGATAATCATCTGCCTCACCTTATGACAATCCACCTCTATGTGCTTTGTTCTCTCATGAAACACTGAGTTGGAGGCAATGTGGATAGCTGCTTGATTATCACAATGCATAGTCATAGGAGTACTCTGCTCAATCTCTAGATGCTTCAAGATCCCCTTGATCCACACCACCTGTTTGTCAGCTTCAACATGGCTCTATACTCAGCTTCAGCACTTGAACAAGAGATAACCTTTTGCTTCTTACTCTTCCAAGTAACCAAGTTCCTCCAATGAATGTACAATATCCAGTAGTTGATCTCCTGTCCACTCTATCTCCTGCCCAATCAGCATCACAATACCCAACCACTTCTGTACTGCCATTGCAACCCATCCAAACTCCTTGACCAGGTGTGCCACTCAAATACCTCAGTATCCTATCAACCATCTTCCAATGATGTACCTTTACGCCTGCATATGCTGACTCACTTGGTTCACTGCAAAACATATATCTGGTCGTGTGATGGTCAAGTAGATCAACTTGCCAACCATCTTCCTGTATAGCTTAGGATCCTCAAACAACTGCTTCTTCAACCTCCCCTCACGCAAGACCTTATACCCCTCCTCAAGAGGTGTCTTTGCTACCTTTCCTCCAAGTACATCAGTCTCCTTCAGCATATCCATTGTATACTTCCTTTGAGACATAAACAAACCCTCCTTGGATCTGCATATCTCAATCCCCAAGAAATACTTCATCTCTCCCAAGTCTTTGATGTCAAACACAGACTTGAGGAACTCTTTAGTGGCTTTAATCCCAGCCTTATCACTCCCTGTGATAATCAAATCATCCACATATACCAGTATCACAATGATCCCTGATGGAGTAACCAAAGTGAAGAGTGTATGATCCAGTTCAGACTTCCTGAATCCTCTGCCATTCAGGGTTGTACTCAGCTTCCTGTACCAAGCTCTAGGAGACTGCTTCAGCCCATAGATTGCCTTCTTCAATCTCAAAACATTTCCTGGTTTTACTAGATGCTCAAGACCAGGAGGAGGAAGCATGTATACCTCATCTTCTAGCTCACCTTGTAAGAAAGCATTCTTCACATCCATCTGCCACAAATCCCACTCCAAGTTTGTTGCAATGGACAACACAATCCAACTGTATGTAGCTTAGCTACTGGTGCAAAGGTATCAATGTAATCCTCTCCATAGGTCTGTGTAAATCCTCTTGCAACCAATCTGGTCTTCTTCCTATCAATCTGTCCATTTGCTAGATACTTGATTGTGAAGATCCATCTACTAGATACAGCCCTCTTCCCTTAGGCAGCTCACTCTCATACCATGTATCATTTTGATCATAGCACCTGCTTCAGCTCCCACTGATTCTTTCCATTCCTTGTCTAACATAGCTTCTTCATAAGTCCTTGGTACATAACTCTCATCCAGACTAATCATAAAGGCATGATGCTCCTCTGAAACTCAGCAAAGGAACACACAGCTTGAGAAGGATGCTCCACAGCCTGGGCATTGTAGTACACTCTCGTGTTTACCCAGTTGGAAGGATCCTCTTTATCCTTGTGCTCCTCCGCAGGTCTCAACGTATTCTTCAGCCTGAATATTATCTTGTGTTTCTTCTCCTAAGCCAGTAGGTTCTCCTGCTCATTTCCATCTGACTGATCCTCACTCTCCTCTGTACCAGTAGACTGAACAACATTCTCTACTTCATGTGTCTCCTCATGATCATGCTGTCCTGAATCCTCTTGGTTTTGCTCCTGCTCCTCTGATTCAGATCCATTCCCCTCTCATGATCAAGAGGGGTTGTTTCTCCAGCTTCTCCAGCTTGGTTAGAAGGTTCTCTCCTTCCTGGTTTCTGATCTTGGGATAATCCTATCCCTAGCTCTCCAACAACACTCTCAGTGTTGTTGCTCTCTGCTGGAGCTCGGGACAGATCCTCTAGGTCTTCCCATTTCTTCTCCTCATAATATCCTTTAGACTCCACAAACTTCACTTTCTGGATACCAAAACCCTCCTGGATCTGCATATCTCAATCCCCAAGAAATACTTCATCTCTCCCAAGTCTTTGATGTCAAACACAGACTTGAGGAACTCTTTAGTGGCTTTAATCCCAGCCTTATCACTCCCTGTGATAATCAAATCATCCACATATACCAGTATCACAATGATCCCTGATGGAGTAACCAAAGTGAAGAGTGTATGATCCAGTTCAGACTTCCTGAATCCTCTGCCATTCAGGGTTGTACTCAGCTTCCTGTACCAAGCTCTAGGAGACTGCTTCAGCCCATAGATTGCCTTCTTCAATCTCAAAACATTTCCTGGTTTTACTAGATGCTCAAGACCAGGAGGAGGAAGCATGTATACCTCATCTTCTAGCTCACCTTGTAAGAAAGCATTCTTCACATCCATCTGCCACAAATCCCACTCCAAGTTTGTTGCAATGGACAACACAATCCGAACTGTATGTAGCTTAGCTACTGGTGCAAAGGTATCAATGTAATCCTCTCCATAGGTCTGTGTAAATCCTCTTGCAACCAATCTGGTCTTCTTCCTATCAATCTGTCCATTTGCTAGATACTTGATTGTGAAGATCCATCTACTAGATACAGCCCTCTTTCCCTTAGGCAGCTCACTCTCATACCATGTATCATTTTGATCATAGCACCTGCTTCAGCTCCCACTGATTCTTTCCATTCCTTGTCTAACATAGCTTCTTCATAAGTCCTTGGTACATAACTCTCATCCAGACTAATCATAAAGGCATGATGCTCCTCTGGAAACTCAGCAAAGGAACACACAGCTTGAGAAGGATGCTCCACAGCCTGGGCATTGTAGTACACTCTCGTGTTTACCCAGTTGGAAGGATCCTCTTATCCTTGTGCTCCTCCTCCAAGCAGGGTCTCAACGTATTCTTCAGCCTGAATATTATCTTGTGTTTCTTCTCCTAAGCCAGTAGGTTCTCCTGCTCATTTCCATCTGACTGATCCTCACTCTCCTCTGTACCAGTAGACTGAACAACATTCTCTACTTCATGTGTCTCCTCATGATCATGCTGTCCTGAATCCTCTTGGTTTTGCTCCTGCTCCTCTGATTCAGATCCATTCCCCCTCTCATGATCAAGAGGGGTTGTTTCTCCAGCTTCTCCAGCTTGGTTAGAAGGTTCTCTCCTTCCTGGTTTCTGATCTTGGGATAATCCTATCCCTAGCTCTCCAACAACACTCTCAGTGTTGTTGCTCTCTGCTGGAGCTCGGGACAGATCCTCTAGGTCTTCCCATTTCTTCTCCTCATAATATCCTTTAGACTCCACAAACTTCACTTCTCTGGATACCAAAACCTCCTGGTTATTGGATCATAACATTTGTACCCTTCTGAGTGATTGAGTACCCAATGAACATAGCTTTAGTACTTTTGCTTCTAGCTTGTTCCTCCTCTCTTCGGGAACCATCACATAACATAAACACCCAAAGACTCTCAAATGATCAAGGTGTGGTTTAGTCTTGTTCAATACCTCAAAGGGAGACAGATTCTTTAGGATCTTGGTCGGAACTCTGTTGATGAGATAGCATGCAGTCTGAACAGCATCCCCCCAAAACCTCTTTGGAACATTTGCATGAAACATCATTGACCTTGCTACCTCCATCAAGTGCCTATTCTTTCTCTCAGCCACCCCATTCTGCTGTGGTGTGTAAGGACAGCTTGTCTGCTGCACAATCCCATGCTTTGCTAGATAACTCTTGAAAGCATTGCTAGTGTATTCTCCTCCATTATCAGATCTTAGCACCTTCACAGTAGCATTGTATTGATTAGTTACATATGCTTGGAAGTTCATAAAGGCTTCTAGGACTCTATCTTTAGAGGGAATCAAAGTGACCCATGTATACTTTGATTTCTCATCAATAAAAGTTACAAAGTACTTCTGGCTATCCCTAGACTCACACGGAGATGTCCACACATCTGAGTGAACTAGATCAAAGCAATGCTCATATATAGTCTCTGATGCTGGAAAGACAGTCCTACAATGCTTTCCTAATATGCATGCTTCACACTCCAAGTGATTAAATGACATATTAGGCATGATTAACTCAATTGCACGAGCATGAGGATGTCCTAATCTAGCATGCCAAGTCATACTATCACACCTATCAGCAGCACTACTCAGGCACATAGAGTTAATGGGATTAAGAGTCTTAGCTGTTTGGAGATGATATAAGTGATGCTTGCTATCCCCTCTGCCAATAACTCTTCCAGTCTTCAAATCTTGAAACTCAACTTCATTTGGCCTGAATACTACTTGACAATCCAGATCAATTGTAGCTTTCTTAACAGATATCAGATTTGAAGTGAACTGAGGCAGATATAAGGCGGTTGAGCTCTTCTCAAACAGCTTGAGGTTTCCCATTCCTTCTACTGGGATCTGAGCGCCATTAGCTATGGTAACACACCCTGTTGCAGCCCTGACATCACTTATCAGACTCCTATCACTGATCATATGATGTGTTGCTCCAGAATCAATTATGATAGGTTTAGAGGCTGTGTAGGAATCGCTTGCTTCTCACTTGCAGCTAGAGCACCTTGCTTCTTTCTTGCAACCAGTTCATACACACACTTAACAAACTCATCCCATTCTTTCTTTGTGATTGGATCCTCTCCTCCTTTGGTCTCCTGCCTCCTTGTACTTACACCATCTTCTACTGATTCTCCCAAGTAAGCTGAGTATGAACACTCTCCTATAACCATCTGCTGAAGTATATCCTTGATTCTCTTCAAGATCACACTCATCCTGTCACTTAAGTGCTCAGACTCGCTACCCTTTCTCCATGCCCTTCTCTTCATTAACCACTCCTTAGAAAGTTTTCTCAACCTTCCCTTCTTACAGCTTGTACCTCCCTTCCATCTTTCTGGTTTCCTGTTCATCTCCCACACATCACAAGTGTGTTTAACAAGCTCACATACCTCTTCCATAAGGAAGCCAAAGATCACATCTTGCTTCCTCCTTTCTTGACCACATCTCGGATTTGATGTGTGTGCCTTCACCACATCTAACTCTGACCATACTTCTCTCAGCCTTCCCACAAGCTGATAACACTCATCCCTTCCTTGTCTCAAGCCGCGGATCATCCCTTTGTCCTCAACGACTCTTACAGGCTTGGACTTGCCTAAAGTTGCTTCAATCTCACTCTTTGTAGTGTCTCCTTGAACAACTTCATTTCCCAGATTCAGACCTCTTGTCTGACCTTCTTCAGTAGCCATTTCCATGAAAGGTTTCCCCTTTCCATGACTGCTCCATAACCCACAGCTTTCCAAAGCTCCCTTTATCCATCTTGAACACACTCCATCCATTTCTTCTTCACGCCCCAAAGATTTACTAAACCTGTGCTTCATCTCCTGTTGAGGTTGCTTGAATCGACCAGACAACCTCCCAAATACCCAGAAACTGAAGAACAGCTCAAGAACAGCTCAAGAACAGCAAGAACACACAACAGATTCTCGCAAATCACCACTCCCTTCCTTGCCAACCTGGCTCTGATACCATATACACTTTTGTGTATGTAGAGTGATGAATAAATATCAAGAGATGATTAGTGTAGATTTGGAGATTTAAGAGAGACTAAGAGAATAAAGAACAAGAGAGAATACTCAAAACTCCATTAATTGATTCAGATGAGAGATTACAAGCTATAAAGAGATTACAATCATGTCTAGGTTCAGTGTATTCAATCTAGACCTATAAGCATGTGAAGTCAATAGAAATACTAGGCTGAGATGCTTCACATGCTTGGACAGGCTGTCACTTGCTGTAAAGATGCTTATCCTTTCCAGCCAAGAGAAACCTTATCCCTTACCCTCCTTGGACGAGTTTCAACTCCTCTCTTCACCAAGTTACCTTCTCATCACTTCAGGTAACTTCCCAAGTAGTTACTGTGGTTAAAATAAAGTTACCACAGTAAAACTCTAAAGTTACTGTCTCAGCCTCAACACTCTATTGAACCTCAAAGCTTCATCTCTTCACTTCTTGGTCTTCTTCTCAACACAGATTGATAGGAAGAAGACCAGATTGGTTGCAAGAGGATTTACACAGACCTATGGAGAGGATTACATTGATACCTTTGCACCAGTAGCTAAGCTACATACAGTTCGGATTGTGTTGTCCATTGCAACAAACTTGGAGTGGGATTTGTGGCAGATGGATGTGAAGAATGCTTTCTTACAAGGTGAGCTAGAAGATGAGGTATACATGCTTCCTCCTCCTGGTCTTGAGCATCTAGTAAAGCCAGGGAATGTTTTGAGATTGAAGAAGGCAATATATGGGCTGAAACAATCACCTAGAGCTTGGTACAGGAAGCTGAGTACAACACTCAATGGGAGAGGATTTAGGAAGTCTGAATTAGATCACACTCTCTTCACCTTGACAGGACCTTCAGGGATCATTGTGATTCTAGTGTATGTGGATGATTTGATTATCACAGGAAGTGATAAGGCAGGGATTCAAGCTACTAAGGAGTTTCTCAAATCTGTGTTTGACATCAAGGATTTGGGAGAGATGAAGTATTTTCTGGGCATTGAGATATGCAGATCAAAGGACGGTTTGTTTATGTCTCAAAGGAAGTATACTATGGATATGTTGAAGGAGACTGATGTGCTTGGAGGAAAGATAGCTAAGACACCCCTCGAGGAGGGATATAAGGTTCTGCGTGAGGGGCAGCTGTTTGAGGATCCTAAGCTATACAGGAAGATGGTTGGCAAGCTGATCTACTTGACAATTACTAGGCCAGATATATGCTTCGCTGTGAATCAAGTGAGTCAACATATGCAGGTGCCAAAGGTCCATCATTGGAAGATGGTTGATAGGATACTGAGGTATTTAAGTGGGACGGCTGGACAAGGAGTTTGGATGGGCTGCAATGGCAGTACAGAAGTGGTTGGTTATTGTGATGCTGATTGGGCAGGAGATAGAGTGGACAGGAGATCAACTACTGGGTATTGTACATTCATTGAAGGGAACTTGGTAACTTGAAGAGTAAGAAGCAGAAGGTTATCTCCTGTTCAAGTGCTGAAGCTGAGTATAGAGCCATGTTGAAGCTGACAAACGAGTTGGTGTGGATCAAGGGGATCTTGAAGCATCTAGAGATTGAGCAGAGTACTCCTATGACTATGCATTGTGACAATCAAGCAGCTATCCACATTGCCTCTAACTCAGTGTTTCATGAGAGAACAAAGCACATAGAGGTGGATTGTCATAAGGTGAGGCAGATGATAATCTTAGGAGTGATTCTGCCATGTTATACAAGAAGTGAAGATCAGAAGCAGATGTGTTTACCAAGGCAGCGAGATTGAAGACAATGGAGTCCATACTATCAAGGCTTGGACTCATTGATCTTACTCCCAGGAGCTGAGCCCCTTAACCATGGAGTCTCCACTCTTTTTCCCTCATCAAAGTTTTATCCCAATGGGTTTTCTTTGGTGAGGTTTTTAATGAGGAGGTCTTCAGAGCCTAAGCTTGACTTGTTCCACATGGTCAAGCTTGAGGGGGAGTGTTGAGATGAGAGAATAAAGATGTGATATATTGAGAGAGAAAGAGATTTGGGGCAGACAGTAACTTTGGAGAGTTACCACAGTAACTTTATTGTTACTGTGGTAACTAAAGAAGTTACCATAGTAACCAGGGTAACTCGGATGACAAGGAGGAGTTACCTTAGGTTGTCTACACTTGATCTGAGTATGGAAAGGATAAGAGAGGAGACTTGGACAATGTCACTGGTGGAAAGGAGAAGAGTGCTTTAGCACTATTAGAAGCATGTGAGCAATCTCAGCCATGGGATTTACAGCCTGGCCTTTGACTACACATGCTTATCTTATCCCCTTAGTTTGATTTCGAAAATGCTACTTCCTTTTGTATATATCTGATGTAAACTCTCTCATAATTAATCTAATGGAGTTTTGAGTCTCTCTCTCTTGATTCTCTCACTAAAATCTCTTAATCTCTTTAATCTTTGAATCTAAGTATCTCTGGCTGTTTGAATCATTCTCTAAAACACAAAAGTGTTTATGAATTGCGATGTAAGAAGCTTGATTTTGATACATAAAGTAGTGCAGAATCATTAGGAAGTGGAATAAATCTCATAGGAGTTAGGATGAAGAAGATATCCCACTTTCAAATCAGGTGATCCCAGTTTTCCTGTTTGGGAATATGACAACTTCTTAGTCATTCTAATCAAACCAGGAAGAATCGATGTAAAAAGCTGATTGATACATAAGTAGTGGAGAATCATTAGGAAAGAATAAATCTCATAGGAATTAGGATGAAGAAGCTATCACACTTTCAAATCAGGTGATCCCAGTTTTCCTGTTTGGGAATATGACAACTTCTTTGTCATTCTAATCAAACCAGGATGAATCGCGATGTAAGAAGCTTGATTTTGATACATAAAGTAGTGGAGAATCATTAGGAAGTGGAATAAATCTCATAAGAGTTAGGATGAAGAAGCTATCCCACTTTCCAATCAGGTGATTCCAGTTTTCCTGTTTGGGAATATGACAACGTCTTTGTCATTCAAATCAAACCAGAATGAATCGCGATGTAAGAAGCTTGATTTTGATACATAAAATAGTGGATAACCACCAAGAAGTTTATTAAATCTCAGGAGTTAGGATGAAGAAGCTATCCCACTTTCAAATCAGGTGATTTCAGTTTTCCTGTTTGGGAATATGACAACTTCATTATCATTCTAATCAAACCAGGAAGAATTAGGGTGTAAGAAGCTTGATTTTGATACATAAAGTAGTGGAGAATCATTAGGAAGTGGAAAAAATCTCACAGGAGTTAGGATGAAGAAGCTATCCCACTTTCAAATCAGGTGATCCCAGTTTTCCTGTTTGGGAATATGACAACTTCTTTGTCATCCTAATCAAAACAGGAAGAATCGCGATGTAAGAAGCTTGATTTTGATAGATAAAGTTGTGGAGAATCATTAGGAAGTGGAATAAATCTCATAGGAGTTAGGATGAAGAAGCTATACCACTTTCAAATCAGGTGATCCAAGTTTTCCTATTTGGGAATATGACAACTTCTTTGTCATTCTAATCAAACCAGGAAGAATCGCGATGTAAAAAGCTTGATTTTGATACATAAAGTAGTGGAGAATCATTAGGAAGTGGAATAAATCTCATCGGAATTAGGATGAAGAAGCTATCACACTTTCAAATCAGGTGATCTCAGTTTTCCTGTTTGGGAATATGACAACTTCATTATCATTCTAATCAAACCAGGAAGAATTGGGGTGTAAGAAGCTTGATTTTGATACATAAAGTAGTGGAGAATCATTAGGAAGTGGAAAAATCTCATAGGAGTTAGGATGAAGAAGCTATCCCACTTTCAAATCAGGTGATCCAAGTTTTCCTATTTGGGAATATGACAACTTCTTTGTCATTCTAATCAAACCAGGAAGAATCGTGATGTAAAAAGCTTGATTTTGATACATAAAGTAGTGGAGAATCATTAGAAGTGGAATAAATCTCATCGAATTAGATGAAGAAGCTATCACACTTTCAAATCAGGTGATCTCAGTTTTCCTGTTTGGGAATATGACAACTTCATTATCATTCTAATCAAACCAGGAAGAATTGGGGTGTAAGAAGCTTGATTTTGATACATAAAGTAGTGGAGAATCATTAGGAAGTGGAAAAAATCTCACAGGAGTTATGATGAAGAAGCTATCCCACTTTCAAATCAGGTGATCCCAGTTTTCCTGTTTGGGAATATGACAAATTCTTTGTCATCCTAATCAAAACAGGAAGATTCGCGATGTAAGAAGCTTGATTTTGATACATAAAGTTGTGGAGAATCATTTGGAAGTGGAATAAATCTCATAGGAGTTAGGATGAAGAAGCTATCCCACTTTCAAATCAGGTGATCCCAGTTTTCCTGTTTGAGAATATGACAACTTCTTTGTCATTCTAATCAAACCAGGATGAATCGTGATGTAAGAAGCTTGATTTTGATACATAAAGTAGTGGAGAATCATTAGGAAGTGGAATAAATCTCATAGGAGTTAGGATGAAGAAGCTATCACACTTTCAAATCAGGTGATCCCAGTTTTCCTGTTTGGGAATATGACAACTTCTTAGTCATTCTAATCAAACCAGGAAGAATCGCGATGTAAGAAGCTTGATTTTGATACATAAAGTAGTGGAGAATCATTAGGAAGTGGAATAAATCTCATAGGAATTAGGATGAAGAAGCTATCACACTTTCAAATCAGGTGATCCCAGTTTTCCTGTTTGGGAATATGACAACTTCTTTGTCATTCTAATCAAACCAGGATGAATCGCGATGTAAGAAGCTTGATTTTGATACATAAAGTAGTGGAGAATCATTAGGAAGTGGAATAAATCTCAAAAGAGTTAGGATGAAGAAGCTATCCCACTTTCCAATCAGGTGATTCCAGTTTTCCTGTTTGGGAATATGACAACGTCTTTGTCATTCAAATCAAACCAGGATGAATCGCGATGTAAGAAGCTTGATTTTGATACATAAAATAGTGGATAACCACCAAGAAGTTTATTAAATCTCATAGGAGTTAGGATGAAGAAGCTATCCCACTTTCAAATCAGTGATCCCAGCCTGTTTGGGAATATGACAACTTCTTTATCATTCTAATCAAACCAGGAAGAATCACGATGCAAGAAGCTTGATTTTGATACATAAAATAGTGGATAACCACCAAGAAGTTTATTAAATCTCATAGGAGTTAGGATGAAGAAGTTATCCCACTTTCAAATCAGGTGATCTCAGTTTTCCTGTTTGGGAATATGACAACTTCATTATCATTCTAATCAAACCAGGAAGAATGTAAGCTTGATTTTGATACATAAAGTAGTGGAGAATCATTAGAAGTGGAAAAATCTCACAGGAGTTAGGATGAAGAAGCTATCCCACTTTCAAATCAGGTGATCCCAGTTTTCCTGTTTGGGAATATGACAACTTCATTGTCATCCTAATCAAACCAGGAAGAATCGCGATGTAAGAAGCTTGATTTTGATACATAAAGTAGTGGAGAATCACTAGTAAGTGGAAAAATCTCACAGGAGTTAGGATGAAGAAGCTATCCCACTTTCAAATCAGGTGATTCCAGTTTTCCTGTTTGGGAATATGACAACTTCTTTGTCATCCTAATCAAAACAGGAAGAATCACATGTAAGAAGCTTGATTTTGATACATAAAGTAGTGGAGAATCATTAGGAAGTGGAATAAATCTCATAGGAGTTAGGATGAAGAAGCTATCCCACTTTCCAATCAGGTGATTCCAGTTTTCTATTTGGGAATATGACAACTTCTTTGTCATTCAAATCAAACCAGGATGAATCGCGATCTAAGAAGCTTGATTTTGATACATAAAATAGTGGATAACCACCAAGAAGTTTATTAAATCTCATAGGAGTTAGGATGAAGAAGCTATCCCACTTTCAAATCAGGTGATCCCAGTTTTCCTGTTTGGGAATATGACAACTTCTTTATCATTCTAATCAAACCAGGAAGAATCGCGATGTAAGAAGCTTGATTTTGATACATAAAATAGTGGATAACTACCAAGAAGTTTATTAAATCTCATTAGAGTTAGGATGAAGAAGCTATCCCACTTTAAAATCAGGTGATCCCAGTTTTCCTGTTTGGGAATATGACAACTTCTCTATCATTCTAATCAAACCAGGATGAATCGCGATGTAAGAAGCTTGATTTTGATACATAAAGTAGTGCAGAATCATTAGGAAGTGGAATAAATCTCATAGGAATTAGGATGAAGAAGCTATCACACTTTCAAATCAGGTGATCACAGTTTTCCTGTTTGGGAATATGACAACTTCTTTGTCATTCTAATCAAACCAGGAAGAATCACGATGTAAGAAGCTTGATTTTGATACATAAAGTTGTGGAGAATCACTAGTAAGTGGAAAAAATCTCATAGGAGTTAGGATGAAGAAGCTATCCCACTTTCAAATCAGGTGATCCCAGTTTTCCTGTTTGAGAATATGACAACTTCTTTGTCATTCTAATCAAAACAGGAAGAATCGCCATGTAAAAAGCTTGATTTTGATACATAAAGTAGTGGAGAATCATTTGGAAGTGGAATAAATCTCATAGGAGTTAGGATGAAGAAGCTATCCCACTTTCAAATCAGGTGATCCCGGTTTTCCTGTTTGGGAATATGACAACTTCTTTGTCATTCTAATCAAACCAGGATGAATCGCGATGTAAGAAGCTTGATTTTGATACATAAAGTAGTGCAGAATCATTAGGAAGTAGAATAAATCTCATAGGAGTTAGGATGAAGAAGCTATCCCACTTTCAAATCAGGTGATCCCAGTTTTCCTGTTTGGGAATATGACAACTTCTTAGTCATTCTAATCAAACCAGGAAGAATCGCGATGTAAGAAGCTTGATTTTGATACATAAAGTAGTGGAGAATCATTAGGAAGTGGAATAAATCTCATAGGAATTAGGATGAAGAAGCTATCACACTTTCAAATCAGGTGATCCCAGTTTTCCTGTTTGGGAATATGACAACTTCTTTGTCATTCTAATCAAACCAGGATGAATCGCGATGTAAAAAGCTTGATTTTGATACATAAAGTAGTGGAGAATCATTAGGAAGTGGAATAAATCTCAAAAGAGTTAGGATGAAGAAGCTATCCCACTTTCCAATCAGGTGATTCCAGTTTTCCTGTTTGGGAATATGACAACGTCTTTGTCATTCAAATCAAACCAGGATGAATCGCGATGTAAGAAGCTTGATTTTGATACATAAAATAGTGGATAACCACCAAGAAGTTTATTAAATCTCATAGGAGTTAGGATGAAGAAGTTATCCCACTTTCAAATCAGGTGATCTCAGTTTTCCTGTTTGGGAATATGACAACTTCATTATCATTTTAATCAAACCAGGAAGAATTGGGGTGTAAGAAGCTTGATTTTGATACATAAAGTAGTGGAGAATCATTAGGAAGTGGAAAAAATCTCACAGGAGTTAGGATGAAGAAGCTATCCCACTTTCAAATCAGGTGATCCCAGCTTCCTGTTTGGGAATATGACAACTTCTTTGTCATCCTAATCAAAACAGGAAGAATCGCGATGTAAGAAGCTTGATTTTGATACATAAAGTAGTGGAGAATCATTAGGAAGTGAAATAAATTATCAGATTTAAGTAAAGTAAAAGATAATCTGAGTTTAGATAAGAATAGAGTAGATTTGAGAGATTAAGAGACTAATGGAGAATCATTGTGAAAAGTATAGAGAGATTGATTTGTTTACAACTGTCTAATCTTTATTAATGATAAGCTCACAATATATAGAGGTCCATACACATTAGGGTTTTCGAAATCATAAGGATAAGCAAGCATGTAGAGTCAAAGATGAGCTGGTGCTTTATTTTGAATCGCCAATGAGTGTCGTCACACGCTTGGAGCATCTTCCATCCAAGACCAGATGCTCTTCCTTTCCAGCCCTGCCAGCCTGTCCTAGCTGTCAGTCAATTTCTATCCCTCTCAACGCTCGGATAAGGCCTTGGTCGAGTAACTCCACCTACATACAAGAGTTACTCGGATAGTTACTTGGTTTCACCTTGTACGGATGCTCACTTAGACGGCCTGGTACCGACCTCTCTGGCCCTACTCATCCCTATCAGCCCATTCCTCCTCTTAACTCCTTGCTCTCTTTATGTTCTCAACTCCTTTGTCTTTACCTCAAATGTCTCAACTCATCTCAACATAAATCTCATAGGAGTTAGGATGAAGAAGCTATCCCACTTTCAAATCAGGTGATCCCAGTTTTCCTATTTGGGAATATGACAACTTCTTTGTCATTCTAATCAAACCAGGAAGAATCACATAAGAAGCTTGATTTTGATACATAAAGTAGTGGAGAATCATTAGGAAGTGGAATAAATCTCATAGGAGTTAGGATGAAGAAGCTATCCCACTTTCCAATCAGGTGATTCCAGTTTTCCTATTTGGGAATATGACAACTTTGTCATTCAAATCAGAACCAGGATGAATTGATCAAGAAGCTTGATTTTGATACATAAAATAGTGGATAACCACCAAAGTTTATTAAATCTCATAGGAGTTAGGATGAAGAAGCTATCCCACTTTCAAATCAGGTGATCCTAGTTTTCCTGTTTGGGAATATGACAACTTCTTTATCATTCTAATCAAACCAGGAAGAATCAGGATGTAAGAAGCTTGATTTTGATACATAAAAAGTGGATAACCACCAAGAAGTTTATTAAATCTCATAGGAGTTAGGATGAAGAAGCTATCCCACTTTCAAATCAGATCCCAGTTTTCCTGTTTGGGAATATGACAACTTCTTTATCATTCTAATCAAACCAGGATGAATCACATGTAAGAAGCTTGATTTTGATACATAAAGTAGTGCAATCATTAGAAGTGGAATAAATCTCATAGGAATTAGGATGAAGAAACTATCACACTTTCAAATCAGGTGATCCCAGCTCCTGTTTAGGAATATGACAACTTCTTTGTCATTCTAATCAAACCAAGAAGAATCGCGATAAGAAGCTTGATTTTGATACATAAAGTTGTGGAGAATCACTAGTAAGTGGAAAAAATCTCATAGGAGTTAGGATGAAGAAGCTATCCCACTTTCAAATCAGTGATCCCTTTTCCTGTTTGGGAATATGACAACTTTGTCATTCTAATCAAAACAGGAAGAATCGCCATGTAAAAGCTTAATTTTGATAATGAAAGTAGTGGGGAATCATTGAAGTGGAATAAATCTCATAGAGTTAGGGGAAGAAGCTATCCTTTCAAATCGTGATCCCAAAGCCCTGTTTGGGAATATGACAACTTTTAGTCATTATAATCAAACCAGGAAGATTCAGATGTAAGAAGCTTGATTTTGATACATAAAGTAGTGGAGAATCATTAGGAAGTGGAATAAATCTCATAGGAATTAGGATGAAGAAGCTATCACACTTTCAAATCGTGATCCCAGCCTCCTGTTTGGGAATATGACAACTCTTTGTCATTCTAATCAAACCAGGATGAATCAGCGATGTAAGAAGCTTGATTTTGATACATATAGTAGTGGAGAATCATTAGAAGTGGAATAAATCTCATAAGAGTTAGGATGAAGAAGCTATCCCACTTTCCAATCAGTGATTCCAGCTCTGTTTGGGAATATGACAACTTCATTATCATTCTAATCAAACCAGGAAGAATGGGGTAAGAATCTTGATTTTGATACAAAAAGTAGTGGAGAATCATTAGGAAGTGGAAATCTCACAGGAGTTAGGATGAAGAAGCTATCCCACTTTCAAATCGTGATCCCGCCTGTTTGAATATGACAACTTTGTCATCCTAATCAAAACAGGAAGAATCATGATGTAAGAAGTTTGATTTTATACATAAAGTAGTGGAGAATCATTAGGAAGTGGAATAAATCTCATAGGAGTTAGGATGAAGAAGCTATCCCACTTTCAAATCAGGTGATCCCGTTTTCCTATTTGGGAATATGACAACTTCTTTGTCATTCTAATCAAACCAGGAAGAATCACATGTAAGAAGCTTGATTTTGATACATAAAGTAGTGGAGAATCACTAGTAAGTGGAAACAATCACAGGAGTTAGATGAAGAAGCTATCCCACTTTCAAATCAGGTGATCCCAGTTTTCCTGTTTGAATATGACAACTTTGTCATTCTAATCAAACCAGGATGAATCATGATGTAAGAAGTTTATTTTGATACATAAAGTAGTGGAGAATCATTAGGAAGGAATAAATCTCATAGGAGTTAGATGAAGAAGCTATACCACTTTCAAATCAGGTGATTCCGTTTTCTCTGTTTGGGAATATGACAACTTCTATGTCATTCAAATCAAACCAGGATGAATCACATGTAAGAAGCTTGATTTTGATACATAAAGTAGTGGATAATCACCAAGAAGTTTATTAAATCTCATAGGAGTTAGGATGAAGAACCTATCCCACTTTCAAATCAGGTGATCTCAGTTTCTTTGGGAATATGACAACTTC
>CM028698.1:27296243-27394605 GCA_016771965.1 Brassica carinata | reverse complement strand
TAGAAATATGGTCTTCTTTTAAGCTATGCACGTTGATGAAGGGGATTAAAAGAAAAAGTTAAGGTGAGTGATCTGGTAATATTCGTGGCAAATGTAAAACTATTCATAATAAATAACCTTTTGATGACTATAAAATTAAGAATTATGAAGCATGTAACAACTTACATCTGCTTCAAAAAAAACTTACATCTGCTCCTAAAGGTTAAGCTCCACAATTCTAATTCTGTTTATGCTATACAATCCGGAGCTTCTAAACCCATTGTGATTGATTCTGGAGCAAGTCATCATATGATCAGTGATAGGAGGCTTATAAGTGAGATCAAGGCTGCAACAGGGAGTGTTATGATAGCTAATGGTGCCATGATCCCAATAGAAGGAGTGGGAAAGCTAAAACTGTTTGAGAAGGACACAGCTGCCTTCTACATGCCTCAGTTCACTTCAAATCTATTATCTGTGAAGAAAGCTACCATTGATCTTGATTGTCAAGTAGTATTCAGACCTGATGAAGTGGAGTTTCAAGATTTGAAGACTGGGAGAGTCATTGGCAGAGGAGACAGCAAGAATCAGCTATACCACCTCAACTTGGCTAAGACCTCTAATCCCTTTGATTCTATTTGCTTGAGTAGTACTGCTGAGAAGATTGATAGTATTACTTGGCATGCTAGATTAGACATCCTCATGCTCGTGCCATTGAATTGATAATCCCTAATATGTCATTCAATCACTTGAATTGTGAAGCATGCATATTAGAAAGCATTGTAGGACTGTTTTCCCAACATCTGAGACTACTTATGAGCATTGCTTTGATCTAGTTCACTCATGTGTGGACCGCCCATGCATGTTCTAGAGACAGCCATAAATACTTTGTGACATTCATTGATGAGAAGTCTAAGTATACATGGCTCACATTGCTTCCATCTAAAGATAGGGTGCTAGAAGCTTTTATGAACTTCCAAGCATATGTATCTAATCAATACAATGCCACTGTGAAGGTACTGAGATCAGACAACGGAGGTGAATACATCAGCAATGCCTTTAAGAGTCATCTAGCCAAGCATGGGATTGTGCATCAGACCAGTTGTCCTACACACCACAGCAGAATGGTGTAGCTGAGAGGAAGAATAGGCACTTGATGGAGGTTGCTAGGTCGATGATGTTTCATGCAAATGTCCCAAAACGCTTTTGGGAGATGCTGTACAGACTGCTTGCTATCTCATCAACCGGTCCCAACAAAGATACTGAAGAATCTGTCTCCATTTGAGGTACTGAATAAGAGCAAGCCTTTTATTGATCACCCACGAGTATTTGGGTGTGTATGCTATGTCATGACTCCGAGAACAGAGAAACAAGCTGGAGGCAAAGAGTACTAAGGCTATGTTCATTGGATACTCTATCACCAGAAGGGATACAAGTGCTATGATCCTGAAGCAAGGAGAGTGATGGTATCTGAGAAGTGAAGTTTATTGAATCAAAAGGGTATTATGAAGAAAAGGAGGGAAAATCTGAAGGATTTGTCTCAAGCCCCATCTGATAGAGCAACAACACTGAGGGTGCTGTTGGAGAAGCTAGGATAGGGTTATCCCAGGATCAGGAATCTGGAAGAAGAGAGTCTTCCAATCCGACTAGTGAAACTGAAAGAACAACCTCTTGATCATGAGAGGGGGAATGGAACTGAATCTCATGAGCAAGTGCAAAATCAAGAAGATTCAGGCCAGCATAATCAAGAGGTGACACAGGAAGTAGAGAGTGGTGCTCAGTCTAGTGGAGATGGGCAAAGAGAGTCTACTGGCTCAGATGAGAGTGGAGAGTGGGAAGGAGATCCTAATGGGTCAAATGAGAGTGGTGCTCAATCAAGTGAAGATGGGCAAGAGCCACAAGAAGAACAAGTTAGAGCTAAGGAGGAACACAAGGTGAAGAGAGATGCTTCCAACTGGGTAAACACGAGAGTGTACTACAATGCCCAGGCTGTGAGCATCCTTCTGCTATGTGTTCCTTTGCAGAGTTTCGGACGAGCATACAGCCTTCACAGTAAGCTTGGATGAGAGCTATATTCCAAGGACATATGAAGAAGCTATGGCTTTAAAGGAGGAGAGATTCAGTTGCTGATGAGTCCGAGCCATGATTAAGAATGAAGCGTGGTATGAGAGTGAACTGCCTAAAGGGAAGAAGGCAGTGACTAGTAAATGGGTGTTCACAATCAAGTTTCATCCTGATGGGAGAATAGAGAGGCGCAAATCTAGGTTGGTGGCAAGAGGATTTACTCAGACATATGGTGAGGACTATGTTGAGACCTTTGCTCCTGTGGCTAAACTTCATACTATCAGGATTGTATTATCTTTAGCTGTGAATCTTGAGTGGGATTTGTGGCAAATGAATGTGAAGAATGCATTCCTTCAAGGAGAGTTGGAAGATGAAGTATACATGCATCCACCACCAGGTCTTGAACATCTAGTAAAGAAGGGTAATGTGTTGAGGTTGAGGAAAGCTATCTATGGTCTCAAGCAGTCTCCAAGGGCATGGTACAACAAGTTGAGTACTACACTAAATGGGAGAGGGTTCAGAAAGTCAGAATTGGATCACACTCTCTTTACCCTAACCACCTCATCTGGTATTGTGGTGTTGCTTGTGTATGTGGATGATATCATCATCACATGCAGTGATAAGGAAGGCATCAAGGCTACAAAGGAGTATCTCAAGGCAAGCTTTGAGATTAAAGACTTGGGGGAAATGAAGTATTTTCTTGGGATTGAGATATGCAGATCAAAGGAAGGATTGTTTATGTCCCAAAGGAAGTATGTGATTGATCTCTTGAAGGGAGCAGATGCCTATGGAGGAAAGACAGCCAAGATGCCAATGGAGGACGGTTACAAGGTTCCACGTGAGGGGAAGATTGAGGATAGCAAGCCGTTCCATGATCCTAAGCTATATAGGAAGCTGGTGGGGAAGTGTGAGATTTTCAGAGTACAAGTGCTTGAGTGATGTAAGAACAGATGAGAGATTTGTGTATGATGAAGTATGAAGAATAGAAATGAGTTTAAGAGAATCAGAGAGAGTATGGGAGAGACTAAGAGATTAGGAACGTGTATGGGAGATTAGAGAGACTTAGTAACCAGAGAATAAGATCCAAGAACAAGTTTATGAAGAAGAGAGACTCTCTCAGCTTAAAGGTTACAAAATGATCCTAAGAGGCTTATTTATGCCTTTACACAACTCAGATCATAAACCTAGATCCTAAGGCTGTAAATTAAAGATAAATGGATGGTTAGGATGAGAGGAAGCTGGTCTTTGATGTTCTGGTGCTAGCTGGTCGTGGTTGGACTGAATGGAGGGCTCAGATTGCTTCATTTGAATTGGATGGATCAGATGAGTCAAGGCTGTAAAGGTAAAGCACCTTTACCTTTCCAGCTCATTCCAACAGCTCACCTTATCCATTTGATTCTTCCTTTGCCTCCAAGACTCCCCAACGGACATAAGGAAAGGATTGGACCGCCCACACATTGCACATCTTGATTTGGGCTTAACCGGATGACTTGGGCGAGAGGAGTGAGCTGTACGGTCATTGGTACGGACCTCCTGTCCGTACCACTTGCCCTATCTTTGTACATTGCCCTATCTTCCCTCTTGATTGCCCAAACATCTTCATGGCTTGCCCTAGACCGTACAAGGCTGTACTGAACGCCCTATCTTTGCACCATACTTCCATCTTCTCTCTAACTCCTCCAAAGCCTTCACATGATCAGTCTAAGTCTTTCCTAGACTTAACTTCAGAAGATAACTACTTCAGAACACCTCTGAAGCTTGATTGAACTCTTCTAGACATCTTCTAGAGCTTGCCCTATCATTGTACAAGCTCCATCTTCTCTTCAGTTCAACACTCCCCCTCAAGCTTGACTTTAGGAGATCCTAAGCCAAGCTTGGAACTCTGAAGAGTCTCCTCATTAAAACCTTACAAGGAAAACCCATTGGGACAAAACCTTGCAAGGGAAAAAGAGTAGAGCTCTCCAAAGCCTAGGGATTGGCCAGTGAGCTCTTGTGCCTTAGAACCAGTGTGGTTGGACACAAGAAGCTCTGGATCACGGCCTAATAGGTGCAGCAATACTTCACAGCTTTGCGCACACTTCACACCTCAGCTTCACCTCTTCATGGAACCGGTTTGGGGCTCCCCCTCTCAACAAGCTTCATAGCCTTCTTAGAAAGGCAAGGATGCGACGGATCATCTTTAAACATCAGTGAGGCTGAGCAAGACTTCAAACTATGCTTGCCCTCTTCATAGAACTGGTTTGGATCTCCCCCTCTCAACAGACTTCACAGCCACCTTAGAGAAGCTAGGAAATGACCAGGAACATCTTTAGTGAGGCTCAAGCAATGGTACCTGATACATTATCCCAAAGGTGCATCAGTACTTATCAAGAACATCACACAATCCATTCAAACATTTTAAGTATCATTTCTAGACTTTGATTTGAAATGATGAATGTATTGAATTGAATTGAGTTTAGGGACACTTCCCTTTTGTTTTGATGAGTTCCCACTCGGCCATTGCACCATCTCCATGGCATCATCAACTTCTTGGAAAGGCAGAATGGATTCATCAGCTTCTCATCAATCACTTCACCATAGAAGCTTTGATGAGTTCACTTTCTTCCTTAGACTGCCTAGAATAGCTCCGGCTGATGATCCTTTGTAGGAGCCTTTGCAAAGACTTGTTACTGACCATGGATCATATGCATTAAGACTCCCCCTCAAGCTTAGAACCGAGACTAGAAGGAGCTAAGCTTGTGATGATCATATGCATCCCCATGGTCTTATAACTATCAGTCTTTCATGATAGCTTTCTTCTTGTGAGTTTACTCTCTTCCTTAACCAGGAACTAGGGTGTTTGAATCACCATAGAGAGCCTCACAAGACACACTTCTCATTGCATAATGACCCATGCTACACTTCCTGTAGACTTTGGACTGGATATTTCCAATGGTATTATGCAATGGCCATCTCTCATTGCATAATCAATCACACTACACTTCCTGTAGATTATGGACTAACATGTCCTAGTGATGATATGCAATGGCACTAGACCTTTGTCTCTACATTCTTGGCTGTTGGCGAGTTACATGTATCACTCCTTGTGTACCTAACACCACCACAACTCAATGCAAGATCAGATCATCCCATTGGGATCAAACTAAGATCATCCATCCTGTTTGATCACCAATGCCACAGCAATTTATAATACTTGAAACAAGCACAATCAAGGCAAGAACAAGCAGATTTCAATCTCTAAAATGACAATGCAAGCTCTAAACAATACATTGACATTCTAGGTTCCCTTTTTTTTTTTTAAGTTCTCTAAATGCAATGCAAGCTTACATCAGTACATTTGCAATTTAGGTTCATTTTTAAATGCATCACTACATGAATGCACAATCTTAAAGCATTAGCTATATGAATGCAACAGGTTCAATCCATGAGTTTTATTAAAGCTATGCACAACAGTTTCAATCAAGACCAATGATGCAAGCAACTTAGACAATTTCTAATTGATGCAGGACTTTCATTGATGGATTAAACATAGGCATTAGCATCAGATCACATTAGGATTGAACTTAGACAGTATGAGACATGCTTATGTATGCAAAACAGCTTTTCAAACATGATGCAAGCAGTAGAGACATTCTACTCAATTCTACAACACATTCATGATGATTCAAGCTATGGCAACACACAAGACAATGCAATAACCAAAACATGAGATTCTGGGACTCTAGACACCACTCACAGCACAATAAATAAAGACACAAGCTCTTATTAAGGGTTAGGAGGTTTGCTTACAACCAAGAGATCCGAGCTGATCTCTTGAACCTCCATGGACACGGCTCACTTGAACTTGGCAGGTTTGAGGCATGGATTCAGTATCCAACACCTCTCCTTGGTGTGTCCATCCTCTTGCAATGCTCACACCTCAGGCCTCTTCTATCCCCTTCTTGTACACGGTTTCATGGGCTGAGAGCTTCCTTCAGCGTGTGAGGCAAAGGTAAGTGGTTCCTTTGCTCCAAACAATTCGTGTGAGCCCTCCTCCTTTTGGACTTGAGCACACACCTCTTCAAGGGTAGGTAGCTTCTCAGACCTCAATAGGTGTTTGATGAGGCCGCTGAAGGTGGGACTGAGAGTTAGAGCAGCCCAAACACTTTATCTTGCTCCCTTCTTTCATTCAACACATCCGCTCAAATGATTGAGGTCTAAGCATCTCTAGCTCAGACCAAAGGGCTCTGAACTTTCCTAGATGAGTAGTGAACTCCTCTTCTTCTTGGGACATGTTGTTGATGGCCTTCTTGATCTCAAAGACTCGGCTGAGGTTGGACAGGTTCCCATAGATCTTCTTAAGTGTACTCCAAAGCTCTTTAGCACTCTCACAGTAGGAGTAGGCTTCAAGAATGGATGGATCCAAGTAGCTTTGGAGTATGGAGAGGACAGTGAGGTCTTCTTGTAGCCATCTGTCTTCAGAGACCGGTTTGGAACTTGCTTCACCTTCAGCTTGTGTGGCGACAGCTTTGGAGTGGTTTGGAGCATCTGAGATGCAATGGCTCCATAAACCCTTTCCTCCAATGGCTGTCTTGGCTAGGCGTGACCAGAGAAGGTAGTTGGGGCCTTTGAAAGTGACTGGGATGACAATGGCTCTTTTGGACTCCATCTTGAGGCTGGAAAGAGCAAAACTGTCAAGGAACTTCTTCAAAGGCTGGCGCTTGGGAGCTGAGTGAACTGAGCTGAACTGGCGTGGGCTGGAGCTTGTGTTTGTTGCGGAAGCTTCTACCAGGAGTCTGAGCAACCTGGCTCTGATACCATGTGAGATTTTCAGAGTACAAGTGCTTGAGTGATGTAAGAACAGATGAGAGATTTGTGTATGATGAAGTATGAAGAATAGAAATGAGTTTAAGAGAATCAGAGAGAGTATGGGAGAGACTAAGAGATTAGGAACGTGTATGGGAGATTAGAGAGACTTAGTAACCAGAGAATAAGATCCAAGAACAAGTTTATGAAGAAGAGAGACTCTCTCAGCTTAAAGGTTACAAAATGATCCTAAGAGGCTTATTTATGCCTTTACACAACTCAGATCATAAACCTAGATCCTAAGGCTGTAAATTAAAGATAAATGGATGGTTAGGATGAGAGGAAGCTGGTCTTTGATGTTCTGGTGCTAGCTGGTCGTGGTTGAACTGAAGAGAAGATGGAGCTTGTACAATGATAGGGCAAGCTCTAGAAGATGTCTAGAAGAGTTCAATCAAGCTTCAGAGGTGTTCTGAAGTAGTTATCTTCTGAAGTAATGTGTTGAGGTTGAGGAAAGCTATCTATGGTCTCAAGCAGTCTCCAAGGGCGTGGTACAACAAGTTGAGTACTACACTGAATGGGAGAGGGTTCAGAAAGTCAGAATTGGATCACACTCTCTTTACCCTAACCACCTCATCTGGTATTGTGGTGTTGCTTGTGTATGTGGATGATATCATCATCACATGCAGTGATAAGGAAGGCATCAAGGCTACAAAGGAGTATCTCAAGGCAAGCTTTGAGATTAAAGACTTGGGGGAAATGAAGTATTTTCTTGGGATTGAGATATGCAGATCAAAGGAAGGATTGTTTATGTCCCAAAGGAAGTATGTGATTGATCTCTTGAAGGGAGCAGATGCCTATGGAGGAAAGACAGCCAAGATGCCAATGGAGGACGGTTACAAGGTTCCACGTGAGGGGGAGATTGAGGATAGCAAGCCGTTCCATGATCCTAAGCTATATAGGAAGCTGGTGGGGAAGTTGATTTATCTTACCATTACTAGACCTGATGTGTGTTTTGCGGTGAATCAAGTCAGTCAACACATGCAAGTTCCTAAGGAGCACCATTGGCGGATGGTGGAAAGGATCTTGATGTATCTGAATGGAACTACTGGTCTTGGAGTATGGATGGGATGTAACAAGAGTACTGAGGTTGTAGGCTACTGTGATGCAGATTGGGCTGGAGACCGAGCAGACAGAAGATCAACCACAGGCTATTGTACATTCATTGGTGGTAACTTGGTCACTTGGAAGAGTAAGAAGCAGAAGGTAGTGTCTTGCTCCAGTGCTGAGGCCGAGTATAGAGCAATGCTGAAGCTTACAAATGAGTTAGTGTGGATAAAAGGGATTTTGAAGCATCTGGAGATTATTCAAGCAACGCCAATGACAATGCATTGTGATAATCAAGCAGCTATCCACATTGCATCTAATTCTGTGTTCCATGAGAGAACAAAGCACATTGAGGTTGATTGTCACAAGGTGAGGCAGATGATGATTCTTGGGGTGATTCTACCTTGTTATACTCGGAGTGAGGATCAGTTAGCAGATGTGTTCACAAAGGCAGCAAGGCAAAAGACAATGGAGTCCATACACATCAGGTTAGGACTCATTGATCTCTCGCCTAAGGACTAGTCTATACACTCTCCTGATCATGTGATCTCTACTCTTTCCTCATTAAGGTTTTGTCCCAATGGGTTTTCCTTAATGAGGTTTTAATGAGGGAGATCTCATGGTTCTTCCAAGCTTGACTTGTTCCACATGGTCAAGCTTGAGGGGGAGTGTTGAGATGAGAGAATAAAGTGTTGAGATGAAGTGATTGTTGAGATGAGGTGATAAAGAGTGGATACATTGATAGAGGAAGAGTATTGGGACAGATAGTAACTTTGGAGTTTTACCACAGTAACTTTAGTTTTACTGTGGTAACTAAGTTAAAGGGTTAGGAAGTTACCTTGGATCACTTTGGTGAGGAGAAGCACGCCCAAGAGGAGTCAGGATAAGGGAGGAGCTGTTTGGATAAGGTCTGGTCATAGCTGGAAAGGTAAAGCTACTTTACAGCCTGTCCAAGCATGTGAAGCCTCTCAGCAGCCAGCTAGCCTGACTTCACATGCTTTGAGTCTCATTTCAAATCCCTTTGTATCAGCCTTATCTCTTCCTATATAACTTGTATCTGAGACATTAAATTAATTAATGGAGTTTTGAGTCTCTCTCTCTCTTGTTCTTAATCTCCAATCTCTTTAATTCTCAGATTAAACTTAATCACTCTTTAAATCACAAAATCTAATAGTTGTCATATTCCCAAACAGGAAAACTGGGATCACCTGATTTGAAAGTGGGATAGCTTCTTCATCCTAACTCCTGTGAGATTTTTTCCACTTCCTAATGATTCTCCACTACTTTATGTATCAAAATCAAGCTTCTTACACCCCAATTCTTCCTGGTTTGATTAGAATGATAAAGAAGTTGTCATATTCCCAAACAGGAAAAGTGGGATCACCTGATTTGAAAGTGGGATAGCTTCTTCATCCTAACTCCTCTGAGATTTAATAAACTTCTTGGTGGTTATCCACTATTTTATGTATCAAAATCAAGCTTCTTACATCGCGATTCATCCTGGTTTGATTTGAATGACAAAGAAGTTGTCATATTCCCAAACAGGAAAACTGGAATCACCTGATTGGAAAGTGGGATAGCTTCTTCATCCTAACTCCTATGAGATTTATTCCACTTCCTAATGATTCTCCACTACTTTATGTATCAAAATCAAGCTTCTTACATCGCGATTCATCCTGGTTTGATTAGAATGACAACGAAGTTGTCATATTCCCAAACAGGTAAACTAGGATCACCTGATTTGAAAGTGTGATAGCTTCTTCATCCTAACTCCTATGAGATTTATTCCACTTCCTAATGATTCTCCACTACTTTATGTATCAAAATCAAGCTTCTTACATCGCGATTCTTCCTGGTTTGATTAGAATGACAAAGAAGTTGTCATATTCCCAAACAGGAAAACTAGGATCACCTGATTTGAAAGTGGGATAGCTTCTTCATCCTAACTCCTGTGAGATTTTTCCACTTCCTAATGATTCTCCACTACATTATGTATCAAAATCAAGCTTCTTACACCCCAATTCTTCCTGGTTTGATTAGAATGATAAAGAAGTTGTCATATTCCCAAACAGGAAAACTGGGATCACCTGATTTGAAAGTGGGATAGCTTCTTCATCCTAACTCCTATGAGATTTAATAAACTTCTTGGTGGTTATCCACTATTTTATGTATCAAAATCAAGCTTCTTACATCGCGATTCATCCTGGTTTGATTTGAATGACAAAGACGTTGTCATATTCCCAAACAGGAAAACTGGAATCACCTGATTGGAAAGTGGGATAGCTTCTTCATCCTAACTCCTATGAGATTTATTCCACTTCCTAATGATTCTCCACTACTTTATGTATCAAAATCAAGCTTCTTACATCGCGATTCATCCTGGTTTGATTAGAATGACAAAGAAGTTGTCATATTCCCAAACAGGAAAACTGGGATCACCTGATTTGAAAGTGTGATAGCTTCTTCATCCTAACTCCTATGAGATTTATTCCACTTCCTAATGATTCTCCACTACTTTATGTATCAAAATCAAGCTTCTTACATCATGATTCTTCCTGGTTTGATTAGAATGACAAAGAAGTTGTCATATTCCCAAACAGGAAAACTGGGATCACCTGATTTGAAAGTGGGATAGCTTCTTCATCCTAACTCCTGTGAGATTTTTTCCACTTCCTAATGATTCTCCACTACATTATGTATCAAAATCAAGCTTCTTACACCCCAATTCTTCCTGGTTTGATTAGAATGATAAAGAAGTTGTCATATTCCCAAACAGGAAAACTGGGATCACCTGATTTGAAAGTGGGATAGCTTCTTCATCCTAACTCCTATGAGATTTAATAAACTTCTTGGTGGTTATCCACTATTTTATGTATCAAAATCAAGCTTCTTACATCGCGATTCATCCTGGTTTGATTTGAATGACAAAGACGTTGTCATATTCCCAAACAGGAAAACTGGAATCACCTGATTGGAAAGTGGGATAGCTTCTTCATCCTAACTCTTATGAGATTTATTCCACTTCCTAATGATTCTCCACTACTTTATGTATCAAAATCAAGCTTCTTACATCGCGATTCATCCTGGTTTGATTAGAATGACAAAGAAGTTGTCATATTCCCAAACAGGAAAACTGGGATCACCTGATTTGAAAGTGTGATAGCTTCTTCATCCTAATTCCTATGAGATTTATTCCACTTCCTAATGATTCTCCACTACTTTATGTATCAAAATCAAGCTTCGTAAATCGCGATTCATCCTGGTTTGATTAGAATGACAAAGATGTTGTCATATTCCCAAACAGGAAAACTGGGATCACCTGATTTGAAAGTGTGATAGCTTCTTCATCCTAATTCCTATGAGATTTATTCCACTTCCTAATGATTCTCCACTACTTTATGTATCAAAATCAAGCTTCTTACATCGCGATTCTTCCTGGTTTGATTAGAATGACTAAGAAGTTGTCATATTCCCAAACAGGAAAACTGGGATCACCTGATTTGAAAGTGGGATAGCTTCTTCATCCTAACTCCTATGAGATTTATTCCACTTCCTAATGATTCTGCACTACTTTATGTATCAAAATCAAGCTTCTTACATCGCGATTCATCCTGGTTTGATTAGAATGACAAAGAAGTTGTCATATTCCCAAACAGGAAAACTGGGATCACCTGATTTAAAAGTGTGATAGCTTCTTCATCCTAATTCCTATGAGATTTATTCCACTTCCTAATGATTCTCCACTACTTTATGTATCAAAATCAAGCTTCTTACATCGCGATTCTTCCTGGTTTGATTAGAATGACAAAGTTGTCATATTCTCAAACAGGAAAACTGGGATCACCTGATCTGAAAGTGGGATAGCTTTTTCATCCTAACTCCTATGAGATTTATTCGACTTCTAATGATTCTCCACTACTTTATGTATCAAAATCAAGCTTTTACATCGCGATTCTTCCTGGTTTGATTAGAATGACAAAGAAGTTGTCATATTCCCAAACAGGAAAACTGGGATCACCTGATCTGAAAGTGGGATAGCTTTTTCATCCTAACTCCTATGAGATTTATTCGACTTCCTAATGATTCTCCACTACTTTATGTATCAAAATCAAGCTTTTTACATGGCGATTCTTCCTGTTTTGATTAGAATGACAAAGAAGTTGTCATATTCTCAAACAGGAAAACTGAGATCACCTGATTTGAAAGTGAGATAGCTTCTTCATCCTAACTCCTATGAGATTTTTTCCACTTACTAGTGATTCTCCACTACTTTATGTATCAAAATCAAGCTTCTTACATCGCGATTCTTCCGGGTTTGATTAGAATGACAAAGAAGTTGTCATATTCTCAAACAGGAAAACTGGGATCACCTGATTTGAAAGTGTGATAGCTTCTTCATCCTAATTCCTATGAGATTTATTCCACTTCCTAATGATTCTCCACTACTTTGTATCAAAATCAAGCTTCTTACATCGATTCTTCCTGGTTTGATTAGAATGACAAAGAAGTTGTCATATTTCCAAACAGGCTGGGATCACCTGATTTGAAAGTGTGATAGCTTCTTCATCCTAACTCCTATGAGATTTATTCCACTTCCTAATGATTCTGCACTACTTTATGTATCAAAATCAAGCTTCTTACATCGCGATTCATCCTGGTTTGATTAAAATGACAAAGAAGTTGTCATATTCCCAAACAGGAAAACTGGGATCACCTGATTTAAAAGTGTGATAGCTTCTTCATCCTAATTCCTATGAGATTTATTCCACTTCCTAATGATTCTCCACTACTTTATGTATCAAAATCAAGCTTCTTACATCGCGATTCTTCCTGGTTTGATTAGAATGACAAAGAAGTTGTCATATTCCCAAACAGGAAAACTGGGATCACCTGATTTGAAAGTGGGATAGCTTCTTCATCCTAACTCCTATGATATTTATTCCACTTCCTAATGATTCTCCACTACTTTATGTATCAAAATCAAGCTTTTTACATGGCGATTCTTCCTGTTTTGATTAGAATGACAAAGAAGTTGTCATATTCTCAAACTGGAAAACTGGGATCACCTGATTTGAAAGTGGGATAGCTTCTTCATCCTAACTCCTATGAGATTTTTTCCACTTACTAGTGACTCTCCACTACTTTATGTATCAAAATCAAGCTTCTTACATCAGCGATTCTTCCGGTTTGATTAGAATGACAAAGAAGTTGTCATATTCCCAAACAGGCTGGGATCACCTGATTTGAAAGTGGGATAGCTTCTTCATCCTAACTCCTATGATATTTATTCCACTTCCTAATGATTCTCCACTACTTTATGTATCAAAATCAAGCTTTTTACATGGCGATTCTTCCTGTTTTGATTAGAATGACAAAGAAGTTGTCATATTCTCAAACTGGAAAACTGGGATCACCTGATTTGAAAGTGGGATAGCTTCTTCATCCTAACTCCTATGAGATTTATTCCACTTACTAGTGACTCTCCACTACTTTATGTATCAAAATCAAGCTTCTTACATCGCGATTCTTCCGGGTTTGATTAGAATGACAAAGAAGTTGTCATATTCCCAAACAGGAAAACTGGGATCACCTGATTTGAAAGTGGGATAGCTTCTTCATCTAACTCCTATGAGATTTATTCCACTTCTAATGATTCTCCACTACTTTATGTATCAAAATCAAGCTTCTTACATCGCGATTCTTCATGGTTTGATTAGAATGACAAAGAAGTTGACATATTCCCAAACAGGAAAACTGGGATCACCTGATTTGAAAGTGTGATAGCTTCTTCATCCTAACTCCTATGAGATTTATTCCACTTCCTAATGATTCTCCACTACTTTATGTATCAAAATCAAGCTTCTTACATCATGATTCTTCCTGTTTTGATTAGAATGACAAAGAAGTTGTCATATTCCCAAACAGGCTGGGATCACCTGATTTGAAAGTGGGATAGCTTCTTCATCCTAACTCCTGTGAGATTTTTTCCACTTACTAGTGATTCTCCACTACTTTATGTATCAAAATCAAGCTTCTTACATCGCGATTCTTTCGGGTTTGATTAGAATGACAAAGAAGTTGTCATATTCCCAAACAGGAAAACTGGGATCACCTGATTTGAAAGTGGGATAGCTTCTTCATCCTAACTCCTATGAGATTTATTCAACTTCCTGGTGATTCTCCACCACTTTATGTATCCAAATCAAGCTTCTTACATCAGCGATTCTTCGGGTTTGATTAGAATGACAAAGAAGTTGTCATATTCCCAAACAGGAAAACTAGGATCACCTGATTTGAAAGTGGGATAGCTTCTTCATCCTAACTCCTGTGAGATTTTTCCACTTACTAGTGATTCTCCACTACTTTATGTATCAAAATCAAGCTTCTTACATCGCGATTCTTCATGGTTTGATTAGAATGACAAAGAAGTTGACATATTCCCAAACAGGAAAACTAGGATCACCTGATTTGAAAGTGTGATAGCTTCTTCATCCTAACTCCTATGAGATTTATTCCACTTCCTAATGATTCTCCACTACTTTATGTATCAAAATCAAGCTTCTTACATCGCGATTCTTCCTGTTTTGATTAGGATGACAAAGACGTTGTCATATTCCCAAAAAGGAAAACTGGGATCACCTGATTTGAAAGTGGGATAGCTTCTTCATCCTAACTCCTGTGAGATTTTTTCCACTTACTAGTGATTCTCCACTACTTTATGTATCAAAATCATGCTTCTGACATCGCGATTCTTCCGGGTTTGATTTGAATGACAAAGAAGTTGTCATATTCCCAAACAGGAAAACTGGGATCACCTGATTTGAAAGTGTGATAGCTTCTTCATCCTAATTCCTATGAGATTTATTCCACTTCCTAATGATTTTCCACTACTTTATGTATCAAAATCAAGCTTCTTACTGTTGAGATGAAGACCAAAGAGGCTGAGACAGTAACTTTAGAGTTTTACTGTGGTAACTTTCTTTTAACCACAGTAACTACTTGGGGAAGTTATCTGATGGGATGAGGAGGTAACTTAATGAGGAGAAGAGAGGAAATTCGACCTAAGAGGATAAGGAAGGATAAGGGAGCACTTTGACAGCCTGTATGATGCTGGAAAGGAGAGGATGCTTTTTACTAGTGCAAGCATGTGAGAAAGCACAGCCAAGTGATTCAAAAGGAGTTCCAGCCTGTCCATTGACTCCACATGCTTATACATTTCGAAAACCCTTGTTGCTCTCTCTATTAATACTTGTAAACCTCATCAGTTATTAATTAATGGAGTTTTGAGTCTCTCTCTCTTGTTCTTATTCTCTCTCGAACTCTTAATCTCCTAAACATTATACAAATCACACAGATTAATTATTAAACACACTATAAACACAAAAGTGTTTATGGTATCAGAGCCAGGTTCCGCAAAGGGGAGAGTGTGTTTGATTATGATTTTCGAAATCTGAGTTTCTTGAGGTGTTCTTGGTGTTCTTGATGTGTTCTTGGTGTTTTTTTGGTGTGCTTGAGATCGAATTGAGTCTGTGGAGAGTTTCTGATGGATTCAAACGAGTTAAGCATGGTGGAGGAGATAAGATCAAGAAGTGAAGAGAAGAAAGAGAGAGAAAACGAGTGTGCTTGGTCAAGCTGGATAAAGACAGCTTTTGAAAGCTGTGGATTTGGAGTAATCATGAAAAGGAAGAACCTTTAAAGGTGAGAGCTGCTGAGAAAGATCAGACAGCAAGGTTGGAGGAGATTCAAGTAAAGGTGGAACCTTTAAAGGAGGTAGCTGCTGAAGAAGGTCAGACAGCAAGGTTGGAGGTTCATGAAGCCAAGGGCGTGATCTATAGTCTAAGAAAAGGGAAGAACGAGTTGTATCAGCTTGTGGAGAGGCTGAGAGAAGTTGAATCAGAGTTGAGTATGGTGAAAACTCATACAGCAAGTCCGAGTTGGTATCAAGGAAGGAGGAAGCAAGATGTGATCTTTGGCTTCCTTATGGGAGAGATTTGTGAGCTAGTTGAACACATGTGTGATGTGTGGGAGATAAACAAGAAGCCAGATAGATGGAAGAGAGGTACAAGCTGCAAGAAGGGAAAGTTGAGAAAACTTTCTAAGATGTGGGTCATGATGAGCAGATTATGGAGAAAGGATATCAAGGAGAGTATGCAAGTAGGAGAATGCTTGTACTCAGCTTACATTGGAGAATCTGTAGAGAGCAGTGGGGTTATGAGGAAGCTAGAGACCAAAGGAGCGATGAGCCTGTCACAAAGGAGGAATGGGATGAGTTTGTCAAGTATGTGTATGCTTTGGCTACGACCGAGACAAGGTGCTCCTGCCAAAGCATCCACATCCAACAAACCCATCATTGTTGATTCTGGAGCAAGTCATCACATGATTAGTGACAGAAGCTTAATGAGTGATGTAAAGAAAGCTACTGGGGGTGTGATGATAGCTAATGGTGATAGGATTCCAATAGAAGGAGTTGGAAAGCTCAAGCTATTTGATAAAGACTCAGATGCCTTCTACATGCCACAGTTTGCTTCAAATCTACTATCTGTGAGGAAAGCCACAATTGATCTTGGCTGTCAAGTAGTATTCAGGCCAGATGATGTTGAGTTCCAAGATTTGAAGACTGGAAAGGTCATTGGGAGAGGAGACAGCAAGAATAATCTATACCAGCTCCAATTGGCTAAGATCTCTAAACCCTTTGATTCTATGTGTTTAAGCAGTACTTATGAAAAGATTGATAGTATTACTTGGCATGCTAGATTGGGACATCCTCACGCCGTGCTATTGAATTGATAATTCCTAATATGTCATTTAATCACTTGGAGTGTGAAGCATGCATATTAGGAAAGCATTGTAGGACTGTTTTTCCAACATCAGAAACTACTTATGAGCATTGCTTTGATCTAGTTCATTCAGATGTGTGGACTGCTCCTTGTTTGTCTAGAGATAGCCAGAAGTACTTTGTGACATTCATTGATGAGAAGTCTAAGTATACTTGGCTTACATTGCTTCCATCTAAAGATAGGGTGCTAGAAGCATTTATGAACTTCCAAGCATATGTATCTAATCAATACAATGCTACTGTGAAGGTACTGAGATCAGATAATGGAGGTGAATACATCAGCAATGCCTTCAAGAGTCATCTAGCCAAGCATGGGATTGTGCATCAGACTAGCTGCCCTTATACACCACAGCAGAATGGTGTAGCTGAGAGGAAGAACAGGCACTTGATGGAGGTTGCTAGATCGATGATGTTTCATGCAAATGTCCCAAAACGCTTTTGAGTGATGCTGTGCAGACTGCTTGCTATCTCATCAACCGGTACCAACCAAGATATTGAAGAATCTGTCTCCATTTGAGGTATTGAACAAGAGCAAACCTGTCATTGATCATCTACGTGTCTTTGGGTGTGTGTGCTATGTCATGGTTCCAGGAGAGCAGAGAAACAAGCTGGAGGCAAAGAGTACTAAGGCTATGTTCATTGGTTACTCTATCACTCAGAAGGGGTACAAGTGCTATGATCCTGAAGCAAGGAGAGTGATGGTATCTAGAGAAGTGAAGTTTGTTGAAACAAAAGGTTATTATGAAGAAAGGAGTGGGAAAATCTGAAGGATTTGTCTCAAGCTCCATCTGATAAGGCAACAATACTGAGAGTGTTGTTAGAGAAGCTTGGGATAGGATTATCCCAGGATCAGGAAACCGGAAGGAGAGAGTCTTCCAATCAGAGTGGTGGAGCTGAAGAACAACTCCTCTTGATCATGAGAGGGGGAATGGAACTGAATCTGGTGAGCAAGAGCAAAACCAAGAGGATTCAGGTCTTCATGATCAAGATACATCACAAGAAGTTGAGAACAATGAGGTTCAGTCTAGTGGAGAAGTGGATGAGGTTCAGTCTAGTGTAGAAGAACAAGTCAGACCGGCCAGTTCAGAAGAAGAGCAAGTGGAGCCGGCTAGTGTGCAAACTGAAGATCAGGTTCAAGCTTTGAGAAGGAGCACAAGGATAAAGAGGGATCCTTCCAACTGGGTAAACACGAGAGTGTACTACAATGCCCAGGCTGTGGAGCATCCTTCTCAAGCCGTGTGTTCCTTTGCTGAGTTTCCAGAGGAGCATTATGCCTTTATGATTAGTCTGGATGAGAGTTATGTACCAAGGACTTATGAAGAAGCTATGTTAGACAAGGAGTGGAAAGAATCAGTGGGAGCTGAAGCAGGTGCTATGATCAAAAATGATACATGGTATGAGAGTGAGCTGCCTAAGGGAAAGAGGGCTGTATCTAGTAGATGGATCTTCACAATCAAGTATCTAGCAAATGGACAGATTGATAGGAAGAAGACCAGATTGGTTGCAAGAGGATTTACACAGACCTATGGAGAGGATTACATTGATACCTTTGCACCAGTAGCTAAGCTACATACAGTTCGATTGTGTTGTCCATTGCAACAAACTTGGAGTGGGATTTGTGGCAGATGGATGTGAAGAATGCTTTCTTACAAGGTGAGCTAGATGATGAGGTATACATGCTTCCTCCTCCTGGTCTTGAGCATCTAGTAAAGCCAGGGAATGTTTTGAGATTGAAGAAGGCAATATATGGGCTGAAACAATCACCTAGAGCTTGGTACAGGAAGCTGAGTACAACACTCAATGGGAGAGGCTTTAGGAAGTCTGAATTAGATCACACTCTCTTCACCTTGACAGGACCTTCAGGGATCATTGTGATTCTAGTGTATGTGGATGACTTGATTATCACAGGAGTGATAAGGCAGGGATTCAAGCTACTAAGGAGTTTCTTAAATCTGTGTTTGACATCAAGGATTTGGGAGAGATGAAGTATTTTCTGGGCATTGAGATATGCAGATCAAAGGAGGGTTTGTTTATGTCTCAAAGGAAGTATACTATGGATATGTTGAAGGAGACTGATGTGCTTGGAGGAAAGATAGCCAACACACCCCTAGAGGAGGGATATAAGGTTCTGCGTGAGGGGAGGTTGAAGATCAGGTTCAAGCTTTGAGAAGGAGCACAAGGATAAAGAGGGATCCTTCCAACTGGGTAAACACGAGAGTGTACTACAATGCCCAGGCTGTGGAGCATCCTTCTCAAGCCGTGTGTTCCTTTGCTGAGTTTCCAGAGGAGCATTATGCCTTTATGATTAGTCTGAATGACAAAGAAGTTGTCATATTCCCAAACAGAAAACTGATCACCTGATTTGAAAGTGGGATAGCTTCATCCTAACTCCTATGAGATTTTTCCACTTACTAGTGATTCTCCACTACTTTATGTATCAAAATCAAGCTTCTTACATGTGATTCTTCCTGTTTTGATTAGAATGACAAAGTTGTCATATTCCCAAACAGAAAACTGGATCACCTGATTGAAAGTGGGATAGCTTCATCCTAACTCCTATGAGATTTTTCCACTTACTAGTGATTCTCCACTACTTTATGTATCAAAATCAAGCTTCTTACATGGCGATTCTTCCTGTTTTGATTAGAATGACAAAGTTGTCATATTCCCAAACAGGCTGGGATCACCTGATTGAAAGTGGGATAGCTTCATCCTAACTCCTGAGATTTATTCCACTTCTTGGTGATTCTCCACTACTTTATGTATCAAAATCAAGCTTTTACATGGCGATTCTTCCTGGTTTGATTAGAATGACAAAGAAGTTGTCATATTCCCAAACAGGAAAAGCTGGGATCACGATTTGAAAGTGGGATAGCTTCTTCATCTAACTCCTATGAGATTTTTCCACTTACTAGTGATTCTCCACTACTTTATGTATCAAAATCAAGCTTCTACATCGCGATTCATCCTGGTTTGATTAGAATGACAAAGAGTTGTCATATTCCCAAACAGGAAAAGCTGGGATCACCTGATTGAAAGTGGGATAGCTTCTTCATCTAACTCCTATGAGATTTTTCCACTTACTAGTGATTCTCCACTACTTTATGTATCAAAATCAAGCTTCTTACATGTGATTCATCCTGGTTTGATTTGAATGACAAAGAAGTTGTCATATTCCCAAACAGGAAAACTGATCACCGATTTGAAAGTGGGATAGCTTCATCCTAACTCCTATGAGATTTTTCCACTTACTAGTGATTCTCCACTACTTTATGTATCAAAATCAAGCTTCTTACATGTGATTCATCCTGGTTTGATTAGAATGACAAAGTTGTCATATTCCCAAGCAGGCTGGGATCACGATTTGAAAGTGATAGCTTCTTCATCTAACTCTATGAGATTTATTCCACTTCTTGGTGATTCTCCACTACTTTATGTATCAAAATCAAGCTTCTACATCGCGATTCATCCTGGTTTGATTAGAATGACAAAGTTGTCATATTCCCAAACAGGCTGGGATCACGATTTGAAAGTGATAGCTTCTTCATCTAACTCCTATGAGATTTATTCCACTTCTAATGATTCTCCACTACTTTATGTATCAAAATCAAGCTTCTTACATCAGCGATTCTTCCTGTTTTGATTAGAATGACAAAGAGTTGTCATATTCCCAAACAGGCTGGGATCACGATTTGAAAGTGGGATAGCTTCATCCTAACTCCTGAGATTTATTCCACTTCTTGGTGATTCTCCACTACTTTATGTATCAAAATCAAGCTTCTTACATGGCGATTCTTCCTGTTTTGATTAGAATGACAAAGTTGTCATATTCCCAAGCAGGCTGGGATCACGATTTGAAAGTGTGATAGCTTCTTCATCCTAATTCCTATGAGATTTTTCCACTTACTAGTGATTCTCCACTACTTTATGTATCAAAATCAAGCTTCTTACATGTGATTCTTCCTGGTTTGATTAGGATGAAGAAGCTATGTTAGACAAGGAGTGGAAAGAATCAGTGGGAGCTGAAGCAGGTGCTATGATCAAAAATGATACATGGTATGAGAGTGAGCTGCCTAAGGGAAAGAGGGCTGTATCTAGTAGATGGATCTTCACAATCAAGTATCTAGCAAATGGACAGATTGATAGGAAGAAGACCAGATTGGTTGCAAGAGGATTTACACAGACCTATGGAGAGGATTACATTGATACCTTTGCACCAGTAGCTAAGCTACATACAGTTCGATTGTGTTGTCCATTGCAACAAACTTGGAGTGGGATTTGTGGCAGATGGATGTGAAGAATGCTTTCTTACAAGGTGAGCTAGATGATGAGGTATACATGCTTCCTCCTCCTGGTCTTGAGCATCTAGTAAAGCCAGGGAATGTTTTGAGATTGAAGAAGGCAATATATGGGCTGAAACAATCACCTAGAGCTTGGTACAGGAAGCTGAGTACAACACTCTATGAGATTTATTCCACTTCCTGGTGATTCTCCACTACTTTATGTATCAAAATCAAGCTTCTTACATGTGATTCATCCTGGTTTGATTAGAATGACAAAGAAGTTGTCATATTCCCAAACAGAAAACCGGATCACCTGATTGAAAGTGGGATAGCTTCATCCTAACTCTATGAGATTTATTCCACTTCTAATGATTCTCCTTACTTTATGTATCAAAATCAAGCTTCTTACATCGCGATTCTTCCTGGTTTGATTAGAATGACAAAGTTGTCATATTCCCAAACAGGAAAAGCTGGGATCACGATTTGAAAGTGTGATAGCTTCTTCATCCTAATTCCTATGAGATTTATTCCACTTCCTGGTGATTCTCCACTACTTTATGTATCAAAATCAAGCTTCTTACATCACATTCTTCCTGGTTTGATTAGAATGACAAAGTTGTCATATTCCCAAACAGGAAAAGCTGGGATCACGATTTGAAAGTGGGATAGCTTCATCCTAACTCCTGAGATTTATTCCACTTCCAATGATTCTCCACTACTTTATGTATCAAAATCAAGCTTCTTACATCAGCGATTCTTCCTGGTTTGATTAATGACAAAGAAGTTGTCATATTCCCAAACAGAAAACTGGGATCACCTGATTTGAAAGTGTGATAGCTTCTTCATCTAACTCCTATGAGATTTTTCCACTTCTAATGATTCTCCACTACTTTATGTATCAAAATCAAGCTTCTTACATGTGATTCTTCCTGGTTTGATTTGAATGACAAAGAAGTTGTCATATTCCCAAACAGGAAAACTGGATCACCTGATTGAAAGTGGGATAGCTTCATCCTAACTCCTATGAGATTTTTCCACTTCTAATGATTCTCCTTACTTTATGTATCAAAATCAAGCTTCTTACATGTGATTCTTCCTGGTTTGATTAGAATGACAAAGTTGTCATATTCCCAAACAGGCTGGGATCACGATTTGAAAGTGGGATAGCTTCATCCTAACTCCTGAGATTTATTCCACTTCTAATGATTCTCCTTACTTTATGTATCAAAATCAAGTTTACATCGCGATTCATCCTGGTTTGATTAGAATGACAAAGTTGTCATATTCCCAAACAGGCTGGGATCACGATTTGAAAGTGATAGCTTCTTCATCTAACTCCTATGAGATTTATTCCACTTCTAATGATTCTCCACTACTTTATGTATCAAAATCAAGCTTCTTACATGTGATTCATCCTGGTTTGATTAATGACAAAGAAGTTGTCATATTCCCAAACAGAAAACTGATCACCGATTTGAAAGTGGGATAGCTTCATCCTAACTCTATGAGATTTATTCCACTTCCTAGTGATTCTCCACTACTTTATGTATCAAAATCAAGCTTCTTACATCATGATTCATCCTGGTTTGATTAGAATGACAAAGTTGTCATATTCCCAAACAGGAAAACTGGGATCACGATTTGAAAGTGGGATAGCTTCATCCTAACTCTATGAGATTTATTCCACTTCCTGGTGATTCTCCACTACTTTATGTATCAAAATCAAGCTTTACATCGCGATTCATCCTGGTTTGATTAGAATGACAAAGTTGTCATATTCCCAAGCAGGCTGGGATCACGATTTGAAAGTGGATAGCTTCTTCATCCTAACTCCTGAGATTTATTCCACTTCCTGGTGATTCTCCACTACTTTATGTATCAAAATCAAGCTTCTTACATCAGCGATTCTTCCTGGTTTGATTTGAATGACAAAGAAGTTGTCATATTCCCAAACAGGAAAACTGATCACCTGATTTGAAAGTGGGATAGCTTCATCCTAACTCCTGAGATTTATTCCACTTCCTAGTGATTCTCCACTACTTTATGTATCAAAATCAAGCTTCTTACATCAGCGATTCTTCCTGGTTTGATTAGAATGACAAAGTTGTCATATTCCCAAGCAGGCTGGGATCACGATTTGAAAGTGGGATAGCTTCATCCTAACTCTATGAGATTTATTCCACTTCCTGGTGATTCTCCACTACTTTATGTATCAAAATCAAGCTTCTTACATCAGCGATTCTTCCTGGTTTGATTAGAATGACAAAGAAGTTGTCATATTCCCAAACAGGAAAACTGGATCACCTGATTGAAAGTGGGATAGCTTCTTCATCCTAATTCCTATGAGATTTATTCCACTTCTAATGATTCTCCTTACTTTATGTATCAAAATCAAGCTTCTTACATCAGCGATTCTTCCTGGTTTGATTAATGACAAAGAAGTTGTCATATTCCCAAGCAGGCTGGGATCACTGATTTGAAAGTGGGATAGCTTCATCCTAACTCTATGAGATTTATTCCACTTCCAATGAGTCTCCACTCTTTTCCCTCATCAAAGTTTTGTCCCAATGGGTTTCTTTGGTGAGGTTTTTAATGAGGAGGTCTTCATGGTTTCCAAGCTTGACTTGTTCTACATGGTCAAGCTTGAGGGGAGTGTTGAGATGAAGAGCAAAGAGGCTGAGACAGTAACTTTAGAGTTTTACTGTGGTAACTTTCTTTTAACCACAGTAACTACTGGGAAGTTATCTGATGGGATGAGGAGGTAACTTAATGAGGAGAAGAGAGGAAATTCGACCTAAGAGGATAAGGAAGGATAAGGGAGCACTTTGACAGCCTGTATGATGCTGGAAAGGAGAGGATGCTTTTACTAGTGCAAGCATGTGAAAGCACAGCCAAGTGATTCAAAAGGAGTTCCAGCCTGTCCATTGACTCCACATGCTTATACATTTCGAAAACCCTTGTTGCTCTCTCTATTAATACTTGTAAACCTCATCAGTTATTAATTAATGGAGTTTTGAGTCTCTCTCTCTTGTTCTTATTCTCTCTCGAACTCTTAATCTCCTAAACATTATACAAATCACACAGATTAATTATTAAACACACTATAAACACAAAGTGTTTATGGTATCAGAGCCAGGTTCCAAAGGGAGAGTGTGTTTGATTATGATTTCGAAATCTGAGTTTCTTGAGGTGTTCTTGGTGTTCTTGATGTGTTCTTGGTGTTTTGGTGTGCTTGAGATCTAATTGAGTCTGTGGAGAGTTTCTGATGGATTCAAACGAGTTAAGCATGGTGGAGGAGATAAGATCAAGAAGTGAAGAGAAGAAAGAGAGAGAAAACGAGTGTGCTTGGTCAAGCTGGATAAAGACAGCTTTTGAAAGCTGTGGGATTTGGAGTAATCATGAAAAGGAAGAACCTTTAAAGGTGAGAGCTGCTGAGAAAGATCAGACAGCAAGGTTGGAGGAGATTCAAGTAAAGGTGGAACCTTTAAAGGAGGTAGCTGCTGAAGAAGGTCAGACAGCAAGGTTGGAGGTTCATGAAGCCAAGGGCGTGATCTATAGTCTAAGAAAAGGGAAGAACGAGTTGTATCAGCTTGTGGAGAGGCTGAGAGAAGTTGAATCAGAGTTGAGTATGGTGAAAACTCATACAGCAAGTCGAGTTGGTATCAAGGAAGGAGGAAGCAAGATGTGATCTTTGGCTTCCTTATGGGAGAGATTTGTGAGCTAGTTGAACACATGTGTGATGTGTGGGAGATAAACAAGAAGCCAGATAGATGGAAGAGAGGTACAAGCTGCAAGAAGGGAAAGTTGAGAAAACTTTCTAAGATGTGGGTCATGATGAGCAGATTATGGAGAAAGGATATCAAGGAGAGTATGCAAGTAGGAGAATGCTTGTACTCAGCTTACATTGGAGAATCTGTAGAGAGCAGTGGGGTTATGAGGAACCGATCACCGATTTGAAAGTGGGATAGTTTCTTCATCCTAATTCCTATGAGATTTTTCCACTTCTAATGATTCTCCACTACTTTGTATCAAAATCAAGCTTCTTACATCGCATTCTTCCTGGTTTGATTAGAATGACAAAGTTGTCATATTCCCAAACAGAAAACTGATCACCGATTTGAAAGTGGGATAGCTTCATCCTAACTCCTGAGATTTATTCCACTTCTAATGATTCTCCACTACTTTATGTATCAAAATCAAGCTTTTACATGGCGATTCTTCCTGGTTTGATTAGAATGACAAAGAGTTGTCATATTCCCAAACAGGAAAAGCTGGGATCACTGATTTGAAAGTGTGATAGCTTCTTCATCTAACTCTATGAGATTTATTCAACTTCCTGGTGATTCTCCACTACTTTGTATCAAAATCAAGCTTCTTACATGTGATTCTTCCTGTTTTGATTAGAATGACAAAGTTGTCATATTCCCAAACAGAGCTGGGATCACGATTTGAAAGTGGGATAGTTTCTTCATCCTAATTCCTATGAGATTTATTCAACTTCCTGGTGATTCTCCACTACTTTGTATCAAAATCAAGCTTCTTACATGTGATTCATCCTGGTTTGATTAGAATGACAAAGAGTTGTCATATTCCCAAACAGAAAACCGATCACCGATTTGAAAGTGTGATAGCTTCTTCATCCTAACTCCTGAGATTTATTCCACTTCTAATGATTCTCCACTACTTTATGTATCAAAATCAAGCTTTTACATGGCGATTCTTCCTGGTTTGATTAATGACAAAGAAGTTGTCATATTCCCAAACAGGAAAACTGATCACCGATTTGAAAGTGTGATAGCTTCTTCATCCTAACTCCTGAGATTTATTCCACTTCCAATGATTCTCCACTACTTTGTATCAAAATCAAGCTTCTTACATGTGATTCATCCTGGTTTGATTAATGACAAAGAAGTTGTCATATTCCCAAGCAGGCTGGGATCACGATTTGAAAGTGGGATAGCTTCATCCTAACTCTATGAGATTTATTCAACTTCCTGGTGATTCTCCACTACTTTATGTATCAAAATCAAGCTTACATCGCGATTCTTCCTGTTTTGATTAGAATGACAAAGTTGTCATATTCCCAAGCAGGCTGGGATCACGATTTGAAAGTGTGATAGCTTCTTCATCTAACTCTATGAGATTTATTCAACTTCCTGGTGATTCTCCACTACTTTGTATCAAAATCAAGTTTACATCGCGATTCTTCCTGGTTTGATTAATGACAAAGAAGTTGTCATATTCCCAAGCAGGCTGGGATCACGATTTGAAAGTGATAGCTTCTTCATCCTAACTCCTGAGATTTATTCCACTTCTTGGTGATTCTCCACTACTTTGTATCAAAATCAAGCTTCTTACATGTGATTCATCCTGGTTTGATTTGAATGACAAAGAAGTTGTCATATTCCCAAACAGGAAAACCGATCACCGATTTGAAAGTGGGATAGCTTCATCCTAACTCCTATGAGATTTATTCCACTTCCTAGTGATTCTCCACTACTTTGTATCAAAATCAAGCTTCTTACATGTGATTCATCCTGGTTTGATTAATGACAAAGAAGTTGTCATATTCCCAAACAGAGCTGGGATCACGATTTGAAAGTGGGATAGTTTCTTCATCCTAACTCCTGAGATTTATTCCACTTCTTGGTGATTCTCCACTACTTTGTATCAAAATCAAGCTTTTACATGGCGATTCTTCCTGGTTTGATTAGAATGACAAAGAGTTGTCATATTCCCAAACAGGAAAAGCTGGGATCACCTGATTTGAAAGTGGGATAGCTTCATCCTAACTCCTGAGATTTATTCCACTTCCAATGATTCTCCACTACTTTGTATCAAAATCAAGCTTCTACATCGCGATTCATCCTGGTTTGATTAATGACAAAGAAGTTGTCATATTCCCAAACAGAAAACCGATCACCTGATTTGAAAGTGGATAGCTTCTTCATCTAACTCCTATGATTTATTCCACTTCCAATGATTCTCCACTACTTTATGTATCAAAATCAAGCTTTTACATGGCGATTCTTCCTGGTTTGATTAGAATGACAAAAGTTGTCATATTCCCAAACAGAAAACTGGGATCACGATTTGAAAGTGGGATAGCTTCATCCTAACTCCTATGATTTATTCCACTTCTAATGATTCTCCACTACTTTATGTATCAAAATCAAGCTTCTACATCGCGATTCATCCTGGTTTGATTAGAATGACAAAGTTGTCATATTCCCAAACAGGCTGGGATCACTGATTTGAAAGTGGATAGCTTCTTCATCCTAATTCCTATGAGATTTATTCCACTTCTTGGTGATTCTCCACTACTTTGTATCAAAATCAAGCTTCTTACATGATTCTTCCTGTTTTGATTAGAATGACAAAGAGTTGTCATATTCCCAAACAGGAAAACTGGGATCACTGATTTGAAAGTGGGATAGCTTCATCCTAACTCCTGAGATTTATTCCACTTCCAATGATTCTCCACTACTTTGTATCAAAATCAAGCTTCTACATCGCGATTCTTCCTGTTTTGATTAGAATGACAAAGTTGTCATATTCCCAAGCAGGCTGGGATCACTGATTTGAAAGTGGGATAGCTTCATCCTAACTCCTGAGATTTATTCCACTTCTAATGATTCTCCACTACTTTGTATCAAAATCAAGCTTCTTACATGCGATTCTTCCTGGTTTGATTAATGACAAAGAAGTTGTCATATTCCCAAACAGGCTGGGATCACGATTTGAAAGTGTGATAGCTTCTTCATCCTAATTCCTATGAGATTTATTCCACTTCTTGGTGATTCTCCACTACTTTGTATCAAAATCAAGCTTCTTACATCATGATTCTTCCTGGTTTGATTAGAATGACAAAGAGTTGTCATATTCCCAAACAGGAAAACTGGGATCACTGATTTGAAAGTGGGATAGCTTCATCCTAACTCCTGAGATTTATTCCACTTCCAATGATTCTCCACTACTTTGTATCAAAATCAAGCTTCTACATCGCGATTCTTCCTGTTTTGATTAGAATGACAAAGTTGTCATATTCCCAAGCAGGCTGGGATCACTGATTTGAAAGTGGGATAGCTTCATCCTAACTCCTGAGATTTATTCCACTTCTTGGTGATTCTCCACTACTTTGTATCAAAATCAAGCTTCTTACATGCGATTCTTCCTGGTTTGATTAATGACAAAGAAGTTGTCATATTCCCAAGCAGGCTGGGATCACGATTTGAAAGTGTGATAGCTTCTTCATCCTAATTCCTATGAGATTTATTCCACTTCTTGGTGATTCTCCACTACTTTGTATCAAAATCAAGCTTCTTACATGCGATTCATCCTGGTTTGATTAGAATGACAAAGAGTTGTCATATTCCCAAACAGGCTGGGATCACTGATTTGAAAGTGGGATAGCTTCATCCTAACTCCTGAGATTTATTCCACTTCCTAGTGATTCTCCACTACTTTGTATCAAAATCAAGCTTCTTACATCGCGATTCATCCTGGTTTGATTAGAATGACAAAAAGTTGTCATATTCCCAAACAGGAAAACTGGGATCACCTGATTTGAAAGTGGGATAGCTTCTTCATCCTAACTCCTATGAGATTTATTCCACTTCCTAATGATTCTCCACTACTTTATGTATCAAAATCAAGCTTCTTACATCGCGATTCATCCTGGTTTGATTAGAATGACAAAGAAGTTGTCATATTCCCAAACAGGAAAACTGGGATCACCTGATTTGAAAGTGTGATAGCTTCTTCATCCTAACTCCTATGAGATTTTTCCACTTACTAGTGATTCTCCACTACTTTATGTATCAAAATCAAGCTTCTTACATCAGCGATTCTTCCTGGTTTGATTAGAATGACAAAGAAGTTGTCATATTCCCAAACAGGAAAACTGGGATCACCTGATTTGAAAGTGGGATAGCTTCTTCATCCTAACTCCTATGAGATTTATTCCACTTCCTAATGATTCTCCACTACTTTATGTATCAAAATCAAGCTTCTTACATCATGATTCATCCTGGTTTGATTTGAATGACAAAGAAGTTGTCATATTCCCAAACAGGAAAACTGGGATCACCTGATTTGAAAGTGTGATAGCTTCTTCATCCTAATTCCTATGAGATTTATTCCACTTCCTAATGATTCTCCACTACTTTATGTATCAAAATCAAGCTTCTTACATCATGATTCTTCCTGGTTTGATTAGAATGACAAAGAAGTTGTCATATTCCCAAACAGGAAAACTGGGATCACCTGATTTGAAAGTGGGATAGCTTCTTCATCCTAACTCCTATGAGATTTATTCCACTTCCTAATGATTCTCCACTACTTTATGTATCAAAATCAAGCTTCTTACATCGCGATTCTTCCTGTTTTGATTAGAATGACAAAGAAGTTGTCATATTCCCAAACAGGAAAACTGGGATCACCTGATTTGAAAGTGGGATAGCTTCTTCATCCTAACTCCTATGAGATTTTTCCACTTAATAGTGATTCTCCACTACTTTATGTATCAAAATCAAGCTTCTTACATCGCGATTCTTCCTGGTTTGATTTGAATGACAAAGAAGTTGTCATATTCCCAAACAGAGGCTGGGATCACGATTTGAAAGTGTGATAGCTTCTTCATCCTAATTCCTATGAGATTTATTCCACTTCCTAATGATTCTCCACTACTTTATGTATCAAAATCAAGCTTCTTACATCAGCGATTCTTCCTGGTTTGATTAGAATGACAAAGAAGTTGTCATATTCCCAAACAAGAAAACTGGGATCAGCTGATTTGAAAGTGTGATAGCTTCTTCATCCTAATTCCTATGAGATTTATTCCACTTCCTAATGATTCTCCACTACTTTATGTATCAAAATCAAGCTTCTTACATCGCGATTCATCCTGGTTTGATTAGAATGACAAAGAAGTTGTCATATTCCCAAACAGGAAAACTGATCACCTGATTTGAAAGTGTGATAGCTTCTTCATCCTAACTCCTATGAGATTTATTCCACTTCCTAATGATTCTCCACTACTTTATGTATCAAAATCAAGCTTCTTACATCGCGATTCTTCCTGTTTTTATTAGAATGACAAAGAAGTTGTCATATTCCCAAATAGAAAACCGGGATCACCTGATTTGAAAGTGATAGCTTCTTCATCCTAATTCCTATGAGATTTATTCCACTTCCTAATGATTCTCCACTACTTTATGTATCAAAATCAAGCTTCTTACATCATGATTCATCCTGGTTTGATTAGAATGACAAAGAAGTTGTCATATTCCCAAACAGGAAAACTGGGATCACCTGATTTGAAAGTGTGATAGCTTCTTCATCCTAACTCCTATGAGATTTATTCCACTTCCTAATGATTCTCCACTACTTTATGTATCAAAATCAAGCTTCTTACATCATGATTCTTCCTGTTTTGATTAGAATGACAAAGAAGTTGTCATATTCCCAAACAGGAAAACTGATCACCTGATTTGAAAGTGTGATAGCTTCTTCATCCTAATTCCTATGAGATTTATTCCACTTCCTAATGATTCTCCACTACTTTATGTATCAAAATCAAGCTTCTTACATCATGATTCATCCTGGTTTGATTAGAATGACAAAGAAGTTGTCATATTCCCAAACAGAAAACTGGGATCACCTGATTTGAAAGTGTGATAGCTTCTTCATCCTAATTCCTATGAGATTTATTCCACTTCCTAATGATTCTCCACTACTTTATGTATCAAAATCAAGCTTCTTACATCGCGATTCTTCCTGGTTTGATTAGAATGACAAAGAAGTTGTCATATTCCCAAACAGGAAAACCGGGATCACCTGATTTGAAAGTGGGATAGCTTCATCCTAACTCCTATGAGATTTATTCCACTTCCTAATGATTCTCCACTACTTTATGTATCAAAATCAAGCTTTTTACATGGCGATTCTTCCTGTTTTGATTAGAATGACAAAGAAGTTGTCATATTCCCAAACAGGAAAACTGTTATCACCTGATTTGAAAGTGTGATAGCTTCTTCATCCTAACTCCTATGAGATTTTTTCCACTTACTAGTGATTCTCCACTACTTTATGTATCAAAATCAAGCTTCTTACATCGCGATTCTTCCTGGTTTGATTAGAATGACAAAGAAGTTGTCATATTCCCAAACAGGAAAACTGGGATCACCTGATTTGAAAGTGGGATAGCTTCTTCATCCTAACTCCTATGAGATTTATTCCACTTCCTAGTGATTCTCCACTACTTTATGTATCAAAATCAAGCTTCTTACATCGCGATTCTTCCTGGTTTGATTAGAATGACAAAGAAGTTGTCATATTCCCAAACAGGAAAACTGGGATCACCTGATTTGAAAGTGGGATAGCTTCTTCATCCTAACTCCTATGAGATTTATTCCACTTCCTAATGATTCTCCACTACTTTATGTATCAAAATCAAGCTTCTTACATCGCGATTCATCCTGGTTTGATTAGAATGACAAAGAAGTTGTCATATTCCCAAACAGGAAAACTGGGATCACCTGATTTGAAAGTGTGATAGCTTCTTCATCCTAATTCCTATGAGATTTATTCCACTTCCTAATGATTCTCCACTACTTTATGTATCAAAATCAAGCTTCTTACATCATGATTCTTCCTGGTTTGATTAGAATGACAAAGAAGTTGTCATATTCCCAAACAGAAAACTGATCACCTGATTTGAAAGTGGGATAGCTTCTTCATCCTAACTCCTATGAGATTTATTCCACTTCCTAATGATTCTCCACTACTTTATGTATCAAAATCAAGCTTTTTACATGGCGATTCTTCCTGTTTTGATTAGAATGACAAAGAAGTTGTCATATTCCCAAACAGGAAAACTGTTATCACCTGATTTGAAAGTGTGATAGCTTCTTCATCCTAACTCCTATGAGATTTTTCCACTTACTAGTGATTCTCCACTACTTTATGTATCAAAATCAAGCTTCTTACATCAGCGATTCTTCCTGGTTTGATTAGAATGACAAAGAAGTTGTCATATTCCCAAACAGGAAAACTGATCACCGATTTGAAAGTGGATAGCTTCTTCATCCTAATTCCTATGAGATTTATTCCACTTCCTAGTGATTCTCCACTACTTTGTATCAAAATCAAGCTTCTTACATCATGATTCTTCCTGTTTTGATTAGAATGACAAAGAGTTGTCATATTCCCAAACAGGCTGGGATCACGATTTGAAAGTGATAGCTTCTTCATCTAACTCTATGAGATTTATTCCACTTCCAATGATTCTCCACTACTTTATGTATCAAAATCAAGTTTACATCGCGATTCTTCCTGTTTTGATTAGAATGACAAAGAAGTTGTCATATTCCCAAACAGGAAAACCGGGATCACCTCGATTTGAAAGTGGATAGCTTCTTCATCCTAACTCCTATGAGATTTATTCCACTTCTAATGATTCTCCACTACTTTATGTATCAAAATCAAGCTTCTTACATCAGCGATTCTTCCTGGTTTGATTAGAATGACAAAGAGTTGTCATATTCCCAAACAGAAAACTGATCACCTGATTTGAAAGTGTGATAGCTTCTTCATCCTAACTCCTATGAGATTTATTCCACTTCCTAATGATTCTCCACTACTTTATGTATCAAAATCAAGCTTTTACATCGCGATTCTTCCTGTTTTGATTAGAATGACAAAGAAGTTGTCATATTCCCAAACAGGAAAACTGATCACCTGATTTGAAAGTGGGATAGCTTCTTCATCCTAACTCCTATGAGATTTATTCCACTTCCTAGTGATTCTCCACTACTTTATGTATCAAAATCAAGCTTCTTACATCGCGATTCATCCTGGTTTGATTTGAATGACAAAGAAGTTGTCATATTCCCAAACAGAAAACTGGGATCACCTGATTTGAAAGTGTGATAGCTTCTTCATCCTAATTCCTATGAGATTTATTCCACTTCCTAGTGATTCTCCACTACTTTATGTATCAAAATCAAGCTTCTTACATCGCGATTCATCCTGGTTTGATTTGAATGACAAAGAAGTTGTCATATTCCCAAACAGAAAACTGGGATCACCTGATTTGAAAGTGTGATAGCTTCTTCATCCTAATTCCTATGAGATTTATTCCACTTCCTAATGATTCTCCACTACTTTATGTATCAAAATCAAGCTTCTTACATCGCGATTCTTCCTGGTTTGATTAGAATGACAAAGAAGTTGTCATATTCCCAAACAGGAAAACTGGGATCACCTGATTTGAAAGTGGGATAGCTTCTTCATCCTAACTCCTATGAGATTTATTCCACTTCCTAATGATTCTCCACTACTTTATGTATCAAAATCAAGCTTCTTACATCGCGATTCTTCCTGTTTTGATTAGAATGACAAAGAAGTTGTCATATTCCCAAACAGAAAACCGGGATCACCGATTTGAAAGTGGGATAGGTTCTTCATCCTAACTCCTATGAGATTTATTCCACTTCCTAATGATTCTCCACTACTTTATGTATCAAAATCAAGCTTCTTACATCGCGATTCATCCTGGTTTGATTAGAATGACAAAGAAGTTGTCATATTCCCAAACAGGAAAACTGGGATCACCTGATTTGAAAGTGTGATAGCTTCTTCATCCTAATTCCTATGAGATTTATTCCACTTCCTAATGATTCTCCACTACTTTATGTATCAAAATCAAGCTTCTTACATCGCGATTCTTCCTGGTTTGATTAGAATGACAAAGAAGTTGTCATATTCCCAAACAGGAAAACTGGATCACCTGATTGAAAGTGGGATAGCTTCTTCATCCTAACTCCTATGAGATTTATTCCACTTCCTAATGATTCTCCACTACTTTATGTATCAAAATCAAGCTTCTTACATCATGATTCTTCCTGTTTTGATTAGAATGACAAAGAAGTTGTCATATTCCCAAACAGGAAAACTGGGATCACCTGATTTGAAAGTGGGATAGCTTCTTCATCCTAACTCCTATGAGATTTTTTCCACTTACTAGTGATTCTCCACTACTTTATGTATCAAAATCAAGCTTCTTACATCGCGATTCTTCCTGGTTTGATTTGAATGACAAAGAAGTTGTCATATTCCCAAACAGGAAAACTGGGATCACCTGATTTGAAAGTGTGATAGCTTCTTCATCCTAATTCCTATGAGATTTATTCCACTTCCTAATGATTCTCCACTACTTTATGTATCAAAATCAAGTTTCTTACATCGCGATTCATCCTGGTTTGATTAGAATGACAAAGAAGTTGTCATATTCCCAAACAGGAAAACTGTTATCACCTGATTTGAAAGTGTGATAGCTTCTTCATCCTAACTCCTATGAGATTTATTCCACTTCCTAATGATTCTCCACTACTTTATGTATCAAAATCAAGCTTCTTACATCGCGATTCTTCCTGTTTTGATTAGAATGACAAAGAAGTTGTCATATTCCCAAACAGGAAAACTGGGATCACCTGATTTGAAAGTGTGATAGCTTCTTCATCCTAATTCCTATGAGATTTATTCCACTTCCTAATGATTCTCCACTACTTTATGTATCAAAATCAAGCTTCTCACATCGCGATTCATCCTGGTTTGATTAGAATGACAAAGAAGTTGTCATATTCCCAAACAGGAAAACTGGGATCACCTGATTTGAAAGTGTGATAGCTTCTTCATCCTAATTCCTATGAGATTTATTCCACTTCCTAATGATTCTCCACTACTTTATGTATCAAAATCAAGCTTACATCGCGATTCTTCCTGGTTTGATTAGAATGACAAAGAAGTTGTCATATTCCCAAACAGAAAACTGGGATCATCTGATTTGAAAGTGGGATAGCTTCTTCATCCTAACTCCTATGAGATTTATTCCACTTCCTAATGATTCTCCACTACTTTATGTATCAAAATCAAGCTTTTTACATGGCGATTCTTCCTGGTTTGATTAGAATGACAAAGAAGTTGTCATATTCCCAAACAGGAAAACTGGGATCACCTGATTTGAAAGTGGGATAGCTTCTTCATCCTAACTCCTATGAGATTTTTTCCACTTACTAGTGATTCTCCACTACTTTATGTATCAAAATCAAGCTTCTTACATCGCGATTCTTCCTGGTTTGATTAGAATGACAAAGAAGTTGTCATATTCCCAAACAGGAAAAACTGGGATCATCTGATTTGAAAGTGGGATAGCTTCTTCATCCTAACTCCTATGAGATTTATTCCACTTCCTAATGATTCTCCACTACTTTATGTATCAAAATCAAGCTTTTTACATGGCGATTCTTCCTGTTTTGATTAGAATGACAAAGAAGTTGTCATATTCCCAAACAGGAAAACTGGGATCACCTGATTTGAAAGTGGGATAGCTTCTTCATCCTAACTCCTATGAGATTTATTCCACTTCCTAATGATTCTCCACTACTTTATGTATCAAAATCAAGCTTCTTACATCGCGATTCTTCCTGGTTTGATTAGAATGACAAAGAAGTTGTCATATTCCCAAACAGGAAAACTGGGATCACGATTTGAAAGTGTGATAGCTTCTTCATCCTAACTCCTATGAGATTTATTCCACTTCCTAATGATTCTCCACTACTTTATGTATCAAAATCAAGCTTTTTACATGGCGATTCTTCCTGTTTTGATTAGAATGACAAAGAAGTTGTCATATTCCCAAACAGGAAAACTGGGATCACCTGATTTGAAAGTGGGATAGCTTCTTCATCCTAACTCCTATGAGATTTATTCCACTTCCTAGTGATTCTCCACTACTTTATGTATCAAAATCAAGCTTCTTACATCGCGATTCATCCTGGTTTGATTTGAATGACAAAGAAGTTGTCATATTCCCAAACAGAAAACTGGATCACCGATTTGAAAGTGTGATAGCTTCTTCATCCTAATTCCTATGAGATTTATTCCACTTCCTAATGATTCTCCACTACTTTATGTATCAAAATCAAGCTTCTTACATCGCGATTCTTCCTGGTTTGATTAGAATGACAAAGAAGTTGTCATATTCCCAAACAGAAAACTGATCACCTGATTTGAAAGTGTGATAGCTTCTTCATCCTAACTCCTATGAGATTTATTCCACTTCCTAATGATTCTCCACTACTTTATGTATCAAAATCAAGCTTTTTACATCACGATTCATCCTGGTTTGATTAGAATGACAAAGAAGTTGTCATATTCCCAAACAGAAAACTGGGATCACCTGATTTGAAAGTGTGATAGCTTCTTCATCCTAATTCCTATGAGATTTATTCCACTTCCTAATGATTCTCCACTACTTTATGTATCAAAATCAAGCTTCTTACATCGCGATTCTTCCTGTTTTGATTAGAATGACAAAGAAGTTGTCATATTCCCAAACAGGAAAACTGGGATCACCTGATTTGAAAGTGGGATAGCTTCTTCATCCTAACTCCTATGAGATTTTCTCCACTTAATAGTGATTCTCCACTACTTTATGTATCAAAATCAAGCTTCTTACATCGCGATTCTTCCTGGTTTGATTAGAATGACAAAGAAGTTGTCATATTCCCAAACAGGCTGGGATCACGATTTGAAAGTGGGATAGCTTCATCCTAACTCCTATGAGATTTAATAAACTTCTTGGTGATTCTCCACTACTTTGTATCAAAATCAAGCTTCTTACATCATGATTCTTCCTGTTTTGATTAGAATGACAAAGAGTTGTCATATTCCCAAACAGAAAACTGATCACCTGATTTGAAAGTGATAGCTTCTTCATCTAACTCTATGAGATTTATTCCACTTCCAATGATTCTCCACTACTTTGTATCAAAATCAAGCTTCTTACATGTGATTCTTCCTGGTTTGATTAGAATGACAAAGAGTTGTCATATTCCCAAACAGGAAAACCGATCACCTGATTTGAAAGTGGATAGCTTCTTCATCCTAACTCCTATGAGATTTTTCCACTTACTAGTGATTCTCCACTACTTTATGTATCAAAATCAAGCTTCTTACATCGCATTCTTCCTGGTTTGATTTGAATGACAAAGAAGTTGTCATATTCCCAAACAGAAAACTGGATCACCGATTTGAAAGTGTGATAGCTTCTTCATCCTAATTCCTATGAGATTTATTCCACTTCCTAATGATTCTCCACTACTTTATGTATCAAAATCAAGCTTCTTACATCGCGATTCATCCTGGTTTGATTAGAATGACAAAGAAGTTGTCATATTCCCAAACAGGAAAACCGGGATCACCTGATTTGAAAGTGGGATAGCTTCTTCATCCTAACTCCTATGAGATTTATTCCACTTCCTAATGATTCTCCACTACTTTATGTATCAAAATCAAGCTTCTTACATCGCGATTCTTCCTGTTTTGATTAGAATGACAAAGTTGTCATATTCCCAAGCAGGCTGGGATCACGATTTGAAAGTGGGATAGTTTCTTCATCCTAACTCCTATGATTTATTCCACTTCCAATGATTCTCCACTACTTTGTATCAAAATCAAGCTTACATCGCGATTCATCCTGGTTTGATTAGAATGACAAAGTTGTCATATTCCCAAACAGGCCGGGATCACCTGATTTGAAAGTGTGATAGCTTCTTCATCCTAACTCCTATGAGATTTATTCCACTTCCTAATGATTCTCCACTACTTTATGTATCAAAATCAAGCTTCTTACATCGCGATTCTTCCTGTTTTGATTAGAATGACAAAGAAGTTGTCATATTCCCAAACAGGCTGGGATCACGATTTGAAAGTGGGATAGCTTCATCCTAACTCCTATGAGATTTAATAAACTTCTTGGTGATTCTCCACTACTTTGTATCAAAATCAAGCTTCTTACATCATGATTCTTCCTGTTTTGATTAGAATGACAAAGTTGTCATATTCCCAAACAGAAAACTGGGATCACGATTTGAAAGTGATAGCTTCTTCATCTAACTCTATGAGATTTATTCCACTTCAATGATTCTCCACTACTTTGTATCAAAATCAAGCTTCTTACATCATGATTCTTCCTGGTTTGATTAGAATGACAAAGTTGTCATATTCCCAAACAGGAAAACTGGGATCACCTGATTTGAAAGTGGGATAGCTTCTTCATCCTAACTCCTATGAGATTTTTCCACTTACTAGTGATTCTCCACTACTTTATGTATCAAAATCAAGCTTCTTACATGTGATTCATCCTGGTTTGATTAGAATGACAAAGAAGTTGTCATATTCCCAAACAGGAAAACTGGGATCACCTGATTTGAAAGTGTGATAGCTTCTTCATCCTAATTCCTATGAGATTTATTCCACTTCCTAATGATTCTCCACTACTTTATGTATCAAAATCAAGCTTTACATCGCGATTCATCCTGGTTTGATTAGAATGACAAAGAAGTTGTCATATTCCCAAACAGAAAACTGGGATCACCTGATTTGAAAGTGTGATAGCTTCTTCATCCTAATTCCTATGAGATTTATTCCACTTCTAATGATTCTCCACTACTTTATGTATCAAAATCAAGCTTCTTACATGATTCTTCCTGGTTTGATTAGAATGACAAAGAAGTTGTCATATTCCCAAACAGGAAAACCGGGATCACCTGATTTGAAAGTGGGATAGCTTCTTCATCCTAACTCCTATGAGATTTATTCCACTTCCTAATGATTCTCCACTACTTTATGTATCAAAATCAAGCTTCTTACATCGCGATTCTTCCTGGTTTGATTAGAATGACAAAGAAGTTGTCATATTCCCAAACAGGAAAACCGGGATCACCTGATTTGAAAGTGATAGCTTCTTCATCCTAACTCCTATGAGATTTATTCCACTTCCTAATGATTCTCCACTACTTTATGTATCAAAATCAAGCTTCTTACATGGCGATTCTTCCTGGTTTGATTAGAATGACAAAGAAGTTGTCATATTCCCAAACAGGAAAACTGGGATCACCTGATTTGAAAGTGGGATAGCTTCTTCATCGTAACTCCTATGAGATTTATTCCACTTCCTAATGATTCTCCACTACTTTATGTATCAAAATCAAGCTTCTTACATCGCGATTCATCCTGGTTTGATTAGAATGACAAAGAAGTTGTCATATTCCCAAACAGGAAAACTGGGATCACGATTTGAAAGTGTGATAGCTTCTTCATCCTAACTCCTATGAGATTTATTCCACTTCCTAATGATTCTCCACTACTTTATGTATCAAAATCAAGCTTTTTACATCGCGATTCTTCCTGTTTTGATTAGAATGACAAAGAAGTTGTCATATTCCCAAACAGGAAAACTGGGATCACCTGATTTGAAAGTGTGATAGCTTCTTCATCCTAACTCTATGAGATTTATTCCACTTCCTAATGATTCTCCACTACTTTATGTATCAAAATCAAGCTTCTTACATCACATTCTTCCTGGTTTGATTAGAATGACAAAGAAGTTGTCATATTCCCAAACAGGAAGCTGGGATCACGATTTGAAAGTGATAGCTTCTTCATCAACTCCTATGAGATTTAATAAACTTCTTGGTGATTCTCCACTACTTTGTATCAAAATCAAGCTTCTTACATCATGATTCATCCTGGTTTGATTAATGACAAAGAAGTTGTCATATTCCCAAACAGAAAACTGATCACCTGATTTGAAAGTGTGATAGCTTCTTCATCTAACTCTATGAGATTTATTCCACTTCAATGATTCTCCACTACTTTGTATCAAAATCAAGCTTCTTACATGTGATTCTTCCTGGTTTGATTAGAATGACAAAGAAGTTGTCATATTCCCAAACAGGAAAACTGGGATCACCTGATTTGAAAGTGGGATAGCTTCTTCATCCTAACTCCTGAGATTTATTCCACTTCTAATGATTCTCCACTACTTTATGTATCAAAATCAAGCTTCTTACATCGTGATTCTTCCTGTTTTGATTAGAATGACAAAGAAGTTGTCATATTCCCAAACAGGAAAACTGGGATCACCTGATTTGAAAGTGGGATAGCTTCTTCATCCTAACTCCTATGAGATTTTTCCACTTACTAGTGATTCTCCACTACTTTATGTATCAAAATCAAGCTTCTTACATGTGATTCTTCCTGGTTTGATTTGAATGACAAAGAAGTTGTCATATTCCCAAACAGGAAAACTGGGATCACGATTTGAAAGTGTGATAGCTTCTTCATCCTAATTCCTATGAGATTTATTCCACTTCCTAATGATTCTCCACTACTTTATGTATCAAAATCAAGCTTCTTACATCGCGATTCATCCTGGTTTGATTAGAATGACAAAGAAGTTGTCATATTCCCAAACAGAAAACTGGGATCACGATTTGAAAGTGGGATAGCTTCATCCTAACTCCTGAGATTTATTCCACTTCTAATGATTCTCCTTACTTTATGTATCAAAATCAAGCTTCTTACATCATGATTCTTCCTGGTTTGATTAATGACAAAGAAGTTGTCATATTCCCAAACAGAAAACTGATCACCTGATTTGAAAGTGATAGCTTCTTCATCTAACTCTATGAGATTTATTCCACTTCAATGATTCTCCACTACTTTGTATCAAAATCAAGCTTCTTACATGTGATTCTTCCTGGTTTGATTAGAATGACAAAGAAGTTGTCATATTCCCAAACAAGGCTGGGATCACCTGATTTGAAAGTGTGATAGCTTCTTCATCCTAATTCCTATGAGATTTATTCCACTTCCTAATGATTCTCCACTACTTTATGTATCAAAATCAAGCTTCTTACATCGCGATTCATCCTGGTTTGATTAGAATGACAAAGAAGTTGTCATATTCCCAAACAGGAAGCTGGGATCACCTGATTTGAAAGTGTGATAGCTTCTTCATCCTAATTCCTATGAGATTTATTCCACTTCCTAATGATTCTCCACTACTTTATGTATCAAAATCAAGCTTCTTACATGTGATTCTTCCTGGTTTGATTAGAATGACAAAGAAGTTGTCATATTCCCAAACAGGCTGGGATCACCTGATTTGAAAGTGGGATAGCTTCTTCATCCTAACTCCTATGAGATTTATTCCACTTCAATGATTCTCCACTACTTTATGTATCAAAATCAAGCTTTTACATGGCGATTCTTCCTGTTTTGATTAGAATGACAAAGAAGTTGTCATATTCCCAAACAGGCTGGGATCACGATTTGAAAGTGGGATAGCTTCATCCTAACTCCTATGAGATTTAATAAACTTCTTGGTGATTCTCCACTACTTTGTATCAAAATCAAGCTTCTTACATCATGATTCTTCCTGGTTTGATTAGAATGACAAAGAGTTGTCATATTCCCAAACAGGCTGGGATCACTGATTTGAAAGTGATAGCTTCTTCATCTAACTCTATGAGATTTATTCCACTTCAATGATTCTCCACTACTTTGTATCAAAATCAAGCTTCTTACATCGCGATTCATCCTGGTTTGATTAATGACAAAGAAGTTGTCATATTCCCAAACAGGAAAACTGGGATCACCTGATTTGAAAGTGGGATAGCTTCTTCATCCTAACTCCTGAGATTTATTCCACTTCTAATGATTCTCCACTACTTTATGTATCAAAATCAAGCTTCTTACATGCGATTCATCCTGGTTTGATTAGAATGACAAAGAAGTTGTCATATTCCCAAACAGGAAAACTGGGATCACCTGATTTGAAAGTGGGATAGCTTCTTCATCCTAACTCCTGAGATTTATTCCACTTCTAATGATTCTCCACTACTTTATGTATCAAAATCAAGCTTCTTACATGCGATTCATCCTGGTTTGATTAGAATGACAAAGAAGTTGTCATATTCCCAAACAGGAAAACTGGGATCACCTGATTTGAAAGTGTGATAGCTTCTTCATCCTAATTCCTATGAGATTTATTCCACTTCTAATGATTCTCCACTACTTTATGTATCAAAATCAAGCTTCTTACATGATTCTTCCTGGTTTGATTAGAATGACAAAGAAGTTGTCATATTCCCAAGCAGGAAAAGCTGGGATCACCTGATTTGAAAGTGGGATAGCTTCTTCATCCTAACTCCTATGAGATTTATTCCACTTCTAATGATTCTCCACTACTTTATGTATCAAAATCAAGCTTCTTACATGTGATTCATCCTGGTTTGATTAGAATGACAAAGAAGTTGTCATATTCCCAAACAGGAAAACTGGGATCACCTGATTTGAAAGTGTGATAGCTTCTTCATCCTAATTCCTATGAGATTTATTCCACTTCCTAATGATTCTCCACTACTTTATGTATCAAAATCAAGCTTCTTACATGTGATTCTTCCTGGTTTGATTAGAATGACAAAGAAGTTGTCATATTCCCAAACAGGAAAACTGGGATCACTGATTTGAAAGTGGGATAGCTTCTTCATCCTAACTCCTATGAGATTTATTCCACTTCCTAATGATTCTCCACTACTTTATGTATCAAAATCAAGCTTCTTACATCAGCGATTCTTCCTGTTTTGATTAGAATGACAAAGTTGTCATATTCCCAAACAGGAAAACTGGGATCACTGATTTGAAAGTGGGATAGCTTCTTCATCTAACTCCTATGAGATTTTTCCACTTACTAGTGATTCTCCACTACTTTATGTATCAAAATCAAGCTTCTTACATCGCGATTCTTCCTGGTTTGATTAGAATGACAAAGTTGTCATATTCCCAAACAAGGCTGGGATCACCTGATTTGAAAGTGTGATAGCTTCTTCATCCTAACTCCTATGATTTATTCCACTTCCTAATGATTCTCCACTACTTTATGTATCAAAATCAAGCTTCTTACATGCGATTCATCCTGGTTTGATTAGAATGACAAAGAAGTTGTCATATTCCCAAACAGGAAGCTGGGATCACGATTTGAAAGTGGGATAGCTTCTTCATCCTAACTCCTATGAGATTTATTCCACTTCCTAATGATTCTCCACTACTTTATGTATCAAAATCAAGCTTCTTACATCGCGATTCTTCCTGTTTTGATTAGAATGACAAAGAAGTTGTCATATTCCCAAACAGAGGCTGGGATCACCTGATTTGAAAGTGGGATAGCTTCTTCATCCTAATTCCTATGAGATTTATTCCACTTCCTAATGATTCTCCACTACTTTATGTATCAAAATCAAGCTTCTTACATCGCGATTCATCCTGGTTTGATTAGAATGACAAAGAAGTTGTCATATTCCCAAACAGGAAAAGCTGGGATCACCTGATTTGAAAGTGTGATAGCTTCTTCATCCTAATTCCTATGAGATTTATTCCACTTCCTAATGATTCTCCACTACTTTATGTATCAAAATCAAGCTTCTTACATGATTCTTCCTGGTTTGATTAGAATGACAAAGAAGTTGTCATATTCCCAAACAGAGCTGGGATCACGATTTGAAAGTGGGATAGCTTCTTCATCCTAACTCCTATGAGATTTATTCCACTTCTAATGATTCTCCACTACTTTATGTATCAAAATCAAGCTTCTTACATGTGATTCTTCCTGGTTTGATTAGAATGACAAAGTTGTCATATTCCCAAACAGGAAAACTGGGATCACCTGATTTGAAAGTGGGATAGCTTCTTCATCCTAACTCCTATGAGATTTATTCCACTTCCTAATGATTCTCCACTACTTTATGTATCAAAATCAAGCTTCTTACATCGCGATTCTTCCTGGTTTGATTAGAATGACAAAGAAGTTGTCATATTCCCAAACAGGCTGGGATCACCTGATTTGAAAGTGGGATAGCTTCTTCATCCTAACTCCTATGAGATTTATTCCACTTCTAATGATTCTCCACTACTTTATGTATCAAAATCAAGCTTTTACATGGCGATTCTTCCTGTTTTGATTAGAATGACAAAGTTGTCATATTCCCAAACAAGGCTGGGATCACCTGATTTGAAAGTGGGATAGCTTCTTCATCCTAACTCCTGAGATTTATTCCACTTCTAATGATTCTCCACTACTTTGTATCAAAATCAAGCTTCTTACATGGCGATTCTTCCTGGTTTGATTAGAATGACAAAGAAGTTGTCATATTCCCAAACAAGGCTGGGATCACGATTTGAAAGTGGGATAGCTTCTTCATCCTAACTCCTATGAGATTTATTCCACTTCTAATGATTCTCCACTACTTTATGTATCAAAATCAAGCTTCTTACATCGCGATTCTTCCTGGTTTGATTAGAATGACAAAGAAGTTGTCATATTCCCAAACAGGCTGGGATCACGATTTGAAAGTGGGATAGCTTCATCCTAACTCCTATGAGATTTAATAAACTTCTTGGTGATTCTCCACTACTTTGTATCAAAATCAAGCTTCTTACATCATGATTCATCCTGGTTTGATTAATGACAAAGAAGTTGTCATATTCCCAAACAGAAAACTGATCACCTGATTTGAAAGTGTGATAGCTTCTTCATCTAACTCTATGAGATTTATTCCACTTCTAATGATTCTCCTTACTTTATGTATCAAAATCAAGCTTCTTACATCATGATTCATCCTGGTTTGATTAGAATGACAAAAGTTGTCATATTCCCAAACAGAGCTGGGATCACGATTTGAAAGTGTGATAGCTTCTTCATCCTAATTCCTATGAGATTTATTCCACTTCTAATGATTCTCCACTACTTTATGTATCAAAATCAAGCTTCTTACATCGCGATTCTTCCTGGTTTGATTAGAATGACAAAGAAGTTGTCATATTCCCAAACAGAGGCTGGGATCACCTGATTTGAAAGTGGGATAGCTTCTTCATCCTAACTCCTATGAGATTTATTCCACTTCCTAATGATTCTCCACTACTTTATGTATCAAAATCAAGCTTTTACATGGCGATTCTTCCTGGTTTGATTAGAATGACAAAGAAGTTGTCATATTCCCAAACAGGAAGCTGGGATCACGATTTGAAAGTGGGATAGCTTCTTCATCCTAACTCCTATGAGATTTATTCCACTTCTAATGATTCTCCACTACTTTATGTATCAAAATCAAGCTTCTTACATCGCGATTCATCCTGGTTTGATTAGAATGACAAAGTTGTCATATTCCCAAACAGGAAGCTGGGATCACGATTTGAAAGTGGGATAGCTTCTTCATCCTAACTCCTATGAGATTTATTCCACTTCTAATGATTCTCCACTACTTTATGTATCAAAATCAAGCTTCTTACATCGCGATTCATCCTGGTTTGATTAGAATGACAAAGTTGTCATATTCCCAAACAGGAAGCTGGGATCACGATTTGAAAGTGGGATAGCTTCTTCATCCTAATTCCTATGAGATTTATTCCACTTCCTAATGATTCTCCACTACTTTATGTATCAAAATCAAGCTTCTTACATGTGATTCTTCCTGGTTTGATTAGAATGACAAAGAAGTTGTCATATTCCCAAACAGGAAAAGCTGGGATCACTGATTTGAAAGTGGGATAGCTTCTTCATCCTAACTCCTATGAGATTTATTCCACTTCTAATGATTCTCCACTACTTTATGTATCAAAATCAAGCTTCTTACATGCGATTCTTCCTGTTTTGATTAGAATGACAAAAGTTGTCATATTCCCAAACAGGAAAACCGGGATCACCTGATTTGAAAGTGGGATAGCTTCTTCATCCTAACTCCTATGAGATTTTTCCACTTACTAGTGATTCTCCACTACTTTATGTATCAAAATCAAGCTTCTTACATGCGATTCTTCCTGGTTTGATTAGAATGACAAAGAAGTTGTCATATTCCCAAACAAGGCTGGGATCACCTGATTTGAAAGTGGGATAGCTTCTTCATCCTAACTCCTATGAGATTTATTCCACTTCTAATGATTCTCCACTACTTTATGTATCAAAATCAAGCTTCTTACATCGCGATTCATCCTGGTTTGATTAGAATGACAAAGTTGTCATATTCCCAAACAAGGCTGGGATCACTGATTTGAAAGTGTGATAGCTTCTTCATCCTAACTCCTATGAGATTTATTCCACTTCTAATGATTCTCCACTACTTTATGTATCAAAATCAAGCTTCTTACATGCGATTCTTCCTGGTTTGATTAGAATGACAAAGAAGTTGTCATATTCCCAAACAGGAAAAGCTGGGATCACGATTTGAAAGTGGGATAGCTTCTTCATCCTAACTCCTATGAGATTTATTCCACTTCCTAATGATTCTCCACTACTTTATGTATCAAAATCAAGCTTCTTACATGTGATTCTTCCTGGTTTGATTAGAATGACAAAGAAGTTGTCATATTCCCAAACAGGAAAACTGGATCACCTGATTTGAAAGTGGGATAGCTTCTTCATCCTAATTCCTATGAGATTTATTCCACTTCCTAATGATTCTCCACTACTTTATGTATCAAAATCAAGCTTCTTACATCGCGATTCTTCCTGGTTTGATTAGAATGACAAAGAAGTTGTCATATTCCCAAACAGAGCTGGGATCACGATTTGAAAGTGGGATAGCTTCTTCATCCTAACTCCTATGAGATTTATTCCACTTCCTAATGATTCTCCACTACTTTATGTATCAAAATCAAGCTTTTTACATGGCGATTCTTCCTGTTTTGATTAGAATGACAAAGAAGTTGTCATATTCCCAAACAGAAAACTGGATCACCTGATTTGAAAGTGGGATAGCTTCTTCATCCTAACTCCTATGAGATTTTTCCACTTAATAGTGATTCTCCACTACTTTATGTATCAAAATCAAGCTTCTTACATTGCGATTCTTCCTGGTTTGATTAGAATGACAAAGAAGTTGTCATATTCCCAAACAGGAAAACTGGGATCACCTGATTTGAAAGTGGGATAGCTTCTTCATCCTAACTCCTATGATTTATTCCACTTCTAATGATTCTCCACTACTTTATGTATCAAAATCAAGCTTTTTACATGGCGATTCTTCCTGGTTTGATTAGAATGACAAAGAAGTTGTCATATTCCCAAACAGGAAAACTGGGATCACCTGATTTGAAAGTGGGATAGCTTCTTCATCCTAACTCCTATGATTTATTCCACTTCTAATGATTCTCCACTACTTTATGTATCAAAATCAAGCTTTTACATGGCGATTCTTCCTGTTTTGATTAGAATGACAAAGAAGTTGTCATATTCCCAAACAGGCTGGGATCACGATTTGAAAGTGGGATAGCTTCTTCATCCTAACTCTATGAGATTTATTCCACTTCCTAATGATTCTCCACTACTTTATGTATCAAAATCAAGCTTCTTACATCATGATTCATCCTGGTTTGATTAGAATGACAAAGAAGTTGTCATATTCCCAAGCAGGCTGGGATCACGATTTGAAAGTGGGATAGCTTCTTCATCTAACTCTATGAGATTTATTCCACTTCCTAGTGATTCTCCACTACTTTATGTATCAAAATCAAGCTTCTTACATGCGATTCTTCCTGGTTTGATTAGAATGACAAAGAAGTTGTCATATTCCCAAACAGGAAGCTGGGATCACCTGATTTGAAAGTGGGATAGCTTCTTCATCTAACTCCTATGAGATTTAATAAACTTCTTGGTGATTCTCCACTACTTTATGTATCAAAATCAAGCTTCTTACATCGCGATTCATCCTGGTTTGATTAGAATGACAAAGAAGTTGTCATATTCCCAAACAGGAAAATTGGGATCACCTGATTTGAAAGTGGGATAGCTTCTTCATCCTAACTCCTATGAGATTTATTCCACTTCCTAATGATTCTCCACTACTTTATGTATCAAAATCAAGCTTCTTACATGTGATTCATCCTGGTTTGATTAGAATGACAAAGAGTTGTCATATTCCCAAACAGGAAAAGCTGGGATCACCTGATTTGAAAGTGTGATAGCTTCTTCATCCTAATTCCTATGAGATTTATTCCACTTCCTAATGATTCTCCACTACTTTATGTATCAAAATCAAGCTTCTTACATCGCGATTCTTCCTGGTTTGATTAGAATGACAAAGAAGTTGTCATTATTCCAAACAGGAAAAGCTGGGATCACGATTTGAAAGTGGGATAGCTTCTTCATCTAACTCCTATGAGATTTATTCCACTTCTTGGTGATTCTCCACTACTTTATGTATCAAAATCAAGCTTCTTACATCATGATTCATCCTGGTTTGATTAGAATGACAAAGTTGTCATATTCCCAAACAGGAAAACTGGGATCACGATTTGAAAGTGGGATAGCTTCTTCATCCAACTCCTATGAGATTTTTCCACTTACTAGTGATTCTCCACTACTTTATGTATCAAAATCAAGCTTCTTACATGCGATTCTTCCTGGTTTGATTAGAATGACAAAGTTGTCATATTCCCAAACAGGCTGGGATCACTGATTTGAAAGTGTGATAGCTTCTTCATCCTAATTCCTATGAGATTTATTCCACTTCCTAATGATTCTCCACTACTTTATGTATCAAAATCAAGCTTCTTACATCATGATTCATCCTGGTTTGATTAGAATGACAAAGAAGTTGTCATATTCCCAAACAAGGCTGGGATCACCTGATTTGAAAGTGGGATAGCTTCTTCATCCTAACTCCTATGAGATTTATTCCACTTCTAATGATTCTCCACTACTTTATGTATCAAAATCAAGCTTCTTACATGTGATTCTTCCTGGTTTGATTAGAATGACAAAGTTGTCATATTCCCAAACAGGCTGGGATCACGATTTGAAAGTGGGATAGCTTCTTCATCCTAACTCCTATGAGATTTTTCCACTTACTAGTGATTCTCCACTACTTTATGTATCAAAATCAAGCTTCTTACATCGCGATTCATCCTGGTTTGATTTGAATGACAAAGAAGTTGTCATATTCCCAAACAGGAAAACTGGGATCACCTGATTTGAAAGTGGGATAGCTTCTTCATCCTAACTCCTATGAGATTTTTCCACTTCTAGTGATTCTCCACTACTTTATGTATCAAAATCAAGCTTCTTACATGCGATTCATCCTGGTTTGATTAGAATGACAAAGAAGTTGTCATATTCCCAAACAGAGGCTGGGATCACTGATTTGAAAGTGTGATAGCTTCTTCATCCTAATTCCTATGAGATTTATTCCACTTCCTAATGATTCTCCACTACTTTATGTATCAAAATCAAGCTTCTTACATCGCGATTCATCCTGGTTTGATTAGAATGACAAAGAAGTTGTCATATTCCCAAACAAGGCTGGGATCACTGATTTGAAAGTGTGATAGCTTCTTCATCCTAATTCCTATGAGATTTATTCCACTTCCTAATGATTCTCCACTACTTTATGTATCAAAATCAAGCTTCTTACATGTGATTCTTCCTGGTTTGATTAGAATGACAAAAAAGTTGTCATATTCCCAAACAGGAAAACTGGGATCACCTGATTTGAAAGTGGGATAGCTTCTTCATCCTAACTCCTATGAGATTTATTCCACTTCCTAATGATTCTCCACTACTTTATGTATCAAAATCAAGCTTCTTACATCGCGATTCATCCTGGTTTGATTAGAATGACAAAGAAGTTGTCATATTCCCAAACAGGAAGCTGGGATCACCTGATTTGAAAGTGTGATAGCTTCTTCATCCTAATTCCTATGAGATTTATTCCACTTCCTAATGATTCTCCACTACTTTATGTATCAAAATCAAGCTTCTTACATCGCGATTCTTCCTGGTTTGATTAGAATGACAAAGTTGTCATATTCCCAAACAGGAAAACTGGGATCACTGATTTGAAAGTGGGATAGCTTCTTCATCCTAACTCCTATGAGATTTATTCCACTTCCTAATGATTCTCCACTACTTTATGTATCAAAATCAAGCTTCTTACATGTGATTCTTCCTGGTTTGATTAGAATGACAAAAGTTGTCATATTCCCAAACAGAAAACTGGATCACCTGATTTGAAAGTGGGATAGCTTCTTCATCCTAACTCCTATGAGATTTTTCCACTTCTAGTGATTCTCCACTACTTTATGTATCAAAATCAAGCTTCTTACATCGCGATTCTTCCTGGTTTGATTAGAATGACAAAGAAGTTGTCATATTCCCAAACAGGAAAACTGGGATCACGATTTGAAAGTGGGATAGCTTCTTCATCCTAATTCCTATGAGATTTATTCCACTTCCTAATGATTCTCCACTACTTTATGTATCAAAATCAAGCTTCTTACATCATGATTCATCCTGGTTTGATTAGAATGACAAAGAAGTTGTCATATTCCCAAACAGAGGCTGGGATCACGATTTGAAAGTGGGATAGCTTCTTCATCCTAACTCCTATGAGATTTATTCCACTTCCTAATGATTCTCCACTACTTTATGTATCAAAATCAAGCTTCTTACATCGCGATTCTTCCTGGTTTGATTAGAATGACAAAGAAGTTGTCATATTCCCAAACAGAGGCTGGGATCACGATTTGAAAGTGTGATAGCTTCTTCATCCTAATTCCTATGAGATTTATTCCACTTCCTAATGATTCTCCACTACTTTATGTATCAAAATCAAGCTTCTTACATCGCGATTCATCCTGGTTTGATTAGAATGACAAAGAAGTTGTCATATTCCCAAACAGAAAACTGGGATCACCTGATTTGAAAGTGTGATAGCTTCTTCATCCTAATTCCTATGAGATTTATTCCACTTCCTAATGATTCTCCACTACTTTATGTATCAAAATCAAGCTTCTTACATCGCGATTCTTCCTGGTTTGATTAGAATGACAAAGTTGTCATATTCCCAAACAGGCTGGGATCACGATTTGAAAGTGGGATAGCTTCTTCATCCTAACTCCTATGAGATTTATTCCACTTCCTAATGATTCTCCACTACTTTATGTATCAAAATCAAGCTTTTACATGGCGATTCTTCCTGGTTTGATTAGAATGACAAAGAGTTGTCATATTCCCAAACAAGGCTGGGATCACCTGATTTGAAAGTGGGATAGCTTCTTCATCCTAACTCCTATGAGATTTATTCCACTTCCTAATGATTCTCCACTACTTTATGTATCAAAATCAAGCTTCTTACATGGCGATTCTTCCTGTTTTGATTAGAATGACAAAGAAGTTGTCATATTCCCAAACAAGGCTGGGATCACGATTTGAAAGTGGGATAGCTTCATCCTAACTCCTATGAGATTTAATAAACTTCTTGGTGATTCTCCACTACTTTGTATCAAAATCAAGCTTCTTACATCATGATTCTTCCTGGTTTGATTAGAATGACAAAGTTGTCATATTCCCAAACAGAAAACTGATCACCTGATTTGAAAGTGATAGCTTCTTCATCTAACTCTATGAGATTTATTCCACTTCTAATGATTCTCCTTACTTTATGTATCAAAATCAAGCTTCTTACATCATGATTCTTCCTGGTTTGATTTGAATGACAAAGAAGTTGTCATATTCCCAAACAAGGCTGGGATCACGATTTGAAAGTGGGATAGCTTCTTCATCCTAACTCCTATGAGATTTATTCCACTTCAATGATTCTCCACTACTTTATGTATCAAAATCAAGCTTCTTACATGTGATTCTTCCTGGTTTGATTAGAATGACAAAGTTGTCATATTCCCAAACAGGAAGCTGGGATCACGATTTGAAAGTGGGATAGCTTCTTCATCCTAACTCCTATGAGATTTATTCCACTTCCTAATGATTCTCCACTACTTTATGTATCAAAATCAAGTTTCTTACATGTGATTCTTCCTGTTTTGATTAGAATGACAAAGAAGTTGTCATATTCTCAAACCGGAAAATTGGGATCACCTGATTTGAAAGTGGGATAGCTTCTTCATCCTAACTCCTATGAGATTTTTCCACTTAATAGTGATTCTCCACTACTTTATGTATCAAAATCAAGCTTCTTACATCGCGATTCTTCCTGGTTTGATTAGAATGACAAAGAAGTTGTCATATTCCCAAACAGGAAAACTGGGATCACCTGATTTGAAAGTGGGATAGCTTCTTCATCCTAACTCCTATGAGATTTATTCCACTTCCTAATGATTCTCCACTACTTTATGTATCAAAATCAAGCTTTTTACATGGCGATTCTTCCTGTTTTGATTAGAATGACAAAGAAGTTGTCATATTCCCAAACAGGCTGGGATCACGATTTGAAAGTGGGATAGCTTCTTCATCCTAACTCCTGAGATTTATTCCACTTCCTAATGATTCTCCACTACTTTATGTATCAAAATCAAGCTTCTTACATCGCGATTCTTCCTGGTTTGATTAGAATGACAAAGAAGTTGTCATATTCCCAAACAGGCTGGGATCACGATTTGAAAGTGGGATAGCTTCTTCATCCTAACTCCTATGAGATTTATTCCACTTCAATGATTCTCCACTACTTTATGTATCAAAATCAAGCTTTTACATCGCGATTCTTCCTGTTTTGATTAGAATGACAAAGAAGTTGTCATATTCCCAAACAGGAAGCTGGGATCACCTGATTTGAAAGTGGGATAGCTTCTTCATCTAACTCCTATGAGATTTTTCCACTTACTAGTGATTCTCCACTACTTTATGTATCAAAATCAAGCTTCTTACATGTGATTCTTCCTGTTTTGATTAGAATGACAAAGTTGTCATATTCCCAAACAGGAAAATTGGGATCACGATTTGAAAGTGGATAGCTTCTTCATCCTAACTCCTATGAGATTTATTCCACTTCCTAATGATTCTCCACTACTTTATGTATCAAAATCAAGCTTCTTACATGCGATTCTTCCTGGTTTGATTAGAATGACAAAGTTGTCATATTCCCAAACAGGCTGGGATCACGATTTGAAAGTGTGATAGCTTCTTCATCCTAACTCCTGAGATTTATTCCACTTCCTAATGATTCTCCACTACTTTATGTATCAAAATCAAGCTTCTTACATCATGATTCATCCTGGTTTGATTAGAATGACAAAGAAGTTGTCATATTCCCAAACAGAGGCTGGGATCACCTGATTTGAAAGTGGGATAGCTTCTTCATCCTAACTCCTATGAGATTTATTCCACTTCCTAATGATTCTCCACTACTTTATGTATCAAAATCAAGCTTCTTACATGCGATTCTTCCTGTTTTGATTAGAATGACAAAGAAGTTGTCATATTCCCAAACAGGAAGCTGGGATCACCTGATTTGAAAGTGGGATAGCTTCTTCATCCTAACTCCTATGATTTATTCCACTTCCTGGTGATTCTCCACTACTTTATGTATCAAAATCAAGCTTCTTACATCGATTCTTCCTGGTTTGATTAGAATGACAAAGTTGTCATATTCCCAAACAGGAAAAGCTGGGATCACCTGATTTGAAAGTGTGATAGCTTCTTCATCCTAATTCCTATGAGATTTATTCCACTTCCTAATGATTCTCCACTACTTTATGTATCAAAATCAAGCTTCTTACATCATGATTCATCCTGGTTTGATTAGAATGACAAAGTTGTCATATTCCCAAGCAGGCTGGGATCACGATTTGAAAGTGGGATAGCTTCATCCTAACTCCTATGATTTATTCCACTTCTAATGATTCTCCTTACTTTATGTATCAAAATCAAGCTTCTTACATCATGATTCTTCCTGGTTTGATTAATGACAAAGAAGTTGTCATATTCCCAAACAGAAAACTGATCACCTGATTTGAAAGTGTGATAGCTTCTTCATCTAACTCTATGAGATTTATTCCACTTCTAATGATTCTCCTTACTTTATGTATCAAAATCAAGCTTCTTACATGATTCTTCCTGGTTTGATTAGAATGACAAAGAAGTTGTCATATTCCCAAACAGGAAAACTGGGATCACTGATTTGAAAGTGGGATAGCTTCTTCATCCTAACTCCTATGAGATTTTTCCACTTCCTAATGATTCTCCACTACTTTATGTATCAAAATCAAGCTTCTTACATCGCGATTCTTCCTGTTTTGATTAGAATGACAAAGAAGTTGTCATATTCCCAAACAGGAAAAGCTGGGATCACCTGATTTGAAAGTGGGATAGCTTCTTCATCCTAACTCCTATGAGATTTTTCCACTTCCTAATGATTCTCCACTACTTTATGTATCAAAATCAAGCTTCTTACATCGCGATTCTTCCTGTTTTGATTAGAATGACAAAGAAGTTGTCATATTCCCAAACAGAGGCTGGGATCACCTGATTTGAAAGTGGGATAACTTCTTCATCCTAACTCCTATGAGATTTTTCCACTTCTAATGATTCTCCACTACTTTATGTATCAAAATCAAGCTTCTTACATCGCGATTCTTCCTGGTTTGATTAGAATGACAAAGTTGTCATATTCCCAAACAGGAAGCTGGGATCACCTGATTTGAAAGTGGGATAGCTTCTTCATCCCAACTCCTATGAGATTTAATAAACTTCTTGGTGATTCTCCACTACTTTATGTATCAAAATCAAGCTTCTTACATGTGATTCATCCTGGTTTGATTAGAATGACAAAGAAGTTGTCATATTCCCAAACAGAGCTGGGATCACTGATTTGAAAGTGGATAGCTTCTTCATCAACTCCTATGAGATTTAATAAACTTCCTGGTGATTCTCCACTACTTTGTATCAAAATCAAGCTTCTTACATCATGATTCTTCCTGGTTTGATTAGAATGACAAAGTTGTCATATTCCCAAGCAGGCTGGGATCACGATTTGAAAGTGTGATAGCTTCTTCATCTAACTCTATGAGATTTATTCCACTTCAATGATTCTCCACTACTTTGTATCAAAATCAAGCTTCTTACATCGCGATTCATCCTGGTTTGATTTGAATGACAAAGAAGTTGTCATATTCCCAAACAAGGCTGGGATCACGATTTGAAAGTGGGATAGCTTCATCCTAACTCCTATGAGATTTATTCCACTTCCTAATGATTCTCCTTACTTTATGTATCAAAATCAAGCTTCTTACATGTGATTCTTCCTGGTTTGATTAGAATGACAAAGAAGTTGTCATATTCCCAAACAGAGCTGGGATCACGATTTGAAAGTGGGATAGCTTCTTCATCTAACTCCTATGAGATTTTTCCACTTCTAATGATTCTCCACTACTTTATGTATCAAAATCAAGCTTCTTACATCGCGATTCTTCCTGGTTTGATTAGAATGACAAAGAAGTTGTCATATTCCCAAACAGGAAAAGCTGGGATCACGATTTGAAAGTGGGATAGCTTCTTCATCTAACTCCTATGAGATTTAATAAACTTCTTGGTGATTCTCCACTACTTTATGTATCAAAATCAAGCTTCTTACATGTGATTCTTCCTGTTTTGATTAGAATGACAAAGAAGTTGTCATATTCCCAAACAGAGGCTGGGATCACCTGATTTGAAAGTGGGATAGCTTCTTCATCCTAACTCCTATGAGATTTTTCCACTTACTAGTGATTCTCCACTACTTTATGTATCAAAATCAAGCTTCTTACATGCGATTCTTCCTGGTTTGATTAGAATGACAAAGTTGTCATATTCCCAAACAGGCTGGGATCACCTGATTTGAAAGTGGGATAGCTTCTTCATCCTAACTCCTATGAGATTTATTCCACTTCCTAATGATTCTCCACTACTTTATGTATCAAAATCAAGCTTCTTACATCGCGATTCATCCTGGTTTGATTAGAATGACAAAGAAGTTGTCATATTCCCAAACAGGAAAAGCTGGGATCACGATTTGAAAGTGGGATAGCTTCTTCATCCTAACTCCTATGAGATTTATTCCACTTCTAATGATTCTCCACTACTTTATGTATCAAAATCAAGCTTTTACATCGCGATTCTTCCTGTTTTGATTAGAATGACAAAGTTGTCATATTCCCAAACAGGAAAAGCTGGGATCACCTGATTTGAAAGTGGGATAGCTTCTTCATCCTAATTCCTATGAGATTTATTCCACTTCTAATGATTCTCCACTACTTTGTATCAAAATCAAGCTTCTTACATGCGATTCTTCCTGGTTTGATTAGAATGACAAAGAAGTTGTCATATTCCCAAACAGGCTGGGATCACGATTTGAAAGTGGGATAGCTTCTTCATCCTAACTCCTATGAGATTTATTCCACTTCTAATGATTCTCCACTACTTTATGTATCAAAATCAAGCTTCTTACATCGCGATTCTTCCTGGTTTGATTAGAATGACAAAGAAGTTGTCATATTCCCAAACAGGCTGGGATCACGATTTGAAAGTGGGATAGCTTCTTCATCCTAACTCCTATGAGATTTATTCCACTTCTAATGATTCTCCACTACTTTATGTATCAAAATCAAGCTTCTTACATGGCGATTCTTCCTGTTTTGATTAGAATGACAAAGAAGTTGTCATATTCCCAAACAGGAAAACTGGGATCACGATTTGAAAGTGGGATAGCTTCTTCATCCTAACTCCTATGAGATTTTTCCACTTACTAGTGATTCTCCACTACTTTATGTATCAAAATCAAGCTTCTTACATGTGATTCTTCCTGGTTTGATTAGAATGACAAAGAAGTTGTCATATTCCCAAACAGGCTGGGATCACGATTTGAAAGTGGGATAGCTTCATCCTAACTCCTATGAGATTTAATAAACTTCTTGGTGATTCTCCACTACTTTGTATCAAAATCAAGCTTCTTACATCATGATTCTTCCTGGTTTGATTAATGACAAAGAAGTTGTCATATTCCCAAACAGAAAACTGATCACCTGATTTGAAAGTGATAGCTTCTTCATCCTAACTCATGAGATTTATTCCACTTCAATGATTCTCCACTACTTTGTATCAAAATCAAGCTTCTTACATGATTCTTCCTGGTTTGATTTGAATGACAAAGAAGTTGTCATATTCCCAAACAGAGCTGGGATCACGATTTGAAAGTGGGATAGCTTCTTCATCCTAATTCCTATGAGATTTATTCCACTTCCTAATGATTCTCCACTACTTTATGTATCAAAATCAAGCTTCTTACATCGCGATTCATCCTGGTTTGATTAGAATGACAAAGAAGTTGTCATATTCCCAAACAGGCTGGGATCACGATTTGAAAGTGGGATAGCTTCTTCATCCTAACTCCTATGAGATTTTTCCACTTCTAATGATTCTCCACTACTTTATGTATCAAAATCAAGCTTCTTACATCGCGATTCATCCTGGTTTGATTAGAATGACAAAGAAGTTGTCATATTCCCAAACAGGCTGGGATCACGATTTGAAAGTGGGATAGCTTCTTCATCCTAACTCCTATGAGATTTTTCCACTTCTAATGATTCTCCACTACTTTATGTATCAAAATCAAGCTTCTTACATCATGATTCATCCTGGTTTGATTAGAATGACAAAGAAGTTGTCATATTCCCAAACAGGAAAACTGGGATCACCTGATTTGAAAGTGGGATAGCTTCTTCATCCTAACTCCTATGAGATTTATTCCACTTCCTAATGATTCTCCACTACTTTATGTATCAAAATCAAGCTTCTTACATGCGATTCTTCCTGGTTTGATTAGAATGACAAAGAAGTTGTCATATTCCCAAACAAGGCTGGGATCACCTGATTTGAAAGTGGGATAGCTTCTTCATCCTAACTCCTATGAGATTTATTCCACTTCTAATGATTCTCCTTACTTTATGTATCAAAATCAAGCTTCTTACATCGCGATTCTTCCTGGTTTGATTAGAATGACAAAGAAGTTGTCATATTCCCAAACAGGAAAACTGGGATCACCTGATTTGAAAGTGGGATAGCTTCTTCATCCTAACTCCTATGAGATTTATTCCACTTCCTAATGATTCTCCACTACTTTATGTATCAAAATCAAGCTTCTTACATCGTGATTCATCCTGGTTTGATTAGAATGACAAAGAAGTTGTCATATTCCCAAACAGGCTGGGATCACGATTTGAAAGTGTGATAGCTTCTTCATCCTAATTCCTATGAGATTTATTCCACTTCCTAATGATTCTCCACTACTTTATGTATCAAAATCAAGCTTCTTACATGTGATTCTTCCTGGTTTGATTAGAATGACAAAGAAGTTGTCATATTCCCAAACAGAAAACTGGGATCACGATTTGAAAGTGTGATAGCTTCTTCATCCTAATTCCTATGAGATTTATTCCACTTCCTAATGATTCTCCACTACTTTATGTATCAAAATCAAGCTTCTTACATGTGATTCTTCCTGGTTTGATTAGAATGACAAAGAAGTTGTCATATTCCCAAACAGAAAACTGGGATCACGATTTGAAAGTGGGATAGCTTCTTCATCCTAACTCCTATGAGATTTATTCCACTTCCTAATGATTCTCCACTACTTTATGTATCAAAATCAAGCTTCTTACATCAGCGATTCTTCCTGTTTTGATTAGAATGACAAAGAAGTTGTCATATTCCCAAACAAGGCTGGGATCACTGATTTGAAAGTGGGATAGCTTCTTCATCTAACTCTATGAGATTTATTCAACTTCCTGGTGATTCTCCACTACTTTGTATCAAAATCAAGCTTACATCGCGATTCTTCCTGTTTTGATTAGAATGACAAAGTTGTCATATTCCCAAACAGAAAACTGATCACCTGATTTGAAAGTGATAGCTTCTTCATCAACTCCTATGAGATTTTTCCACTTACTAGTGATTCTCCACTACTTTGTATCAAAATCAAGCTTCTTACATCACGATTCTTCCTGGTTTGATTAGAATGACAAAGAAGTTGTCATATTCCCAAACAGGAAAACTGATCACCTGATTTGAAAGTGTGATAGCTTCTTCATCCTAATTCCTATGAGATTTATTCCACTTCCTAATGATTCTCCACTACTTTATGTATCAAAATCAAGCTTCTTACATCGCGATTCATCCTGGTTTGATTAGAATGACAAAGAAGTTGTCATATTCCCAAACAGGCTGGGATCACTGATTTGAAAGTGGGATAGCTTCTTCATCCTAACTCCTATGAGATTTATTCCACTTCCTAATGATTCTCCACTACTTTATGTATCAAAATCAAGCTTCTTACATCAGCGATTCTTCCTGTTTTGATTAGAATGACAAAGAAGTTGTCATATTCCCAAACAGGAAGCTGGGATCACCTGATTTGAAAGTGTGATAGCTTCTTCATCCTAACTCCTATGAGATTTATTCCACTTCTAATGATTCTCCACTACTTTATGTATCAAAATCAAGCTTCTTACATCGCGATTCATCCTGGTTTGATTAGAATGACAAAGAAGTTGTCATATTCCCAAACAGGCTGGGATCACTGATTTGAAAGTGGGATAGCTTCTTCATCCTAATTCCTATGAGATTTATTCCACTTCTAATGATTCTCCACTACTTTATGTATCAAAATCAAGCTTCTTACATCGCGATTCTTCCTGGTTTGATTAGAATGACAAAGAAGTTGTCATATTCCCAAACAGGAAGCTGGGATCACGATTTGAAAGTGTGATAGCTTCTTCATCCTAATTCCTATGAGATTTATTCCACTTCTAATGATTCTCCACTACTTTATGTATCAAAATCAAGCTTCTTACATCATGATTCATCCTGGTTTGATTAGAATGACAAAGAAGTTGTCATATTCCCAAACAGAGGCTGGGATCACCTGATTTGAAAGTGTGATAGCTTCTTCATCCTAATTCCTATGAGATTTATTCCACTTCCTAATGATTCTCCACTACTTTATGTATCAAAATCAAGCTTCTTACATGCGATTCTTCCTGGTTTGATTAGAATGACAAAGAAGTTGTCATATTCCCAAACAGGAAAACTGGGATCACTGATTTGAAAGTGTGATAGCTTCTTCATCCTAATTCCTATGAGATTTATTCCACTTCTAATGATTCTCCACTACTTTATGTATCAAAATCAAGCTTCTTACATGTGATTCTTCCTGTTTTGATTAGAATGACAAAGAAGTTGTCATATTCCCAAACAGAAAACTGGGATCACGATTTGAAAGTGGGATAGCTTCTTCATCCTAACTCCTATGAGATTTTTCCACTTACTAGTGATTCTCCACTACTTTATGTATCAAAATCAAGCTTCTTACATGTGATTCTTCCTGGTTTGATTAGAATGACAAAGAGTTGTCATATTCCCAAACAGGCTGGGATCACGATTTGAAAGTGTGATAGCTTCTTCATCCTAATTCCTATGAGATTTATTCCACTTCCTAATGATTCTCCACTACTTTATGTATCAAAATCAAGCTTCTTACATCGCGATTCATCCTGGTTTGATTAGAATGACAAAGAAGTTGTCATATTCCCAAACAGGAAAAGCTGGGATCACGATTTGAAAGTGTGATAGCTTCTTCATCCTAACTCCTATGAGATTTATTCCACTTCCTAATGATTCTCCACTACTTTATGTATCAAAATCAAGCTTTTACATCGCGATTCTTCCTGTTTTGATTAGAATGACAAAGAGTTGTCATATTCCCAAACAAGGCTGGGATCACCTGATTTGAAAGTGGGATAGCTTCTTCATCCTAACTCCTATGAGATTTATTCCACTTCCTAGTGATTCTCCACTACTTTATGTATCAAAATCAAGCTTCTTACATGTGATTCTTCCTGTTTTGATTAGAATGACAAAGAAGTTGTCATATTCCCAAACAAGGCTGGGATCACCTGATTTGAAAGTGGGATAGCTTCTTCATCCTAACTCCTATGAGATTTTTTCCACTTATTATTAATTCCCCACTACTTTATGTATCAAAATCAACTTCTTTACATCGCGATTCTTCCTGGTTTGATTAGAATGACAAAGTTGTCATATTCCCAAACAGAGGCTGGGATCACCTGATTTGAAAGTGTGATAGCTTCTTCATCCTAATTCCTATGAGATTTATTCCACTTCTAATGATTCTCCACTACTTTATGTATCAAAATCAAGCTTCTTACATGCGATTCATCCTGGTTTGATTAGAATGACAAAGTTGTCATATTCCCAAACAGGAAAACTGGGATCACTGATTTGAAAGTGTGATAGCTTCTTCATCCTAACTCCTATGAGATTTATTCCACTTCTAATGATTCTCCACTACTTTATGTATCAAAATCAAGCTTCTTACATGTGATTCTTCCTGTTTTGATTAGAATGACAAAGAAGTTGTCATATTCCCAAACAGGAAAACTGGGATCACCTGATTTGAAAGTGTGATAGCTTCTTCATCCTAATTCCTATGAGATTTATTCCACTTCCTAATGATTCTCCACTACTTTATTTATCAAAATCAAGCTTCTTACATCATGATTCATCCTGGTTTGATTAGAATGACAAAGTTGTCATATTCCCAAACAGAAAACTGGGATCACGATTTGAAAGTGTGATAGCTTCTTCATCCTAATTCCTATGAGATTTATTCCACTTCAATGATTCTCCACTACTTTATGTATCAAAATCAAGCTTCTTACATCGCGATTCTTCCTGGTTTGATTAGAATGACAAAGTTGTCATATTCCCAAACAGGAAAAGCTGGGATCACGATTTGAAAGTGGGATAGCTTCTTCATCCTAACTCCTATGAGATTTATTCCACTTCTAATGATTCTCCACTACTTTATGTATCAAAATCAAGCTTTTACATGGCGATTCTTCCTGTTTTGATTAGAATGACAAAGAAGTTGTCATATTCCCAAACAGGAAGCTGGGATCACGATTTGAAAGTGGGATAGCTTCTTCATCCTAACTCCTATGAGATTTATTCCACTTCCTAGTGATTCTCCACTACTTTATGTATCAAAATCAAGCTTCTTACATCGCGATTCTTCCTGGTTTGATTAGAATGACAAAGTTGTCATATTCCCAAACAGAGGCTGGGATCACGATTTGAAAGTGTGATAGCTTCTTCATCCTAATTCCTATGAGATTTATTCCACTTCTAATGATTCTCCACTACTTTATGTATCAAAATCAAGCTTACATCGCGATTCTTCCTGGTTTGATTAGAATGACAAAGAAGTTGTCATATTCCCAAACAGGAAGCTGGGATCACGATTTGAAAGTGTGATAGCTTCTTCATCCTAACTCCTATGAGATTTATTCCACTTCCTAATGATTCTCCACTACTTTATGTATCAAAATCAAGCTTCTTACATCAGCGATTCTTCCTGTTTTGATTAGAATGACAAAGAAGTTGTCATATTCTCAAACCGAAAATTGGGATCACCTGATTTGAAAGTGGGATAGCTTCTTCATCCTAACTCCTATGAGATTTTCTCCACTTAATAGTGATTCTCCACTACTTTATGTATCAAAATCAAGCTTCTTACATCGCGATTCTTCCTGGTTTGATTAGAATGACAAAGTTGTCATATTCCCAAACAGGCTGGGATCACCTGATTTGAAAGTGTGATAGCTTCTTCATCCTAATTCCTATGAGATTTATTCCACTTCCTAATGATTCTCCACTACTTTATGTATCAAAATCAAGCTTCTTACATCATGATTCATCCTGGTTTGATTAGAATGACAAAGTTGTCATATTCCCAAACAGGAAAACTGGGATCACCTGATTTGAAAGTGTGATAGCTTCTTCATCCTAACTCCTATGAGATTTATTCCACTTCCTAATGATTCTCCACTACTTTATGTATCAAAATCAAGCTTCTTACATCGCGATTCTTCCTGTTTTGATTAGAATGACAAAGAAGTTGTCATATTCCCAAACAAGGCTGGGATCACCTGATTTGAAAGTGGGATAGCTTCTTCATCCTAACTCCTATGAGATTTATTCCACTTCCTAATGATTCTCCACTACTTTATGTATCAAAATCAAGCTTTTTACATGGCGATTCTTCCTGTTTTGATTAGAATGACAAAGAAGTTGTCATATTCCCAAACAGGAAACTGGGATCACCTAATTTGAAAGTGTGATAGCTTCTTCATCCTAATTCCTATGAGATTTATTCCATTTCCTAATGATTCTCCACTACTTTATGTATCAAAATCAAGCTTCTTACATTGCGATTCTTCCTGGTTTGATTAGAATGACAAAGAAGTTGTCATATTCCCAAACAGGAAAACTGGGATCATCTGATTTGAAAGTGGGATAGCTTCTTCATCCTAACTCCTATGAGATTTATTCCACTTCCTAATGATTCTCCACTACTTTATGTATCAAAATCAAGCTTTTTACATGGCGATTCTTCCTGTTTTGATTAGAATGACAAAGTTGTCATATTCCCAAACAGAGGCTGGGATCACCTGATTTGAAAGTGGGATAGCTTCTTCATCCTAACTCCTATGAGATTTTTCCACTTACTAGTGATTCTCCACTACTTTATGTATCAAAATCAAGCTTCTTACATGATTCTTCCTGGTTTGATTAGAATGACAAAGAAGTTGTCATATTCCCAAACAAGGCTGGGATCACTGATTTGAAAGTGGGATAGCTTCTTCATCCTAACTCCTATGAGATTTATTCCACTTCCTAATGATTCTCCACTACTTTATGTATCAAAATCAAGCTTCTTACATGGCGATTCTTCCTGTTTTGATTAGAATGACAAAGAAGTTGTCATATTCCCAAACAGAGCTGGGATCACGATTTGAAAGTGTGATAGCTTCTTCATCCTAATTCCTATGAGATTTATTCCACTTCCTAATGATTCTCCACTACTTTATGTATCAAAATCAAGCTTCTTACATGATTCTTCCTGGTTTGATTAGAATGACAAAGAAGTTGTCATATTCCCAAACAGGAAGCTGGGATCACTGATTTGAAAGTGTGATAGCTTCTTCATCCTAATTCCTATGAGATTTATTCCACTTCCTAATGATTCTCCACTACTTTATGTATCAAAATCAAGCTTCTTACATGCGATTCTTCCTGGTTTGATTAGAATGACAAAGAAGTTGTCATATTCCCAAACAGGAAGCTGGGATCACGATTTGAAAGTGGGATAGCTTCTTCATCCTAACTCCTATGAGATTTATTCCACTTCTAATGATTCTCCACTACTTTATGTATCAAAATCAAGCTTCTTACATCATGATTCATCCTGGTTTGATTAGAATGACAAAGAAGTTGTCATATTCCCAAACAGAGCTGGGATCACGATTTGAAAGTGTGATAGCTTCTTCATCCTAATTCCTATGAGATTTATTCCACTTCCTAATGATTCTCCACTACTTTATGTATCAAAATCAAGCTTCTTACATCATGATTCTTCCTGGTTTGATTAGAATGACAAAGAAGTTGTCATATTCCCAAACAGGAAAAGCTGGGATCACTGATTTGAAAGTGGGATAGCTTCTTCATCCTAATTCCTATGAGATTTATTCCACTTCTAATGATTCTCCACTACTTTATGTATCAAAATCAAGCTTCTTACATGGCGATTCTTCCTGGTTTGATTAGAATGACAAAGAAGTTGTCATATTCCCAAACAGGCTGGGATCACGATTTGAAAGTGGGATAGCTTCATCCTAACTCCTATGAGATTTATTCCACTTCCTAATGATTCTCCACTACTTTATGTATCAAAATCAAGCTTCTTACATCATGATTCATCCTGGTTTGATTAGAATGACAAAGTTGTCATATTCCCAAACAGGAAAACTGGGATCACGATTTGAAAGTGGGATAGCTTCTTCATCCTAACTCCTATGAGATTTATTCCACTTCTAATGATTCTCCACTACTTTATGTATCAAAATCAAGCTTCTTACATCGCGATTCTTCCTGTTTTGATTAGAATGACAAAGAAGTTGTCATATTCCCAAACAGGAAAACTGGGATCACCTGATTTGAAAGTGGGATAGCTTCTTCATCCTAACTCCTATGAGATTTATTCCACTTCCTGGTGATTCTCCACTACTTTATGTATCAAAATCAAGCTTCTTACATGTGATTCTTCCTGGTTTGATTAGAATGACAAAGAAGTTGTCATATTCCCAAACAGGAAAACTGGGATCACCTGATTTGAAAGTGGGATAGCTTCTTCATCCTAACTCCTATGAGATTTATTCAACTTCCTGGTGATTCTCCAGTACTTTATGTATCAAAATCAAGCTTCTTACATCGCGATTCATCCTGGTTTGATTAGAATGACAAAAAAGTTGTCATATTCCCAAACAGGAAAACTGGGATCACCTGATTTGAAAGTGGGATAGCTTCTTCATCCTAACTCCTATGAGATTTATTCCACTTCCTAATGATTCTCCACTACTTTATGTATCAAAATCAAGCTTCTTACATCGCGATTCTTCCTGGTTTGATTAGAATGACAAAGAAGTTGTCATATTCCCAAACAGGAAAACTGGGATCACCTGATTTGAAAGTGTGATAGCTTCTTCATCCTAACTCCTATGAGATTTATTCCACTTCCTAATGATTCTCCACTACTTTATGTATCAAAATCAAGCTTCTTACATCAGCGATTCTTCCTGTTTTGATTAGAATGACAAAAGTTGTCATATTCCCAAACAGGAAAACTGGGATCACCTGATTTGAAAGTGGATAGCTTCTTCATCCTAACTCCTATGAGATTTTTCCACTTCCTAATGATTCTCCACTACTTTATGTATCAAAATCAAGCTTCTTACATCGATTCTTCCTGGTTTGATTAGAATGACAAAGAAGTTGTCATATTCCCAAACAGGAAAACTGGGATCACCTGATTTGAAAGTGGATAGCTTCTTCATCCTAACTCCTATGAGATTTATTCAACTTCCTGGTGATTCTCCACTACTTTATGTATCAAAATCAAGCTTCTTACATCATGATTCATCCTGGTTTGATTAGAATGACAAAGAAGTTGTCATATTCCCAAACAGGAAAAGCTGGGATCACCTGATTTGAAAGTGGATAGCTTCTTCATCCTAACTCCTATGAGATTTATTCCACTTCCTAATGATTCTCCACTACTTTATGTATCAAAATCAAGCTTCTTACATCGCGATTCATCCTGGTTTGATTAGAATGACAAAGAAGTTGTCATATTCCCAAGCAGGCTGGGATCACTGATTTGAAAGTGTGATAGCTTCTTCATCCTAACTCTATGAGATTTATTCAACTTCCTGGTGATTCTCCACTACTTTGTATCAAAATCAAGCTTCTTACATGTGATTCATCCTGGTTTGATTAGAATGACAAAGAGTTGTCATATTCCCAAACAGGAAAAGCTGGGATCACGATTTGAAAGTGTGATAGCTTCTTCATCTAACTCTATGAGATTTATTCAACTTCCTGGTGATTCTCCACTACTTTATGTATCAAAATCAAGCTTCTTACATCGCGATTCATCCTGGTTTGATTAGAATGACAAAGAGTTGTCATATTCCCAAACAGGAAAAGCTGGGATCACCTGATTTGAAAGTGGGATAACTTCTTCATCCTAACTCCTGAGATTTATTCCACTTCTAATGATTCTCCACTACTTTGTATCAAAATCAAGCTTCTTACATGTGATTCATCCTGGTTTGATTAGAATGACAAAGAGTTGTCATATTCCCAAACAGGCTGGGATCACGATTTGAAAGTGGGATAGCTTCATCCTAACTCTATGAGATTTATTCCACTTCCTAATGATTCTCCACTACTTTATGTATCAAAATCAAGCTTCTTACATGTGATTCATCCTGGTTTGATTAATGACAAAGAAGTTGTCATATTCCCAAACAGAGGCTGGGATCACTGATTTGAAAGTGGATAGCTTCTTCATCCTAACTCCTATGAGATTTATTCCACTTCTGGTGATTCTCCACTACTTTATGTATCAAAATCAAGCTTCTTACATGTGATTCATCCTGGTTTGATTAGAATGACAAAGTTGTCATATTCCCAAGCAGGCTGGGATCACGATTTGAAAGTGGATAGCTTCTTCATCCTAACTCTATGAGATTTATTCCACTTCTAATGATTCTCCACTACTTTATGTATCAAAATCAAGCTTCTTACATCATGATTCTTCCTGGTTTGATTAGAATGACAAAGTTGTCATATTCCCAAGCAGGCTGGGATCACGATTTGAAAGTGTGATAGCTTCTTCATCTAACTCCTATGAGATTTATTCCACTTCTAATGATTCTCCACTACTTTATGTATCAAAATCAAGCTTCTTACATGTGATTCATCCTGGTTTGATTAGAATGACAAAGAAGTTGTCATATTCCCAAACAGGCTGGGATCACGATTTGAAAGTGGATAGCTTCTTCATCTAACTCCTATGAGATTTATTCAACTTCCTGGTGATTCTCCACTACTTTATGTATCAAAATCAAGCTTCTTACATGCGATTCTTCCTGTTTTGATTAGAATGACAAAGAAGTTGTCATATTCCCAAGCAGGCTGGGATCACTGATTTGAAAGTGTGATAGCTTCTTCATCTAACTCCTATGAGATTTATTCAACTTCCTGGTGATTCTCCACTACTTTATGTATCAAAATCAAGCTTCTTACATGGCGATTCTTCCTGGTTTGATTAGAATGACAAAGAAGTTGTCATATTCCCAAACAGGAAAAGCTGGGATCACGATTTGAAAGTGGATAGCTTCTTCATCCTAACTCTATGAGATTTATTCCACTTCTAATGATTCTCCACTACTTTATGTATCAAAATCAAGCTTCTTACATGTGATTCATCCTGGTTTGATTAGAATGACAAAGTTGTCATATTCCCAAACAGGAAAACTGGGATCACTGATTTGAAAGTGTGATAGCTTCTTCATCCTAACTCTATGAGATTTATTCCACTTCTAATGATTCTCCACTACTTTATGTATCAAAATCAAGCTTCTTACATGTGATTCATCCTGGTTTGATTAGAATGACAAAGAAGTTGTCATATTCCCAAGCAGGCTGGGATCACGATTTGAAAGTGGATAGCTTCTTCATCTAACTCCTATGAGATTTATTCAACTTCCTGGTGATTCTCCACTACTTTATGTATCAAAATCAAGCTTCTTACATGTGATTCATCCTGGTTTGATTAGAATGACAAAGTTGTCATATTCCCAAGCAGGCTGGGATCACTGATTTGAAAGTGTGATAGCTTCTTCATCTAACTCCTATGAGATTTATTCCACTTCTAATGATTCTCCACTACTTTATGTATCAAAATCAAGCTTCTTACATCATGATTCTTCCTGGTTTGATTAGAATGACAAAGTTGTCATATTCCCAAGCAGGCTGGGATCACGATTTGAAAGTGGGATAGCTTCTTCATCCTAACTCTATGAGATTTATTCCACTTCTAATGATTCTCCACTACTTTATGTATCAAAATCAAGCTTCTTACATGCGATTCTTCCTGTTTTGATTAGAATGACAAAGAGTTGTCATATTCCCAAGCAGGCTGGGATCACTGATTTGAAAGTGGATAGCTTCTTCATCTAACTCCTATGAGATTTATTCAACTTCCTGGTGATTCTCCACTACTTTATGTATCAAAATCAAGCTTCTTACATGGCGATTCTTCCTGTTTTGATTAGAATGACAAAGAGTTGTCATATTCCCAAGCAGGCTGGGATCACTGATTTGAAAGTGTGATAGCTTCTTCATCCTAACTCTATGAGATTTATTCAACTTCCTGGTGATTCTCCACTACTTTATGTATCAAAATCAAGCTTCTTACATGCGATTCTTCCTGTTTTGATTAGAATGACAAAGAAGTTGTCATATTCCCAAGCAGGCTGGGATCACGATTTGAAAGTGGATAGCTTCTTCATCTAACTCCTATGAGATTTATTCAACTTCCTGGTGATTCTCCACTACTTTATGTATCAAAATCAAGCTTCTTACATGTGATTCATCCTGGTTTGATTAGAATGACAAAGAGTTGTCATATTCCCAAACAGGAAAACTGGGATCACCTGATTTGAAAGTGTGATAGCTTCTTCATCCTAACTCTATGAGATTTATTCAACTTCCTGGTGATTCTCCACTACTTTATGTATCAAAATCAAGCTTCTTACATGCGATTCTTCCTGTTTTGATTAGAATGACAAAGTTGTCATATTCCCAAACAGGAAAACTGGGATCACTGATTTGAAAGTGGATAGCTTCTTCATCCTAACTCTATGAGATTTATTCAACTTCCTGGTGATTCTCCACTACTTTATGTATCAAAATCAAGCTTCTTACATGCGATTCTTCCTGTTTTGATTAGAATGACAAAGAGTTGTCATATTCCCAAACAGGAAAACTGGGATCACCTGATTTGAAAGTGGATAGCTTCTTCATCTAACTCCTATGAGATTTATTCAACTTCCTGGTGATTCTCCACTACTTTATGTATTAAAATCAAGTTACCAGTAAAACTCTAAAGTTACTGTCTCAGCCTCAACACTCTATTGAACCTCAAAGCTTCATCTCTTCTTCTTGGTCTTCTTCTCAACACTCCCCTCAAGCTTGACCATGTGGAACAAGTCGAGCTTGGAAATATGAACCTCCCTCATTAAAACCTCACCAAAACCCATTGGGATAAAACTTTGATGAGGGAAAAAGTGGAGACTCCATGGTTAAGGGCTCAGCTCCTGGGAGTAAGATCGATGAGTCCAAGCCTGGATAGTATGGACTCCATTGTCTTCAATCTAAGCTGCCTTGGTAAACACATCTGCAAGCTGATCTTCACTCCTTGTATAACATGGCAGAATCACTCCTAAGATAATCATGCCTCACCTTATGACAATCCACCTCATGTGCTTTGTTCTCTCATGAAACACTGAGTTGGAGGCAATGTGGATAGCTGCTTGATTATCACAATGCATAGTCATAGGAGTACTCTGCTCAATCTCTAGATGCTTCAAGATCCCTTGATCCACACCAATTCGTTTGTCAGCTTCAACATGGCTCTATACTCAGCTTCAGCACTGACGAGATAACCTTTGCTTCTTACTCTTCCAAGTAACCAAGTTCCCTCAATGAATGTACAATATCCAGTAGTTGATCTCCTGTCCTCTATCTCCTGCCCAATCAGCATCACAATACAACCACTTCTGTACTGCCATTGCAACCCATCCAAACTCCTTGACCAGGCGTGCCACTCAAATACCTCAGTATCCTATCAACCATCTTCCAATGATGTACCTTTGGCCATATGCTGACTCACTTGGTTCACTGCAAAACATATATCTGTGATGGTCAAGTAGATCAACTTAACCATCTTCCTAATAGCTAGGATCCTCGAACAACCTTCTCTTCAACCTCCCCTCCGCGAGACCTTATACCCCTCCTCAGGAGGTGTCTTTGCTACCTTTCCTCCAAGTACATCAGTCTCCTTCAGCATATCCATTGTATACTTCCTTTGAGACATAAACAAACCCTCCTTGGATCTGCATATCTCAATCCCAAAATACTTCATCTCTCCCAAGTCTTTGATGTCAAACACAGACTTGAGGAACTCTTTAGTGGCTTTAATCCCAGCCTTATCACTCCCTGTGATAATCAAATCATCCACATATACCAGTATCACAATGATCCCTGATGGAGTAACCAAAGTGAAGAGTGTATGATCCAGTTCAGACTTCTGAATCCTCTGCCATTCAGGGTTGTACTCACTTCCGTACCAAGCTCTAGGAGACTGCTTCAGCCCATAGTTGCCTTCTTCAATCTCAAAACATTTCCTGGTTTACTAGATGCTCAAGACCAGGAGGAGGAAGCATGTATACCTCATCTTCTAGCTCACCTTGTAAGAAAGCATTCTTCACATCCATCTGCCACAAATCCCACTCCAAGTTTGTTGCAATGGACAACACAATCGAACTGTATGTAGCTTAGCTACTGGTGAAAGGTATCAATGTAATCCTCTCCATAGGTCGTGTGTAATCCTCTTGCAACCAATCTGGTCTTCTTCCTATCAATCTGTCCATTTGCTAGATACTTGATTGTGAAGATCCATCTACTAGATACAGCCCTCTTTCCCTTAGGCAGCTCACTCTCATACCATGTATCATTTTTGATCATAGCACCTGCTTCAGCTCCCACTGATTCTTTCCATTCCTTGTCTAACATAGCTTCTTCATAAGTCCTTGGTACATAACTCTCATCCAGACTAATCATAAAGGCATGATGCTCCTCTGGAAACTCAGCAAAGGAACACACAGCTTGAGAAGGATGCTCCACAGCCTGGGCATTGTAGTACACTCTCGTGTTTACCGTTGGAAGGATCCTCTTTATTCTTGTGCTCCTCCGCTTGAGTCTCATATTCTTCAGCCTGAATATTATCTTGTGTTTCTTCTCCTAAGCCAGTAGGTTCTCCTGCTCATTTCCATCTGACTGATCCTCACTCTCCTCTGTACCAGTAGACTGAACAACATTCTCTACTTCATGTGTCTCACCATGATCATGCTGTCCTGAATCCTCTTGGTTTTGCTCCTGCTCCTCTGATTCAGATCCATTCCCCTCTCATGATCAAGAGGTTGTTTCTCAACTTCTCCAGCTTGGTTAGAAGTTCTCTCCTTCTAGTTTCTGATCTTGGGATAATCCTATCCACAGCCTCTCCAACAACACTCTCAGTGTTGTTGCCTTCTCTGTTGGACTCGGGACAGATCCTCTAGGTCTTCCCATTTCTTCTCCTCATAATATCCTTTGGACTCCACAAACTTCTTCTCTGGATACCAAACCTCCTGGTTATTGGATCATAACATTTGTACCCTTTCTGAGTGATTGAGTACCCAATGAACATAGCTTTAGTACTCTTTGCTTCTAGCTTGTTCCTCCTCTCTCTTAGGAACCATCACATAACATAAACACCCAAAGACTCTCAAATGATCAAGGTGTGGTTTAGTCTTGTTCAATACCTCAAAGGAGACAGATTCTTTAGGATCTTGGTGAACTCTGTTGATGAGATAGCATGTAGTCTGAACAGCATCCCCAAAACCTGGAACATTTGCATGAAACATCATTGACCTTTTACCTCCATCAAGTGCCTATTCTTTCTCTCAGCCACCCCATTCTGCTGTGGTGTGTAAGGACAGCTTGTCTGCTGCACTCCCATGCTTTGCTAGATAACTCTTGAAAGCATTGCTAGTGTATTCTCCTCCATTATCAGATCTTAGCTTCACAGTAGCATTGTATTGATTAGTTACATATGCTTGGTTCATAAAGGCTAGGACTCTATCTTTAGAGGAATCAAAGTGACCCATGTATACTTTGATTTCTCATCAATAAAAGTTACAAAGTACTTCTGGCTATCCCTAGACTCACACGGAGATGTCCACACATCTGAAGAACTAGATCAAAGCAATGCTCATATATAGTCTCTGATGCTGGAAAGACAGTCCTACAATGCTTTCCTAATATGCATGCTTCACACTCCAAGTGATTAAATGACATATTAGGCATGATTAACTCAATTGCACGAGCATGAGGATGTCCTAATCTAGCATGCCAAGTCATACTATCACACTATCAGCAGCACTACTCAGGCACATAGAGTTAATGGGATTAAGAGTCTTAGCTGTTTGGAGATGATATAAGTGATGCTTGCTATCCCTCTGCAATAACTCTTCCAGTCTTCAAATCTTGAAACTCAACTTCATTTGGCCTGAATACTACTTGACAATCCAGATCAATTGTAGCTTTCTTAACAGATATCAGATTTGAAGTGAACTGAGGCAGATATAAAGTGAGTTGAGCTCTTCTCAAACAACTTGAGGTTTCCATTCCTTCTACTGGGATCTGAGGCCCATTAGCTATGGTAACACACCTGTTGCAGCCCTGACATCACTTATCAGACTCCTATCACTGATCATATGATGTGTTGCTCCAGAATCAATTATGATAGGTTTAGAGGCTGTGTAGGAATCACCTTGCTTCTCACTTGCAGCTGAGCACCTTGCTTCTTTCTTGCAACCAGTTCATACACACATAACAAACTCATCCATTCTTTCTTTGTGATTGGATCCTCCTCCTTTGGTCTCCTGCCTCCTTGTACCTTACACCATCTTCTACTGATTCTCCAAGTAAGCTGAGTATGAACACTCTCCTATAACCATCTGCTGAAGTATATCCTGATTCTCTTCAAGATCACACTCATCCTGTCACTTGTGCTCAGACTTCAGCTACCCTTCTCCATGCCCTTCTCTTCATTAACCACTCCTTAGAAAGTTTTCTCAACCTTCCCTTCTTACAGCTTGTACCTCCCTTCCATCTTTCTGGTTTCCTGTTCATCTCACATCACAAGTGTGTTTAACAATTCATACCTCTTCCTAAGGAAGCCAAAATCATCTTTTCCTCCTTTCTTGACCACATCTCGATTTGATGTGTGTGCCTTCACCACATCAACTCTGACCATACTTCTCTCAGCCTTCCACCAGCTGATAACATCATCCCTTCCTTGTCTCAAGCAGCGGATCATCCCTTGTCCTCAACGACTCTTACAGGCTTGGACTTGCCTAAAGTTGCTTCAATCACTCTTTGTAGTGTCTCCTTGAACAACTTCATTTCCCAGATCAGACCTCTTGTCTGACCTTCTTCAGTAGCCATTTCCATGAAGGTTTCCCTTTCCATGACTGCTCCATAACCACAGCTTTTCAAAGCTCCCTATCCATCTTGAACACACTCCATCCATTTCTTCTTCAGCCCAAGATTTACACTAAACCTGTGCTTCATCTCCTGTTGAGGTTGCTTGAATCGACCAGACAACCTCCCAAATACCAGAAACTGAAGAACAGCTCAAGAACAGCCAAGAACAGCAAGAACACACAACAGATTCTGCAAATCACCACTTCCTTGCTTGAAACCTGGCTCTGATACCATATACACTTTTGTGTGTAGGTGATGAATAAATATCAAGAATGATTAGTGTGATTTGAGATTTAAGGAGACTAAGGAATAAGAACAAGAGAATACCAAAACTCATTAATTGATTCAGATGAGATTACAAGTATAAAGAGATTACAATCATACAAGGTTCAGTGTATTCAATCAGACCTATAAGCATGTGAAGTCAGATAGAAATACTAAATTTGAGATGCTTCACATGCTTGGACAGGTGTCACTTGCTGTAAAGATGCTTATCCTTTCCAGCCAAGAGAAACCTTATCCCACCTCTCCTTGATGAGGTTTCAACTCCTCTCTTCACCAAGTTACCTTCTCATCACTTCAGGTAACTTCCCAAGTAGTTACTGTGGTTAAAATAAAGTTACCACATAAAACTCTAAAGTTCTGTCTCAGCCTCAACACTCTATTGAACCTCAAAGCTTCATCTCTTCACTCTTGTTCTTTTCTAACACAGAATGCTATCCAAAGCTTCTATTGTGAGATTTAAGGATGTAAATGATTATCTGAGTTTAGAAAGGATTATAGAAGAGAATAAGAGATTAAAGAGATTAGAGACTAATGGAGAATCATAATGAAATGAGTATAGAGATTGTTTAGAACTGTGTGTTCTTATTATGAGATGAGGTTACAATATTTATAGAAGAGGCATTAGGGTTACAAGTTAAGAGAAAGCAGCACTAGTCATAAGCATGTGAAGTCAAGACCAGAGGGCGTCCCTTTGAATGAGCGGATGGTAAGGCTCACTGCAGCTTGGCCTTTACAGCCTGTCCACGGCCTGGATGGATAAGGCTCGTCCCACCCTTATCCTTAAGCGGTCTGATCAGTCTTGAGACCTTCTATGTACTCTAGAGGCTTTACTCACCCATCTCCTTCTTCCTTCATGTTTCCTCAGATGTGCGGTAAGCCCCTGTCGTACATAGGCGTCACTGTCCGTCTCTCTTTCCATTACTTGCTTAGCTCTTCCTCTCCTTCTCATAATGACTTCCTCATCTCAACACTCCCCTCAAGCTTAGCTTTGTGAAAGCCTAAGCTTGGATGGCTGAGATCTTCCTCATTAAAAACCTCACCAAGGAAAACCCATTGGGACAAAACCTTGATGAGGGAAAAAGTAAAGACCTCACAGCCAAGAGGATCAGCTCCTTCCTTCCCAAGATCAATGAGGCCCAACCTGATATGAATGGACTCCATTGTCTTCTGTCTTGCAGCTTTGGTGAACACATCAGCCAACTGATCTTCACTCCTTGTGTAACATGGCAAGATGACTCCTAGAATGATCATTTGCCTCACCTTGTGGCAATCAACTTCAATGTGCTTGGTTCTCTCATGAACACCGAGTTGGATGCAATGTGAATGGCTGCTTGGTTATCACAATGCATTGTCATTGGTGTGGCTTGATCAATCTCCAAATGCTTCAAGATGCCTTTGATCCACACCAACTTCGTTGGTAAGCTTCAACGCTCTCCTCAGCTTCGCACTGAGCGAGACCACCTTCTGCTTCTTACTCTTCCATGTCACCAAGTTGCCTCCAATGAATGTGCAATAGCCTGTGGTTGATCTCCTGTCTGCTCTATCACCAGCCCAATCTGCATCACAGTATCCAACCACTTCAGTGCTTCCATTGCAACCCATCCATACTCCTTGATCAGGTGAGCCGTTGAGATACATCAAGATCCTCTCCACCATGCCAATGATGCTCCTTAGAACTTGCATGTGTTGACTCACCTGATTCACAGCAAAACAAATGTCAGGTCTAGTTATGGTAAGATAAATCAATTTGCCAACTAGTTTTCTATAGAGTTTAGGATCTGATAAGGTTTGCTGTCTTCAATCTCCCCTCGTGGGACTTTGTAGCCATCCTCCATAGGCATCCTTGCAGTCTTGCCTCCATAAGCACCTGCACCTTTCAAAAGATCAAGTGTATACTTCCTTTGGGACATGAATAAACCTTCCTTGGATCTACATATCTCAATTCCAAGAAAGTATTTCATTTCTCCCAAATCTTTAATCTCAAACATGGATTTAATGAACTCCTTGGTTGCTATGATACCTTCCTTATCACTTCCTGTGATAATGATATCATCAACATACACAAGAAGTGCAATCATACCTGAGGGAGTTGTGAGTGTGAAGAGAGTGTGGTCTAGTTCAGACTTCTTGAAGCCACGGCCATTCAGGGTAGTGCTCAGCTTGTTGTACCAAGCCCTTGGTGATTGCTTCAGCCCATAGATAGCTTTCTTCAATCTTAACACATTCCCTTTCTTTACTAAGTGTTCTAGGCCTGGAGGTGGATGCATATATACTTCATCCTCAAGTTCACCTTGTAAGAATGCATTCTTCACATCCATTTGCCATAACCCCATCCAAGATTCACAGCCAAGCTTAATACAATCCTTATGGTATGTAGTTTAGCTACTGGTGCAAAGGTCTCTATGTAATCTTCTCCATAAGTTTGGGTGAAACCTCTTGCTACTAGCCTTGACTTCTTCCTCTCAACCTTTCCATCAGCCTTATACTTGATTGTGAATATCCATTTACTACTCACAGCCTTCTTCCCTTTTGGTAACTCACTCTCATACCATGTATCATTCTTGATCATGGCTCCTGCCTCAGCTCAACTGATTCCTTCCATTCTTTATCCATGATTGCTTCTTCATAGCTTCTTGGAATATAGTTCTCATCAAGTTAACCATGAGCGCAATGTTCTTCAGGGTATTGAGCAAAGGAACACACAACTTCGAGAAGGATCCTCCACAGCTTGGCATTGTAGTACACTCAGCGTGTTTACAAGAGGAAGGATCCTTTCTAATCCTTGTGCTTCTCCTCAATACAGGTTGTTCTTGCACTTGAACCTGCTCATCTTGTATATGCGGTTCTTGTGCTTCACTGTGATGTTCTTCATCTCCTTGGTCTTGCTCACCTTGATGATGAGAACCTGAGTTGAACTCTTCTCCTTCTTCTCAAGCCGACTCCTTCTTGGCCATTTTCTTGAGTTTCAGGTTCACTTCCCCTCATGATCAAGGTGAGGTGTTTGAGCAGCTCTTCTTGGTTCATTTGAGCTCTCTTCTGGTTGTCCACTTCTTGTGGACTGATCCTGATTCATCTTGATACCAAGACCTTCCAAAATCACTCTTAAGACTCCAGCCTTATCTGATGTAAGATCCTCAAGTCTTCTTGATTCTTCTCTTCATAGTATCCTCTTTCTTCAATGAACTTCACATCTCTGAATACGAAACCCTTCTAGCTTCTGGATCATAACACTTATATCCTTTTGAGTTGTTGAGTAGCCAATGAACATTGCCTTTCGCTTCTTGCTTCTAGCTTGTTCCTCAACTCTCCTGGTACCAACACATAACACAAGCATCCAAACACTCTCATATATGTCAAAGATGGCTTGCGCTGGTTCAGTACCCAAGCGGTGCTTGATCCTTCAATACCCTTGTAGAGTTTGATGAGATAGCAAGCAGTAGATACAGCATCACTCCAGAATCTTTTAGGTACATTAGCTTGGAACATTAATGACCGAGCCTCCATCAAGTGCCTGTTCTTCCTCTCAGCTACACCATTCTGTTGTGGTGTGTAGGGGCAGCTTGTTTGATGAAGTATTCCATGATGATCTAGATGGCTTTTGAGCGCATAGCTTGTGTATTCTCCTCCATTATCTGATCTCAAAATTTTAATCTTAGCATGATAATGGTTAGTCACATAAGCTTGAAAGTTCTTGAATGCATCTATCACCCTATCTTTTGATGGAATTAGTGTTAACCAGGTGTATTTAGATTTTTCATCAATGAATGTGACAAAGTACTTATGATTATCTCTAGAAAATAGGTGCAGTCCACACATCAGTATGAATCAAATCAAAGCAATTTTCATAAGCAGTAGATGTTCTTGGAAATACATTCTTACAATGCTTGCCTAAAATGCAAGCTTCACACTTATCATTTTCAAAAACCACACCTGGTAACATCAAGTTTAAAGCCCTCTCATGGGGATGACCTAGTCTAGCATGCCACAATGCATTTTTATTCAAACTAGAAGCAGAAGTAAATGAGCAGTTATGATTGGAAACAGGATCAAGCTTCTCAAGCATATATAACTCTCCTTTGTAACTCCTTTTCCAATCAGTTGGCTGCTTTCAATATCCTGAAACTTCACATCATTAGGACTGAATATAACATTGCAATTCAAATCAGTAGTGCATTTCTTAACTGAAAGTAGATTTGATGTGAATTCAGGAATGTAAAATGCTCTAGTAGTCTTATCAAATAGCTTTAAGTTTCCTATTCCTTAATAGGTATCTTATCTCCATTTGCAATCATCACACATCCATTAGTAGGTTCTATGTCTTTAATCAGGTTGGTGTCACTAATCATATGATGAGATGCACCTGAATCTATAATCAATGGTTTGGATGCATTGCTAGCATGATGGCAGATACAATTTGATCTATATGCATTCATCCTAGCATTTCTATCAATGTACTGCTCAATTCCAGCCTTACTATCATTCCTAGCAATCTCAGCCTTACTGTGAGTCATTTCTATAGTCCTAGCAATCATAGAGGCACCAAATGAATACCCATGAATGTTACCATTATCCTTGAGCATTTTGATGAGTGCATCCATCTCGGACCTCGATGAAGTCTTGATCATTGCCTCGGGGTTGATGGCTCCAGTATAAGTCACCAAAGCTTTTCCATTCCTTCACGGTTGTCCACTTCAGTTCCTCGGTTGGATGGCCGCTCCACTGATCCTTCAGTCATGTGAGCTCTTGCCTCTTTCTCCTTTATGAACTTAGCCGGCTTCAAGTGGGGATGGAGTATCCAGCACTGAATCTTCTTGTGCCCATACTTCTTGCAATGATCACAATTCCCATTGAACTTCTCATACTTGTTGTAGCCAGCTTTGTTGGCGGGGAGGTTCTTCGGTCAGATTGCACAGCATTTGCAAGAGATAAGTCTCCCTTGCCTCCAAACAAGCCTATTGAGCCCTGCTCCCTTTGTATCTGAGCACACACCTCCTCAAGGTCAGGTAATTTCTGGACCTTAGCATGTGCTGAATGAGACCATTAGCTTGCATTCAATGTGAGCAGCAACAAAGACCTTGTCCTGCTCAGCCTCTCATTTAGAAGCTCTGGATCAACTTGCTTGGCCTCAACATCTCCAGCTCAGACCACAATGTCCTGAACCTCCCCAATGCTTTGTAAACTCCATGTCATCTTGGGTTAACTCGTTGATTGCCTTCTTGACTTCAAACACTTTCGGTTCAGGTTAGAAACATTTCCATACACCTTCTTCAGAGTGTCCCACAGCTCCTTGGCTGTCTCACAGGTAGCTATAAGCATCTAGGATAGCCGGTTCCAGGAGGCATGAAGAACTGACATCACCATCATGTCTTCTTGTTGCCACTTCTCCACAACACTCTCCTCGGACTCTCTGCGTCACCCTCTTGAGTAATCGCCCTTGGAGCTTCACCAGCTGTGATATGCTTCCACAAACCCTTGCTTCCCACAGCAGTCTTCACCATCCTAGACCAGACTAGGTAGTTGCTTCCTTTGAATGTCACGACCTTCATCTTCAAAACACTTTCCATCTTGAACAGCTTGGCGTCTACAGCTTGAACACCACTAGATCTTGTACTGAGAACCCACACTGCCCTCTAGAACAAAGATTTACCCTTGAGTCTTCAAATGAACCCACACGGATCACCAAGACACATGAGGTACCTTGAGCTTTTGAACTCTCAAGAAACTCTCAACCACACTCACTTGTTCTCTTAAAGTTTCAAACTTGAATCCTTTAAGAAAGTCTCTCGAACTCAGATTTTAATCAACCTGGCTCTGATACCATGTGAGATTTAAGGATGTAAATGATTATCTGAGTTTAGAAAGGATTATAGAAGAGAATAAGAGATTAAGAGACAGATTAGAGACTAATGGAGAATCATAATGAAATGAGTATAGAGAGAGATTGTTTAGAACTGTGTGTTCTTATTATGAGATGAGGTTACAATATTTATAGAAGAGGCATTAGGGTTACAAGTTAAGAAAGCAGCACTAGTCATAAGCATGTGAAGTCAAGACCAAGAGGGCGTCCCTTTTGAATGAGCGGATGGTAGGCTCACAGCAGCCTTTACAGCCTGTCCACGGCCTGGATGGATAAGGCTCGTCCACCCTTATCCTTAAGCGGTCTGATCAGTCTTGAGACCTTCTATGTACTCTAGAGGCTTTACTCACCCATCTCCTTCTTCCTTCATGTTTCCTCAGATGTGCGGCCAAGCCCTGTCCATTACATAGGCGTGCTGTCCGTACTCTTTCCATTACTTGCTTAGCTCTTCCTCTCCTTCTCATAATGACTTCCTCATCTCAACATCTATCAACATAGGAAAGGGTAGGAAGAGAGTTGTGGGAGAGTGTTCTTACTCAGCCTACATTGGGGAATCAGTAGAAGACAGTGGGGTGTTAAAAGAGCAGGAGAAAGGGAGTGGAGCTGATGATCGCATCACCAGGAAGGAATGGAGAGTGTTCATGGAACAAGTACAAGCCTTAGCAGCAAGCAGTGCTATACAATCCGGAGCTTCTAAACCCATTGTGATTGATTCTGGAGCAAGTCATCATATGATCAGTGATAGGAGGCTTATAAGTGAGATCAAGGCTGCAACAGGGAGTGTTATGATAGCTAATGGTGCCATGATCCCAATAGAAGGAGTGGAAAGCTAAAACTGTTTGAGAAGGACACAGCTGCCTTCTACATGCCTCAGTTCACTTCAAATCTATTATCTGTGAAGAAAGCTACCATTGATCTTGATTGTCAAGTAGTATTCAGACCTGATGAAGTGGAGTTTCAAGATTTGAAGACTGGGAGAGTCATTGGCAGAGGAGACAGCAAGAATCAGCTATACCACCTCAACTTGGCTAAGACCTCTAATCCCTTTGATTCTATTTGCTTGAGTAGTACTGCTGAGAAGATTGATAGTATTACTTGGCATGCTAGATTAGGACATCCTCATGCTCGTGCCATTGAATTGATAATCCCTAATATGTCATTCAATCACTTGAATTGTGAAGCATGCACATTAGGAAAGCATTGTAGGACTGTTTTCCCAACATCTGAGACTACTTATGAGCATTGCTTTGATCTAGTTCACTCTGATGTGTGGACCGCTCCATGCATGTCTAGAGACAGCCATAAATACTTTGTGACATTCATTGATGAGAAGTCTAAGTATACATGGCTCACATTGCTTCCTATGAGATTTAAGGATGTAAATGATTATCTGAGTTTAGAAAGGATTATAGAAGAGAATAAGAGATTAAGAGACAGATTAGAGACTAATGGAGAATCATAATGAAATGAGTATAGAGAGAGATTGTTTAGAACTGTCTAATCTTATTATGAGATCAGGTTACAATATTTATAGAAGAGGCATTAGGGTTACAAGTCAAGAGAAAGCAGCACTAGTCATAAGCATGTGAAGTCAAGCCAAGGGGCGTCCTTTTGAATGAGCGGATGGTAAGGCTCACACGCTTGCCTTTACAGCCAGTCCACGGCCTGGATGGATAAGGCTCGTCCCACCCTTATCCCTAAACGGTCTGATCAGTCTTGAGACCTTCTATGTACTCTAGAGGCTTTACTCATCCATCTCCTCCTTCCTTCATGTTTCCTCAGATGTACGGCCAAGCCCCTGTCCGTACATAGGCCGTACTGTCCGTACTCTTTCCATCACTTGCTTAGCTCTTCCTCTCCTTCTCATAATGACTTCCTCATCTCAACACTCCCCCTCAAGCTTAGCTTTGTGAAAGCCTAAGCTTGGATGGCTATGAGATCTTCCTCATTAAAACCTCACCAAGAAAACCCATTGGGACAAAACCTTGATGAGGGAAAAGAGTAAAGACCTCACAGCCAAGAGGATCAGCTCCTTCCCTTCCCAAGATCAATGAGGCCCAACCTGATATGAATGGACTCCATTGTCTTCTGTCTTGCAGCCTTGGTGAACACATCAGCCAACTGATCTTCACTCCTTGTGTAACATGGCAAGATGACTCCTAGAATGATCATTTGCCTCACCTTGTGGCAATCAACTTCAATGTGCTTGGTTCTCTCATGAAACACCGAGTTGGATGCAATGTGAATGGCTGCTTGGTTATCACAATGCATTGTCATTGGCGTGGCTTGATCAATCTCCAAATGCTTCAAGATGCCTTTGATCCACACCAACTCGTTGGTAAGCTTCAACATAGCTCTATACTCAGCTTCTGCACTTGAGCAAGAGACCACCTTCTGCTTCTTACTCTTCCATGTCACCAAGTTGCCTCCAATGAATGTGCAATAGCCTGTGGTTGATCTCCTGTCTGCTCTATCACCAGCCCAATCTGCATCACAGTATCCAACCACTTCAGTGCTTCCATTGCAACCCATCCATACTCCTTGATCAGGTGAGCCGTTGAGATACATCAAGATCCTCTCCACCATGCGCCAATGATGCTCCTTAGGAACTTGCATGTGTTGACTCACCTGATTCACAGCAAAACAAATGTCAGGTCTAGTTATGGTAAGATAAATCAGTTTGCCAACTAGTTTTCTATAGAGTTTAGGATCCTGATAAGGTTTGCTGTCTTCAATCTCCCCCTCTCGTGGGACTTTGTAGCCATCCTCCATAGGCATCCTTGCAGTCTTGCCTCCATAAGCACCTGCACCTTTCAAAAGATCAAGTGTATACTTCCTTTGGGACATGAATAAACCTTCCTTGGATCTACATATCTCAATTCCAAGAAAGTATTTCATTTCTCCCAAATCTTTAATCTCAAACATGGATTTAATGAACTCCTTGGTTGCTATGATACCTTCCTTATCACTTCCTGTGATAATGATATCATCCACATACACAAGAAGTGCAATCATACCTGAGGGAGTTGTGAGTGTGAAGAGAGTGTGGTCTAGTTCAGACTTCTTGAAGCCACGGCCATTCAGAGTAGTGCTCAGCTTGTTGTACCAAGCCCTTGGTGATTGCTTCAGCCCATAGATAGCTTTCTTCAATCTTAACACATTCCCTTTCTTCACTAAGTGTTCTAGGCCTGGAGGTGGATGCATATATACTTCATCCTCAAGTTCACCTTGTAAGAATGCATTCTTCACATCCATTTGCCATAACCCCATCCAAGATTCACAGCCAAGCTTAATACAATCCTTATGGTATGTAGTTTAGCTACTGGTGCAAAGGTCTCTATGTAATCTTCTCCATAAGTTTGAGTTAAACCTCTTGCTACTAGCCTTGACTTCTTCCTCTCAACCTTTCCATCAGCCTTATACTTGATTGTGAATATCCATTTACTACTCACAGCCTTCTTCCTTTTGGTAACTCACTCTCATACCATGTATCATTCTTGATCATGGCCTGCCTCAGCTCCAACTGATTCCTTCCATTCTTTATCCATGATTGCTTCTTCATAGCTTCTTGGAATATAGTTCTCATCAAGTTAATCATGAGCACAATGTTCTTCAGGGTATTGAGCAAAAACACAACTTCGAAGGATCCTCTCCACGGGCATTGTAGTACACTGCGTGTTTACCCAAGGAAGGATCCTTTCTAATCCTTGTGCTTCTCCTCAATACAGGTTGTTCTTGCACTTGAACCTGCTCATCTTGTATATATCGGTTCTTGTGCTTCACGATGTTCTTCATCTCCTTGGTCTTGCTCACCTTGATGATGAGAACCTGAGTTGAACTCTTCTCCTTCTTCACTCAAGCCGACTCCTTCTTGGCCATTTTCTTGAGTTTCAGGTTCACTTCCCCTCATGATCAAGGTGAGGTGTTTGAGCAGCTCTTCTTGGTTCATTTGAGCTCTCTTCTGGTTGTCTACTTCTTGTGGACTGATCCTGATTCATCTTGATACCAAGACCTTCCAAGATCACTCTTAAGACTCCAGCCTTATCTGATGTAAGATCCCTCAAGTCTTCTTGATTCTTCTCTTCATAGTATCCTCTTTCTTCAATGAACTTCACATCTCTAGATACAAGTACCCTTCTAGCTTCTGGATCATAACACTTATATCCTTTTGAGTTGTTGAGTAGCCAATGAACATTGCCTTTCTGCTTCTTGCTTCTAGCTTGTTCCTCAACTCTCCTGGTACCAACACATAACACAAGCATCCAAACACTCTCATATATGTCAAAGATGGCTTGCTGGTTCAGTACCTCAAAGGTGCTTGATCCTTCAATACCCTTGTAGGTATTAGGTTGATTAGATAGCAAGCAGTGGATACAGCATCACTCCAGAATCTTTTAGGTACATTAGCTTGGAACATTAATGACCGAGCCACCTCCATCAAGTGCCTGTTCTTCCTCTCAGCTACACCATTCTGTTGTGGTGTGTAGGGGGCTTGTTTGATGAAGTATTCCATGATGATCTAGATGACTTTTGAACGCATAGCTTGTGTATTCTCCTCCATTATCTGATCTCAAAATTTTAATCTTAGCATGATAATGGTTAGTCACATAAGCTTGAAAGTTCTTGAATGCATCTATCACCCTATCTTTTGATGGAATTAGTGTTAACCAGGTGTATTTAGATTTTCATCAATGAATGTGACAAAGTACTTATGATTATCTCTAGAGAAAATAGGTGCAGTCCACACATCAGTATGAATCAAATCAAAGCAATTTTCATAAGCAGTAGATGTTCTTGGAAATACATTCTTACAATGCTTGCCTAAAATGCAAGCTTCACACTTATCATTTTCAAAAACCACACCTGGTAACATCAAGTTTAAAGCCCTCTCATGGGGATGACCTAGTCTAGCATGCCACAATGCATTTTATTCAAACTAGAAGGAAGTAAATGAGCAGTTATGATTGGAAACAGGATCAAGCTTCTCAAGCATATATAACTCTCCTTTGTAACTCCTTTTCCAATCAGTTGGCTGCTTTCAATATCCTGAAACTTCACATCATTAGGACTGAATATAACATTGCAATTCAAATCAGTAGTGCATTTCTTAACTGAAAGTAGATTTGATGTGAATTCAGGAATGTAAAATGCTCTAGTAGTCTTATCAAATAGCTTTAAGTTTCCTATTCCCTTAATAGGTATCTTATCTCCATTTGCAATCATCACACATCCATTAGTAGTTCTATGTCTTTAATCAGGTTGGTGTCACTAATCATATGATGAGATGCACCTGAATCTATAATCAATGGTTTGGATGCATTGCTAGCATGATGGCAGATACAATTTGATCTATATGCATTCATCCTAGCATTTCTATCAATACTGCTCAATTCCAGCCTTACTATCATTCCTAGCAATCTCAGCCTTACTGTGAGTCATTTCTATAGTCCTAGCAATCATAGAAGCACCAAATGAATACCCATGAATGTTACCATTATCCTTGAGCATTTTGATGAGTGCATCCATCTCGGACCTCCTGATGAAGTCTTGATCATTGCCTCGGGGGTTGATGGCTCCAGTATAAGTTACCAAAGCTTTTCCATTCCTTCACGGTTCTCCACTTCAGTTCCTGGTTGGATGGCCTGCTCCACTTGATCCTTCAGTCATGTGAGCTCTTGCCTCTTTCTCCTTTATGAACTTAGCCGGCTTCAAGTGGGGATGGAGTATCCAGCACTGAATCTTCTTGTGCCCATACCTCTGCAATGATCACAATTCCCATTGAACTTCTCATACTTGTTGTAGCCAGCTTTGTTGTTGGGAGGTTCTTCACGGTCAGATTGCACAGCATTTGCAGAGATAAGTCTCCCTTGCCTCAAACAAGCCCATTGAGCCCTGCTCCCTTTGTATCTGAGCACACACCTCCTCAGGTCAGGTAATTTCTCGGACCTTAGCATGTGCTGAATGAGACCATTGTAGCTTGCATTCAATGTGAGCAGCAACCCAAAGACCTTGTCCTGCTCCGCCTCTCATTTAGAGCTCTGGATCAACTGTGCTTGGCCTCAACATCTCCAGCTCAGACCACAGTGTCCTGAACCTCCCCAATGCTTTGTAAACTCCATGTCATCTTGGGTTAACTTCGTTGATTGCCTTCTTGACTTCAAACACTTTCGGTTCAGGTTAGAAACATTTCCATACACCTTCTTCAGAGTGTCCCACAGCTCCTTGGCTGTCTCACAGTAGCTATAAGCATCTAGGATAGCGGTTCCAACGAGGCATGAAGAACTGACATCACCATCATGTCTTCTTGTTGCCACTTCTCCCAACACTCTCCTCGGGCTCTCGTCACCCTCTTGAGTAATCGCCTTGGAGCTTCACCAGCTGTGATATGCTTCCACAAACCCTTGCTTCCCACAGCAGTCTTCACCATCCTAGACCAGACTAGGTAGTTGCTTCCTTTGAATGTCACCGCGACCTTCATCTTCAAAACACTTTCCATCTTGAACAGCTTGGCGTCTACAGCTTGAACACCCTACTAGATCTTGTACTGAGAACCCACACTGCCCTCTAGAACAAAGATTTACCCTTGAGTCTTCAAATGAACCTCCACGGATCACCAAGACACTGCATAAGTACCTTGAGCTTTTGACCTCTCAAGAAACTCTCAAACACACTCACTTGTTCTCTTAAGTTTCAAACTTGAATCCTTTAAGAAAGTCACTCCACGAACTCAGATTTTAATCAACCTGGCTCTGATACCATATGAGATTTAAGGATGTAAATGATTATCTGAGTTTAGAAAGGATTATAGAAGAGAATAAGAGATTAAGAGACAGATTAGAGACTAATGGAGAATCATAATGAAATGAGTATAGAGATTGTTTAGAAGGTGGGATCAGGTTTGGAGGTTAGAATCAGCACTAGTCATAAGCATGTGAAGTCAAGCCAAAGAGAGCGTCCCTTTGAATGAGCGGATGGTAAGGCTCCTGCAGCTTGGCCTTTACAGCCTGTCCACGGCCTGGATGGATAAGGTGCGTCCACCCTTATCCTAAGCGGTCTGATCAGTCTTGAGACCTTCTATACTTTCTAGAGGCTTTCATCCATCTCCTCCTTCCTTCATGTTTCCTCAGATGTCTGGCCAAGCCCTGTCCATTACATAGGCGACACTGTCCATTACTCTTTCCATCACTTGCTTAGCTCTTCCTCTCCTTCTCATAATGACTTCCTCATCTCAACACTTCCATCTAAAGATAGAGTGCAGAAGCTTTTATGAACTTCCAAGCATATGTATAATCAATACAATGCCCTGTGAAGGTACTGAGATCAGACAGCGGAGGTGAATACATCAGCAATGCCTTTAAGAGTCATCTAGCCAAGCATGGGATTGTGCATCAGACCAGTTGTCCCTACACACCTCCTCAAGGTCAGGTAATTTCTCGGACCTTAGCATGTGCTGAATGAGACCATTGTAGCTTGCATTCAATGTGAGCAGCAACCCAAAGACCTTGTCCTGCTCAGCCTCTCATTTAGAAGCTCTGGATCAACTGTGCTTGGCCTCAACATCTCCAGCTCAGACCACAGTGTCCTGAACCTCCCAAATGCTTTGTAAACTCCATGTCATCTTGGGTTAACTTCGTTGATTGCCTTCTTGACTTCAAACACTCGGTTCAGGTTAGAAACATTTCCATACACCTTCTTCAGAGTGTCCCACAGCTCCTTGGCTGTCTCACAGTAGCTATAAGCATCTAGGATAGCCGGTTCCAACGAGGCATGAAGAACTGACATCACCATCATGTCTTCTTGTTGCCACTTCTCCACAACACTCTCCTCGAGCTCTCTCGTCACCCTCTTGAGTAATCGCCCTTGGAGCTTCACCAGCTGTGATATGCTTCCACAAACCCTTGCTTCCCACAGCAGTCTTCACCATCCTAGACCAGACTAGGTAGTTGCTTCCTTTGAATGTCACCGCGACCTTCATCTTCAAAACACTTTCCATCTTGAACAGCTTGACGTCTACAGCTTGAACACCCTACTAGATCTTGTACTGAGAACCCACACTGCCCTCTAGAACAAAGATTTACCCTTGAGTCTTCAAATGAACCTCCCACGGATCACCAAGACACGCATAAAGTACCTTGAGCTTTTGACCTCTCAAGAAACTCTCAAACACACTCACTTGTTCTCTTAAAGTTTCAAACTTGAATCCTTTAAGAAAGTCACTCACGAACTCAGATTTTAATCAACCTGGCTCTGATACCATATGAGATTTAAGGATGTAAATGATTATCTGAGTTTAGAAAGGATTATAGAAGAGAATAAGAGATTAAGAGACAGATTAGAGACTAATGGAGAATCATAATGAAATGAGTATAGAGAGAGATTGTTTAGAACTGTCTAATCTTATTATGAGATCAGGTTACAATATTTATAGAAGAGGCATTAGGGTTACAAGTCAAGAGAAAGCAGCACTAGTCATAAGCATGTGAAGTCAAGCCAAAGGGGAGCGTCCCTTTTGAATGAACGGATGGTAAGGCTCACACGCTGGCCTTTACAGCCTGTCCACGCCTGGATGGATAAGGCTCGTCCCACCCTTATCCCTAAGCGGTCTGATCAGTCTTGAGACCTTCTATGTACTCTAGAGGCTTTACTCATCCATCTCCTCCTTCCTTCATGTTTCCTCGGATGTGCGGCCAAGCCCCTGTCGTACATAGGCAGATCTATCATTACTCTTTCCATCACTTGCTTAGCTCTTCCTCTCCTTCTCATAATGACTTCCTCATCTCAACACTTCCATCTAAAGATAGGGTGCTAGAAGCTTTATGAACTTCAAGCATATGTATCTAACCCACACTGCCCTCTAGAACAAAGATTTACCCTTGAGTCTTCAAATGAACCTCCCACGGATCACCAAGACACATAAAGTACCTTGAGCTTTTGACCTCTCAAGAAACTCTCAAACACACTCACTTGTTCTCTTAAAGTTTCAAACTTGAATCCTTTAAGAAAGTCACTCCACGAACTCAGATTTTAATCAACCTGGCTCTGATACCATATGAGATTTAAGGATGTAAATGATTATCTGAGTTTAGAAAGGATTATAGAAGAGAATAAGAGATTAAGAGACAGATTAGAGACTAATGGAGAATCATAATGAAATGAGTATAGAGAGAGATTGTTTAGAACTGTCTAATCTTATTATGAGATCAGGTTACAATATTTATAGAAGAGGCATTAGGGTTACAAGTCAAGAGAAAGCAGCACTAGTCATAAGCATGTGAAGTCAAGCCAAAGGAGCGTCCCTTTGAATGAGCGGATGGTAAGGCTCACAGCTTGGCAGCACAGCCTGTCCACGGCCTGGATGGATAAGGCTCGTCCCACCCTTATCCCTAAGCGGTCTGATCAGTCTTGAGACCTTCTATGTACTCTAGAGGCTTTACTCATCCATCTCCTCCTTCCTTCATGTTTCCTCAGATGTACGGCCAAGCCCCTGTCCGTACATAGGCCGTACTGTCCGTACTCTTTCCATCACTTGCTTAGCTCTTCCTCTCCTTCTCATAATGACTTCCTCATCTCAACACTTCCATCTAAAGATAGGGTGCTAGAAGCTTTTATGAACTTCCAAGCATATGTATCTAATCAATACAATGCCACTGTGAAGGTACTGAGATCAGACAACGGAGGTGAATACATCAGCAATGCCTTTAAGAGTCATCTAGCCAAGCATGGGATTGTGCATCAGACCAGTTGTCCCTACACACCACAGCAGAATGGTGTAGCTGAGAGGAAGAATAGGCACTTGATGGAGGTTGCTAGGTCGATGATGTTTCATGCAAATGTCCCAAAACGTTTTTGGGGAGATGCTGTACAGACTGCTTGCTATCTCATCAACCGGGTCCCAACAAAGATACTGAAGAATCTGTCTCCATTTGAGGTACTGAATAAGAGCAAGCCTTTTATTGATCACCTACGAGTATTTGGGTGTGTATGCTATGTCATGACTCCAGGAGAACAGAGAAACAAGCTGGAGGCAAAGAGTACTAAGGCTATGTTCATTGGATACTCTATCACTCAGAAGGGATACAAGTGCTATGATCCTGAAGCAAGGAGAGTGATGGTATCTAGAGAAGTGAAGTTTATTGAATCAAAAGGGTATTATGAAGAAAAGGAGTGGGAAAATCTGAAGGATTTGTCTCAAGCCCCATCTGATAGAGCAACAACACTGAGGGTGCTGTTGGAGAAGCTTGGGATAGGGTTATCCCAGGATCAGGAATCTGGAAGAGAGTCTTCCAATCCGACTAGTGAAACTGAAAGAACAACTCCTCTTGATCATGAGAGGGGGAATGGAACTGAATCTCATGAGCAAGTGCAAAATCAAGAAGATTCAGGCCAGCATAATCAAGAGGTGACACAGGAAGTAGAGAGTGGTGCTCAGTCTAGTGGAGATGGGCAAAGAGAGTCTACTGGCTCAGATGAGAGTGGAAGTGGGAAGGAGATCCTAATGGGTCAAATGAGAGTGGTGCTCAATCAAGTGAAGATGGGCAAGAGCCACAAGAAGAACAAGTTCAGGAGCTAAGGAGGAGCACAAGGGTGAAGAGATGCTTCCAACTGGGTAAACACGAGTGTACTACAATGCCCAGGCTGTGGAGCATCCTTCTCAAGCTATGTGTTCCTTTGCAGAGTTTCGGACGAGCATACAGCCTTCACAGTAAGCTTGGATGAGAGCTATATTCCAAGGACATATGAAGAAGCTATGGCTTTAAAGGAGTGGAGAGATTCAGTTGCTGATGAGTCGAGCCATGATTAAGAATGAAGCGTGGTATGAGAGTGAACTGCCTAAAGGGAAGAAGGCAGTGACTAGTAAATGGGTGTTCACAATCAAGTTTCATCCTGATGGGAGAATAGAGAGGCATAAATCTAGGTTGGTGGCAAGAGGATTTACTCAGACATATGGTGAGGACTATGTTGAGACCTTTGCTCCTGTGGCTAAACTTCATACTATCAGGATTGTATTATCTTTAGCTGTGAATCTTGAGTGGGATTTGTGGCAAATGGATGTGAAGAATGCATTCCTTCAAGGAGAGTTGGAAGATGAAGTATACATGCATCCACCACCAGGTCTTGAACATCTAGTAAAGAAGGGTAATGTGTTGAGGTTGAGAAAGCTATCTATGGTCTCAAGCAGTCTCCAAGGCGTGGTACAACAAGTTGAGTACTACACTGAATGGGAGAGGGTTCAGAAAGTCAGAATTGGATCACACTCTCTTTACCTAACCACCTCATCTGGTATTGTGGTGTTGCTTGTGTATGTGGATGATATCATCATCACAGGCAGTGATAAGGAAGGCATCAAGGCTACAAAGGAGTATCTCAAGGCAAGCTTTGAGATTAAAGACTTGGGGGAAATGAAGTATTTTCTTGGGATTGAGATATGCAGATCAAAGGAAGGATTGTTTATGTCCCAAAGAAGTAATTGATCTCTTGAAAGGAGCAGATGGAGGAAAGACAGCCAAGATGCCAATGGAGGACGGTTACAAGGTTCCACGTGAGATTGAGGATAGCAAGCCGTTCCATGATCCTAGCTATATAGGAAGCTGGTGGGAAGTGATTTATCTTACCATTACTAGACCTGATGTGTTTTTTGGTTGAATCAGAGTCAGTCATCCACATGCTCGGATTTACAATTGGCGGATGGTGGAAAGGATCTTGATGTATCTGAGATGGAACTACTGGTCTTGGAGTATGGATGGGATGTAACAAGTACTGAGGTTGTAGGCTACTGTGATGCATATTGGGCTGGAGACGAGCAGACGAAGATCAACCACAGGCTATTGTACATTCATTGGTGGTCTTGGTCACTTGGAAGAGTAAGAAGCAAATAGTGTCTTGCTCCAGTGCTGAGGCAGTATAGAGCAATGCTGAAGCACAAAAATTAGTGTGGATAAAAGGGATTTTGAAGCATATGGAGATTATTCAAGCAAGCATAATGACAATGCATTGTGATAATCAAGCAGCTATCCACATTGCATCTAATTCTGTGTTCCATGAGAGAACAAAGCACATTGAGGTTGATTGTCACAGGTGAGGCAGATGATGATTCTTGGGGTGATTCTACCTTGTTATACCGGTGAGATCAGTTAGCGATGTGTTCGCAAAGGCAAGGCAAAGACAATGGAGTCCATACATCAGGTTAGGACTCATTGATCTCTTCGCTGGACTAGTCTATACACTCTCCTGATCATGTGATCTCTACTCTTTCCTCATTAAGGTTTTGTCCCAATGGGTTTTCCTTGATGAGGTTTTAATGAGGGAGATCTCATGGTTCTTCCAAGCTTGACTTGTTCCACATGGTCAAGCTTGAGGGGGAGTGTTGAGATGAGAGAATAAAGTGTTGAGATGAAGTGATTGTTGAGATAAGGTGATAAAGAGTGGATACATTGATAGAGGAAGAGTATTGGACAGATAGTAACTTTGGAGTTTTACCACAGTAACTTTAGTTTTACTGTGGTAACTAAGTTAAAGGGTTAGGAAGTTACCTTGGATCAGGAGAGGAGAAGACCCAAGAGGAAACACTTTTGTGTTTTAAGAGTATGATTCAAACAATCAGAGATAATCAGATCAAGATATTAAAGAGATTAAGAGATTTTAAAGAATAGAGAGAGAGAGACTCAAAAATCCATTAATATCTGATGAGGTTTACAAGTATTAATAGAGAGCAACATGGGTTTCGAAATGTATAAGCATGTGGAGTCAATGGACAGGCTGGAACTCCTTTTAATTACTTGCTGTGCTTTCTCACATGCTTGCACTAGTAAAAGCATCCTCTCCTTTCCAGCATCATACAGGCTGTCAAAGTAAGCCCTTATCCCTTCCTTATCCTCTTCCCGTCCTTCTTAAGATAAGAGAGGATTAACATCAGTTAGACTCAATTTAACCCATCCTGGTAACTTCTCTTCCTTTCCTTAGTTACCACAGTAACTTTAAAGTTACTGTGGTAAAATACTGACCACCCCAATACTCTTCCTCTATCAATGTATCCACTCCTCATCACCTCATCTCAACACTCCCCTCAAGCTTGACCATGTGGAACAAGTCAGCTTGGAAACTGAACCTCCCTCATTAAAACACCAAAAGAAAACCCATTGGGATAAAACTTTGATGAAAAAGTGGAGTCCATGGTTAAGGGGCTCAGCTCCTGGGAGTAAGATCAATGAGTCAAGCCTGGATAGTATGGACTCCATTGTCTTCAATCTCGCTGCCTTGGTAAACACATCTGCAAGCTGATCTTCACTCCTTGTATAACATGGCATAATCACTCCTAAGATAATCATCTGCCTCACCTTATGACAATCCACCTCTATGTGCTTTGTTCTCTCATGAAACACTGAGTTGGAGGCAATGTGGATAGCTGCTTGATTATCACAATGCATAGTCATAGGAGTACTGCTCAATCTCTAGATGCTTCCTTGATCCACACCAACTCGTTTGTCAGCTTCAACATGGCTCTATACTCAGCTTCAGCACTTGAACAAGAGATAACCTTTTGCTTCTTACTCTTCCAAGTAACCAAGTTCCCTCCATGAATGTACAATATCCAGTAGTTGATCTCCTGTCCACTCTATCTCCTGCCCAATCAGCATCACAATACCCAACCACTTCGTGCTGCCATTGCAACCCATCCAAACTCCTTGACCAGGCGTGCCCTCAAATACCTCAGTATCCTATCAACCATCTTCCAATGATGTACCTTTGGCCTGCATATGCTGACTCACTTGGTTCACTGCAAAACATATATCTGGCGTGTGATGGTCAAGTAGATCAACTTGCCAACCATCTTCCTGTATAGCTTAGGATCCTTAAATAACTGCTAACTCCCCCTCCGCATAACACATACCCCTCCTCAAAGGTGTCTTTGCTACCTTTCCTCCAAGTACATCAGTCTCCTTTAGCATATCCATTGTATACTTCCTGAGACATAAACAAACCCTCCTTGGATCTGCATATCTCAATCCCAAGAAATACTTCATCTCTCCCAAGTCTTTGATGTCAAACACAGACTTGAGGAACTCTTTAGTGGCTTTAATCCCAGCCTTATCACTCCCTGTGATAATCAAATCATCCACATATACCAGTATCACAATGATCCCTGATGGAGTAACCAAAGTGAAAAGTGTATGATCCAGTTCAGACTTCCTGAATCCTCTGCCATTCAGGGTTGTACTCAGCTTCCTGTACCAAGCTCTAGGAGACTGCTTCAGCCCATAGATTGCCTTCTTCAATCTCAAAACATTTCCTGGTTTTACTAGATGCTCAAGACCAGGAGGAGGAAGCATACCCCTCATCTTCTAGCTCACCTTGTAAGAAAGCATTCTTCATCCATCTGCCACAAATCCCACTCCAAGTTTGTTGCAATGGACAACACAATCCTAACTGTATGTAGCTTAGCTACTGGTGCAAAGGTATCAATGTAATCCTCTCCATAGGTCTGTGTAAACCCTCTTGCAACCAATCTGGTCTTCTTCCTATCAATCTGTCCATTTGCTAGATACTTGATTGTGAAGATCCATCTACTAGATACAGCCCTCTTTCCCTAGGCAGCTCACTCTCATTACCATGTATCATTTTTGATCATAGCACCTGCTTCAGCTCCCACTGATTCTTTCCATTCCTTTCTAACATAGCTTCTTCATAAGTCCTTGGTACATAACTCTCATCCAGACTAATCATAAAGGCATGATGCTCCTCTGGAAACTCAGCAAGGAACACACAGCTTGAGAAGGATGCTCACAGCCTGGGCATTGTAGTACACTCGTGTTTACCGGTTGGAAGCATCCCTCTTTATCCGTGTGCTCTCTCAATGGTTGAACCTGTTCCTCAGTATGAACCTCTGCGACCCTCTGGTTCTGTCTCACTCACCTCCTCTTGATCATGAACCTCTCCTTGCTCATCCACACTGACCCGAGGAAAATTCTCACTTCTTGTGTCACCACTTGATCATGATGACCTGAATCCCCTTGGTGCTGCTCTTGCACTCCTGATTCAGACTCATTTCCCCCCTGATCAAGGAGATTGTTCTTTCAGGTTCTCAACTACTTATCATGGGACATGTTTACCCCAAGCCTTTCCAATATGTTCCTCAGATTCTCTGCCATGTTTCTTGGTTCTTGAGACAGATCTTCCAAGTCTTTCCAATTCTTTTCTTCATAATACCTTGGTCTCTATGAACTTAACATCTCTAGACACCAACACTCTCCTGGTTGCTGGATCATAGCACTTGTACCCTTTGAGTGATTGAGTACCCAATGAACATAGCTTTAGTACTCTTTGCTTCTAGCTTGTTCCTTCTTTCTCCGGAATCATCACATAACATAAGCACAAAGACTCTCAAATGATCTATGTGTGGCTTGGCCTTGTTTAATACTTCAAGGAGACAGTTTCTTCAAGACACGTGTTGGCACTCTATTGATGAGATAGCAAGCAGTCTGAACAGCATCACTCCAAAACTTCTTAGGAACATTCATGTGGAACATTATTGATCCTAACCTCCATCAAATGTCTGTTCTTCCTCTCTAGCACACCCCATTTTGTTGTGGTGTGTAAGGACAGCTAGTTTGTTGCACAATCCCATGCTTTGCAAGATGACTCTTGAAAGCATTGCTAGTGTATTCTCCTCCATTATCAGACCTCAGAATCTTCACAGTGGCATTGTACTGGTTAGTAACATATGCTTGGAAGTTCATGAAGGCTTCCAGGACTCTGTCTTTGGAGGTCATGGTGATCCATGTGTACTTGGACTTCCTCATCAATGAAGGTCACAAAGTACTATGGCTGTCTCTAGACATACAGGAGCTGTCCACACGTCTGAATGCACCAGATCAAAGCAATTCTCATATCTGGTCTCTGATGTTGGGAAGACAGATCTACAGTGCTTTCCAAGTATACAGGCTTCACACTCAAAGTGATTGAACGCCATACTTGGTGAATCAGTTCAATTGCCTTGGCATGAGGATGTCCCAGCCTTGCATGCCATGTGAGATTATCACATCTATCCGTTGTGCTGCTTAAACACACAGACTCCTACAAGACTAGGCCTCAGTTGTTTGGAGATGATAGAGCTGATGCTTGCTGTCTCCTCTGCCAATAACTCTTCCAGTCTTTAAATCACTGAACTCAACTTCATTTGGTCTGAAAACCACTTGACAATCCAGATCAACTGTAGCCTTCTTAACTGAGATTAGATTGGATGTAAACTGAGGTAGGTAGAAGGCAGTGGAGTTCTTCTCAAACAGCTTGAGGTTTCCACTCCTTCTATTGGGATCCTGGTACCATTGGCTATCATGACACTCCCTGTTGCTGCTTTAACCTCACTGATTAGTCTCTTGTCACTGATCATGTGGTGTGTTGCTCAGAATCAATGATGATGGGTTTAGATGTGGATGCTTTGGCAGGAGCACCCAGACTCGGTGTAGCCAAAGCACATGCTTAACCAACTCATCCCATTCCTTCTTTGTCACAAACTCATCTGCCCTCTTGGTATCCATTCCTCTCATGTCCGCACTGTCTCCTACTGTCTCTCCCATGTAAGCTGAGTATGAACACTCTCCTATAACCATCTGCTGAAGTACATCCTTGATTCTCTTCAAGATTACACTCATCCTGTCACTTAAGTGCTCAGACTCATTATCCTTTCTCCATGCTCTTCTCTTCATTAACCACTCCTTAGAAAGTTTTCTCAACCTTCCCTTCTTACAGCTTGTACCTCCCTTCCATCTTTCTGGCTTCCTGTTTATTCCCCACACATCATATGTATATTTAACAAGCTCACATACCTCTTCCATAGGAAGCTGAAGATCACATCTTGCTTCCTCCTTTCTTGACAACATCTCAGTTTGATGTGTGTGTCTTCACCACATCTAGCTCTGACCATACTTCTCTCAGCCTTCCCACAAGCTGATAACACTCATCCTTTCCTTGTCTCAAGCAGCGGATCACCCCTCTGTCCTCAATGACTCCCACAAGCTTGGACTTGCCTAAAGTTGCTTCAATCTCACTCCTTGTAGTGTTTCCTTGAACAACTTCATTTCCCAGATTCAGACCTCTTGTCTGACCTTCTTCAGTAGCCATTTCCATGAAAGGTTCCCTTTCCATGACTGCTCCATAACCCACAGCTTTCCAAGCTCCTTTATCCATCTTGAACAATCCATCCATTTCTTCTTCCGCCCAAAGATTTACTAAACCTGTGCTTCATTTCCTGTTGAGGTTGCTTGAATGACCAGACAACCTCCCAAATACCCAGAAACTGAAGAACAGCTCAAGAACACGCTCAAGAACAGCTCAAGAACACCAAGAACACACACACAGATTCTGCATAAATCACCACTCCTTCCTTGCCAACCTGGCTCTGATACCATAAACACTTTTGTGTTTTAAGAGTATGATTCAAACAATCAGAGATAATCAGATCAAGATATTAAAGAGATTAAGAGATTTTAAAAGAAGAGAGAGAGAGACTCAAAACTCCATTAATCAATATCTGATGAGGTTTACAAGTATTAATAGAGAGCAACATGGGTTTTCGAAATGTATAAGCATGTGGAGTCAATGGACAGCTGGAACTCCTTTTGAATTACTTGCTGTGCTTTCTCACATGCTTGCACTAGTAAAAGCATCCTCTCCTTTCCAGCATCATACAGGCTGTCAAAGTAAGCCCTTATCCTTCCTTATCCTCTTCCCACGTCCTTCTTAAGATAAGAGAGGATTAACATCAGTTAGACTCAATTTAACCCATCCTGGTAACTTCTCTTCCTTTCACTTAGTTACCACAGTAACTTTAAAGTTACTGTGGTAAATCTAAACTTACTGACCACCCCTACTCTCTTCCTCTATCAATGTATCCACTCCTCATCACCTCATCTCAACAAGAGGAGTCAGGATAAAGGAGGCTGTTTGGATAAGGTCTGGTCATAGCTGGAAGGTAAAGCTACTTTCAGCCTGTCGAGCATGTGAGCCTCTCATGACCAGCTAGCCTTGACTTCACATGCTTTGGTCCCATTCGAAATCCTTTGTATCAGCCTTATCTCTTCCTATATATGGCTTGTCTGAGACATTAAATTAATTAATGGAGTTTTGAGTCTCTCTCTGTTTGCAATCTCCAATCTCTTTAATTCTCAGATAAACTTAATCACTCTTTAAATCACAAAATCTAATACTAATTCCTGAGATTTATTCCACTTCTAATGATTCTCCACTACTTTATGTATCAAAATCAAGCTTCTTACATCGCGATTCTTCCTGGTTTGATTAGAATGACAAAGAGTTGTCATATTCCCAAACCGGAAAGGATCACGGATTAAAAGTGTGATAGCTTCTTCATCCTAATTCCTATGAAATTATTCCACTTCCTAATGATTCTCCACTACTTTATGTATCAAAATCAAGCTTCTTACATCGCGATTCTTCCTGGTTTGATTAGAATGACAAAAAAGTTGTCATATTCCCAAACAGGAAAGCTGGGATCACCTGATTTGAAAGTGGGATAGTTTCTTCATCCTAACTCCTATGAGATTTATTCCACTTCCTAATGATTCTCCACTACTTTATGTATCAAAATCAAGCTTTTACATGGCGATTCTTCCTGTTTTAATTAGAATGACAAAGAAGTTGTCATATTCTCAAACAGGCTGGGATCACCTGATTTGAAAGTGTTTCTTCATCCTAAC